>JARBWK010000008.1:52478925-52795142 GCA_030556195.1 Anolis apletophallus
CTAGGAATCATTTATAAAGTTCATAAAAATGGCTCTATTCAACATGTTCCTTTTTCCATTAAAAGGGAAAATGCACACGGATACACTCAGATTCTCGCACTTGCATTCCACAAGAGATACTTAGTCTTGACATTAGCAACTGCTGCAAATGCCACATTGGTAACATGGGGTGTACAAAGCCATTCTTGTGCTTACCAAGACCACTTTCCTCGTTCTTAGTTTACACTTGTCACTACAGCACGTATAAATTGTCCAACATATTCCTGTTTCTCTTCATCCAGGACAGATGCAGCTGAAAAGAAACCTATTCAGACAGCATGGAGAATCTCAGATAAGCCTGCAGAAATCTGCTACTTATTCAGAAGTAGATGGTTGAGGATACCAGAAAATGATTCATATAAAATTATTGGGGGATTCTTAGTAACTACAAAACATTTAAATGTTTAAAGAATATTATGCTATGCTGAGAGAAACTCAAATATGATTGGCTTGACCTTGAAAGCACTGGGGATGGTGACAGCCGACAGGGAGCTCTGGTGTGGGCTGGTCCATGAGGTCACGAAGAGTCGGAAGTGACTAAACAAATAAACAATATATACTCATGCATAGGTCTTCCTCATGTATAAGTCAAGGACAGGTTTTGGGGCCAAAATTATGGATTTTGATATGCCCTGTGGATACTTGAAGGTTTATTGTTGTTGTCCATTCATTCAGTCACTTCCAACTCTTCATGACCTCATGGACATCAGAGCTCGCTGTCGCCACTCAAAGCTCTTTCAAGGTCAAGCCAGTCACTTCAAGGATACCATCCATCCATCTTGCCCTTGGTCAGCCCATCTTCCTTTTTCCTTCCATTTTCTTCAGCATCATTGTCTTCTCCAAGCTTTCCCATCTTCTCATTATGTGGTCAGAGTACTTCATCTTTTCCTCTAATATCCTTATTTCCTGGAGTATGGACAGGTTTGATTTTCTTGTGGTTCAGGGTGGAGTAAGCTCTTGCTTTTTACTACTCTATTCAGACACGGTTCCTTTCTTGATAAGTTTTAAAGTTCAGTGCTTAAATTGACCATGGATAAGACAACTTAGGTCTTTTGAGTCAATTTGAACTAAAACCTCTAGATTTATATATAGGTATATACAGTAACTATATTTCTGACATAACAGTAAATAAGCAATGACAAACACAGCATTTTGGTGTAAGCCTGTTTTGCGTCTTTGTCATTATTGCAACTCCCTCTTTGATCTCACATTGCCAGTTGACTATACTGCTGTTATACACATACACTTCTTAGTCCTGTTCTGATCTTAATCCAAATGATAATCCTCATCATCATCACCTTTATTTATTTATTTATTTATTTTTTAAATTTTAAATCTTTATTCACATAAAAACAGCAGTAACAAACATGAGACATGACAGTTGGGGGGGGAGGGAATGGGTAGGGGTATACACAAGGGTGGATAAAAACAGAATAACAGATGGATTAAAACATTAAAACGTTGACTTCACATCTCAGGAGAAACAAATAAGTCCGTATTTGGGTTTTCGAGTCCTTGTCCCCAAAAGTGAGGATTTATAAATTCAATCCTTTTAAATCAATATTCTTTGTTTTTTTAATATAATATATATAAATTTTTTATTTCAAATGCTTCCGATATTAAAAAACGACCTGATCTTAAAGAAATGGCAAGCGGAATTGGCCAAATTTATTTGGCAAGGCCGCAAGGCAAGGATAAAAAGTGCCTATGTACAAGAAAGAGCATGTAAGGGAGGCCTTGGGGTTCCTAGCTTAACAAAATATTACGAGGCAAATTGCCTGGATAGTTTAAAGGAATGGGCAAAATTGGAGAATAAAGAACTCCTCGATCTAGAGGGAGCAGGCAAAAAATTTGGCTGGCATAGTTATTTAATGGATAACAAAATCAAACAGGACAAAATTTTTAATAATCATGTTATAAGGTCAACCCTATTAAGAGTTTGGAATAAAACAAAAAAGCTCTTCTACTCCAAAACCCCGCTATGGGTATCTCCCATTGAGGCTCTGCAGATAAAGAGGATGGATAAGGAAATATGGCCAAGGTATAAAGACTTACTAAAAAAAGAAGGAGCAAATATAATATTAAAAAGCCAAGAGGAACTACAGCCACTTAGGTTAAACTGGTTCCAATACAACCAACTAGAAAAAAGACCAAACTTGATGGAAGTATAGGATGGGAGTGGGAAGTACCTAGAGGAGAAAAATGTTGGCTACACACAGAAAAGAAAACGGTAAGGGCACTTTATAACTTTTTGATGGATGGTGAGAAAGAAAAGAAACCGGAAAATGATTATAAGAAAAAATGGGAAACCAATTTTGGGTACCCAATCCCTCGGGAGGAATGGGATAGAATATGGGAAATTAAACAAAAATATACTTATGCCTACAGTATAAAAGAGAACACCTATAAAACAATTTATAGATGGTACATAACCCCCACCCAACTAGAAAAGATAAATAAGAGTGGTAACAATAGATGTTGGAAGTGTAATATAGAAAAGGGGACATTCTATCATCAAATCTGGACTTGTAAAGTTGTTGGCAAATTTTGGAACATGATCCATAAAAATGTCTCTAAAATATTGAATTTGTCGGGGGAATCGAATTATACTTGTTAAATATTTCAGGGCAAAGCATGAATAAAGACTCCGAAAAATTATTAACATATTTGACAGCGGCGGGGAGAATAACGCTAGCCAGACATTGGAGGACTCCAGAAATCCCGAAGGAAGAAGAATGGCTCAGCAAAGTCATGGAAGTGGCCCAGATGGATAAACTTACGTTCCTACTCAGGGATAGCTCCTCAAAAAGATTCTACCAAACATGGCAACCCCTCATTGAATATATCATCACCTTTATTTATATCCTGCAGCCATTACACCAAAGGGACACGGGACACGGGACAGCTTACAAGGCACCCCAGGGTGCACATATAACATACAACAGGTAAAAATGGTAAGAAAGTATAAACCAAGTCACATAAAACTGTAACATGTGGAATAAAATCTAAATACAATTTTAAAACAATAAAATTTTTAAATAGTTCAGCTATTTCAGACCTACCAAAAATTTCACAAAACAGTAAGAAACTGTCCAAGTTCTCCAGAGTACCCCAGAATTGATGGCTTAAAAAAGAGAGGGAGTGGACAGGAGTCGTTTGATGCTGAGGTCACAAAGTCCACATTCAGTCTCAAGCACATATGTACTATTTAATAACAAGTACTTTCCTTATTACAGCTTCACTGTCACCACCTAATTTCTTTGCTAGAAGTCTAGCACTCAGCTGGGATTACCTGAAATGTTGAGCATGCTTGAAATTGGAGCCTTTGGCACAATCAGTCATTATTGCACAATAACCTTGCATGGATATTTCTATTCAGCAGGGAATTAAAACAGCCAGGGAACAAAAGCAAACGAATAGACAACTTTGCAGCATAACATGTTATGTTAAGCAGCAAAAGCAACCTGTTTCTTTCATTCAGAAATTAGGTAATGGAAAAAACCCTTATCAAATTCTATTAAGTACACAACTACAATCAAATGCATGAATTAAAGCTGTGCAAAATAACTCCCCCACCCAAAGTGCAAAGCAAATTAAAATGTAGCAATTCCTGCTCCAAAACAACCAACCTTATAGTCACATTATGTTACAATCTTAATACTCCACGGGATTGAGATGACGTCCAAGATAGATGCTCACTAATGTTGCTTTTCTCTGGACACAACAAGTGTAGAATTTTTCGTGTGTGTGCTCTGTGATTTTGAAAAGTACATCTTTCGATCTCTTAAGCCCATTTCTTCCTTTCCTCCTTTCGTATTGTTTTTGTTGTGTCCCTTTGTGTGGTGTCCCTTTGTGTCTCTTCGTGTCATTTTCAACTAATTGTTGCCCTTATGGTAACAGAAACATACCCTTTAAAAGATATCCTTTTTAAACTTCCATCTGCTTTTCCAAAGCGGTACAATATTTCAGAATGTGGTTCACTTCCAGTTCTGGATGTTTTAGGGCTAAGACAGTTTCACCTCAGGAAGCACTAGATCTGATAGAATGCAGTCCAATCTGGTTTGCTGCCAATGTCAGTTCAATGCACATCTCTCTCAGATGTTATTGGACAACTCCAATCACCGTAGACTACTGCTCGAGGCTGATGGGAGTTGGAGCCCATAAGCAGAGTGTACAGCAGGTATGGGCAATCTTCGGCCCTCCTGGTGTTTTGGACTTCAACTCCCACAATTATGGGAGTTGAAGTCCAAACACCTGGAGGGCTGAAGATTGTGCATGTCTGGTCTACAGGCTGAAGAAAATACTCAGTTTCCGTTAAACTTCATCTGGAATACTATGTTAAGTTCTGGGTACACAAACCAGGAAAACCCCTCTGTTTCAAAAAAACGGCTGTTCATAATTGCAGAAATACAGTAATTTCATCCTTTTGAAACATCATGCATTTTCTTAAATTTACTATTATATATTGTTATCCTGTGCTTTGATAAAATATGCATAATTTCCCATTGGACCTATTCTGACTGTTATGATTACATTCTTCCTTAAATAATGTTTTATGTTTGACACAAGTATTTAAATCGAGCGCTGGCCAAAATAAAGCATGTTCCTCAATGAAATCCAACTTAAACCAGTTATAGGTTGTCACGATCACGGACTTAGCGGGCCCCTTAATCACACACACAGAGACATACTGAAGGCTAACTATGGCTGAGTATACCCCAGGGATGTAAAGAGTGTTGCCACCTCCTGCCATACCGGATTATACGGAAGAATTTGATTTTGGACTGTGGTAACACCATATCCTGAAGATTGTTTTCGATCCTCATTTCATTTGGAACATTTGCACTGTATACCCATTGAATGAATATTGAACTTTATAATTTGGGATTCATATTGAATACAGAGTTTTGGACTATATTGAATAATTTGGACTTTCATTGCCTACTTGCGGTAATCCCACTTGGGAAAAGATTTATAGCAGATTTACTAATTGTCTATTCAAAAGGACCCTGTGTCCTGATTGTTTGTATATGAACTTGATGCACTCCCCCTTATTCTTTATCCCTGTGCTTCACCCCAGTCATCTAGCTCATCCTCTGAATCCACCTCTGCTGCTGCAGGCCCTAAAGCTAATGGAACCCCAGGACCTATTCCCTGCCCTCCAGGCACGAACGAGAACTGCTGTGCTACACTATCCCCCCCCCCTCAGGGCCCCTCCTAGGCCGCCCTCGAGGTTTGGGTTTGTCAGGGTACTTGCGGTGAAAACGAGCCTTCAGATCCGGAGCATGAACATCCCGAGCCCGGGAGGAGGCGGCTGCGTCACGTCAGGCCGCACCCCCTTCGCCGGGCGGAGCAACGAACGATGAAACATCGGGTGGAGCTTCATGTCCGCTGGGAGTTGTAGTTTGAAGGAAACAGGCCCCACCTTCTCCAAAACTTTGTAGGGACCCAAAATCTCGCGTCCAGCTTGCGGCTGGGGCGCTGCGTGGGCAAATTCTGGTGGACAGCCAAACTTTATCCCCACGAGGATCTCAGGACCCTCCTGGCGCCGCCGATCAGCCATCCGCTTGTAGTCGGCTTTCGCCTGGTCCAATTGGGTGCGTAGCAAGTCTTGGAGTGCAGTGAGCTCTTGAAGCCAATCCTTAGCCTCCGAAACGTCCCCAGACGGATCCACCGGTGGGTAGAACCGAGGGTGGTGTCCATAGTTAGCAAAGAAAGGAGTCTCTTTGATGGATTCCTGCGTCGCATTGTTGTAAGCAAACTCTGCCAACGACAACAAGGACGCCCAGTTGTTTTGCTGATAGTTGACATAGCAGCGCAGCAAGTACTGCTCCAAGGTGGCATTAACCCTTTCGGTTTGCCCATCGGTCTACGGGTGATGAGCCGTGGACATCCGCACATCAATCCCCAGCAACTTCTGGACAGCCTTCCAGAACTGGGAAGTGAATTGGGTGCCCCGGTCCGTCACCAAACTCTGTGGAAGTCCATGCAGCCGAAACACATGTTGCACAAACATATCAGCAGTCTCTTTGGCAGTAGGCACCCCCACACAGGGGATGAAGTGTCCCATCTTGGTGAAGCAGTCCACCACGACCAGTATCGTGGTGAACCCCTTGGACTTGGGGAGGTCGGTGATGAAATCAGCCGAAATCATCTTCCAGGGAGCAGAGGGGGTAGGGAGCGGCTGGAGCAAACCGGCCAGCTTGCCCCCCTGGTTCTTAGCCCGCTGGCACACAGGGCAAGATCCCACATAGTCCTCCACATCCCTCCGCACTTAAAGCCACCAAAAGTCCCGAAGGACCAGTTGCAGAGTCTTGAAAAGCCCAAAATGGCCTGCGGCCCGGCTATCGTGGCAAAGCTTGAGAATGTCCTCCCGCTCGAGCCCAGGGGAAACATAAACAGAGTCCCGGTGGTAGAGCACCCCGTTCTTTACCTGAAAGGGGCTTGGGGCCCCTTGGTCAGCTGCTCTTGCACCCACGGGTCGGTCCGCTGGCGAGCGTGGACACGAACACTCAAAGGTCTCTTGTCTCCAGGGGCCGGCGGGGCCGCTGGAGGATGGACAGGGAGTGCCCGAGCAGCCGCAAAGTTCTCCGCTTTGAGCAACCTGGCCTCAGACGGCCCGGCCCCATCACGAACGTACTCCGGCTTTCGGGACAACGCATCAGCTTGCTTGGTCTGCTTGGGGGTCACATAGTGAATGCGGAAATTGAATCGCTCAAAGAACAGGGACCATCTCTGTTGCCTCTGGTTCAATTTGCGCTGGGTCTTCAAGTGCTCCAAATTCCGGTGGTCGGTGTGAACCTCCACCGGGAACTTGGCCCCTTCAAGCAGGTGTCTCCAGACTTCAAACGCCACCTTGATGGCCAAAAGTTCCTTCTCCCAAATGGTATAGTTCTTTTCCGGAGCCGCCAGCTGCCGGGAATAGTAGGCACAGGGCAACAAGTCCGTCCCCTGGGGGCTGTAGCAGGATCGCTCCCACCGCCACATCCGACGCATCGGCCTGGACGATAAAAGGGGTGCGGGGTTGGGGTGCTGCAGACGCGGCTGAGTGGTGAACAGCTGCTTTAACTTGCGGAACCCTACATCTGCCTCCGGAGTCCACCGGAACGGCACCTTTCCCCGCAAACACTGGGTGATCGGATCAGCCCACTGGGCAAAGTCAGGAATGAACTTTCTGTAGTAGTTGGCAAAGCCCAGGAATCTTTGAATGTCTTTTTGCTGGCCGGGGCCGCCCAGTCAACCACGGCTTGGACCTTGGTGTCATCCATGGCGATGCCCGTAGGAGAGATACGGTAGCCCAGAAAGTCCACCTCCCGCAGATCAAAAGCACATTTCTCCAGCTTAGCATAGAGCCCGTGAGCTCTGAGTCTCTGGAGCACCTCCTTGACATGGCGGTCATGGGTCGCCTGATCTGGAGAAAAATGAGCAGGTCGTCTAGGTAGACCGCCAAATAGCGGTCCAGCAGGTCTCGGAAAATGTCATTCATGAAATGTTGGAAACAGGCTGGGCGTTGCACAAACCGAATCCCATCACCAGGTATTCGAAGCTTCCCCACTTGGTCTGGAAGGCCGTCTTCCATTCATCACCCTGGCGGAATCCGGACAAGGTTGTAAGCCCCCCCATCAGGTCCAGTTTAGTGAACACCTTGGCTCCCCGCATCCGCTCCAAGAGCTCGGGGATCAAGGGAAGGGGGTAGCGGTTCCGGATTGTGATCTTGTTGAGTTCCCTATAGTCATTGCAAAGCCACAACTCCTCCGATTTCTTCTTGACGAACAGAATCGGTGCCCCGGCCAGGGATTGGGAGGGCCGAATGAACCCTTCCGCAGATTCTCATCCAGGAAATCTCGGAGAGCCTGTTGCTCTGGTTCCGAGAGAGGGTAGAGTCTCCCCGCGGGATTGGGGCTCCCGGCTGCAATTCAATGGCACAGTCATAGGGCCGGTGGGGAGGCAAGCGTTCCGCCTCCTTCTCACTGAAGACATCCCAAAATCCGGCATACTTCTTGGGCAGGGTGGCCACATTCTCCACTTCTTGAGCCTGGCACGCCCGGGCCATCATGCAGTGGCCCTGGCAATGGTCAGAAGAAAAATTAGCTGTCTCTTGGCCCAGGAGATCTGGGGGTCATGGAGCGCGAGCCACACAATGCCCAGGACAATGGGGAAATCTGGGAGCTTGGTCACAAGAAAAGAAATGTCCTCTTTATGGGAGCTAGTCCACATCCTGGTAGGGGCTGTATATTGAGTCACAGCCCCCATTTTCAAAACTCTCCCATCGATAGTCTGGACACCCTTGGGCTCTTGGAGATCAAGAAATTTTAATCCAGCAGACTTGGCATAGTCTGCATCGATGAAGTTGTTGGTGGCCCCCGAGTCTATCATGGCATGGACCATCATCGGCCCTTCTCGGGCGACCACAGGCTGACCATTACAAGGAACAATTGTCCAGTCTTGGGTTCAGGGGGAGGTTAGCGACGTCGGCCGAGTGAGCGAACCCTCTTACACCCGGCCGGCCCCTTCCCCGTCGCCTGAAGGGCCTCTTCGGCCTCTGGGGCCCCTCCGAGGGCGGCAGAGGCCCGAGGAGTCTTTCCACGCGGTTTCTGGGGGCACTCCTTTGAAAAATGTCCAGCCCCCCCGCAGTACCAGCATAAGTTAAGACGCTGACGCCGTGCCTTCTCCGCCTGGTCCACTTTGGGCCGTACTGTCCCCAACTGCATGGGCTCCGGGTCGTCAGGGCCAGCTGGCGTCGGCAATTGCCGGGGTTGGAACTGCCCGGCCCCCCTTCCTTCCTGGCCACCGGTTTCTCCAGCGGGGCCTTGTCCCACCGCCTCCTGGTCTGCAGTCCTGCTTCCACACGAAGGCTCAGGTCAATGGCGGCCTCAAGATCAGCGGGCCGAGGATGTTTTAACATCTCCTGTTGCAATTCCGAGGTCAGCCCCGCAGTGTAGTGATAACGCAACGCCGATACGTTCCACTGTACCTGGGCAGCCAGGACTCGAAAGCGGGAAATGTACTGGGACAGGGAGAGATCCTTGATCGTCAGCCGGGCCAAATCCCTCTCAGCCAGCTCTTCATTCACGGGGGACCCCCAGGTCGCCCGGATCGCGGCTAGGAAATCCCGCAGCGTGTTGGTATGGGGAGACTGGGCCCGGCTCACCCCCCGGGTGCCGTCCGGCCCGGGTACGTAGCTCTCCCAATTCCTGCTGCATCTCTTGCACTTGGGCATCGGTCAAGTTAGCCATGGCGACCACTGTCGTGGAGCGCTTCTTGCGGCGTCCCGAGCGGCGCCCGTGGTGTGATAAGGGGTTCTTGGAGTTCTCCGGCCAACTGTCACGATCACGGACTTAGCGGGCCCCTTAATCACACACACAGAGACATACTGAAGGCTAACTACTTTATTGAGTATAAAAACAGTTCCAAAGAATATATAGTCCAATGATAAGCAATTGTTCAACAGGTAGTAAGCAAGATTGTCCAAAGGAACGTAGCAAGAGGCTTGAAGCTTGGCAAGGCTCCACAAGGCTATGTGGATCAGGAACAAAGGCAAGGCTCCACAAGGCTATGTGGATCAGGAACAAAGGCAAATGCAAGGCAAGGCTTGATGACCACGGCTTAGCTTGTGGTCCCACTCCGCTTCACGCCTATCCAGGAAAGACGTGGCCGGAGAACTGGGGATGCGTTCCACGGACCCTATACTTAATCCTTCGGCCGAGGTCCGCGACGCTCTAGGCTTCTCCGTCTCCAATCTCTGCTCACGGACCTCGGTCGGTCTAGGACCCTAGACCAAGCCCTCCTGGTAGACTCAATGTCCCGTCTCCTATCGAAGGAGCGACCTTGCCTCTCAGCAGCTGTGTCGCTATCTTCCTGAGAACTTTCCTCCCTAGCACTTTCCCATTCAGCTTCGTCCATGTTTACACTTTCAAACTCTTGGGAATTCCTCCCCCCGACCTATTCCCTGCCCTCCAGGCACGAACGAGAACTGCTGTGCTACATAGGTAAGGATATCTAAGAATAATATACCAAACTTATTCAACATAACATTACACTGTCTTATATTGTGTACTTATTTGCAAAATTGTCTTATATGGTGTACTTATTTGATATCATGTACTTATTTGCAAAATTACTTGCCCATCTCTTGGGAAAGAGTATTCTCTTGTTAGAAGTCTCCAATTTACGTTAGCAGAGATTACTTAAATTTTAATAATAGAGCGAGGTAGGTGCTGCTCATGTTTTCCCAAATATCTATTGCTTTGGCCATGTTCCAGAAACATATAGCCCTACAGTCCAAAAAATTCACAACCCAGTGATTCCGACCATAAAAGCCTTTGATAATAAATCTATTTCTTTGTAAGCCTGTGACTACCACTGCTACAAACACTAAGTCAACTATTTGTTTTTTTCCCTTTTGCAGGAACAGATACAATACAGTAAACTGTAGCTTTCATTAGCCATTGAAGTCGAAAGTAATGGATCATGGGCGATGCACTACATAGAAGGCAGAGTACTCTGGAAAGCCACGTATACACAATTGTTTCTGATTCAGCATTTCACATTTTCTTCCATTCCCACACTCTCTTGACTGCGACTACCTTACAGTCATACCTGCTTCTTTTGGTGGATGAAAGCATATGGCAGCAAGATTTTTGTTGACCAATGATCCTTGAATAATTCCTTCGAAGCAGTGTCATCCTGCAAAGCTCTGAAGTCAGTTTTAAAATGTACTTACCACCGGAAACAGGGGCATCCATAAAAACAGCTCCCAGTTTTTCAGCTTCTTTTGCTAGGTCTTTTGATACTGCAGGATCAATAGTACTAGAGTCTATTAGCAAAGATCCTTTCTTCACTTTTCTAAAAAGGAACAAGAAGTAAATCAAATTTGATGAGATCCATAGTTCTGTAAAATAAACAGGAAATTATTTTGGCCAGTGCTATGTGTCGTTTTGTTCCTTCAAATATAATTTTCAGGTTATGATGCCCTAAGGCGAACTTATCATGGACCTTTCTTGGCAAGATTTGTTCAGAGGGGATTTAACACTATTCTCTGAGGTTGAGAGATATGATTTGCCCAAGGTCACCTCACCATCTTTCCTGGCCAACGGGTATTGGAACTCTTGTCTCTCACAGTTCTACTCCAGCACCATAACTAATATTCCATAGTGGTCGTCTTGATTAATTCTACAATCCACCAATAACAACAATACAATTTTGTAAAAATTGTCTATAAGAAATTGTTAATCCCAACTGGAGTGCTCGTTTATTTTAACTATTGACTGGTCAATAATCACATACATGTAAATCCCACTAATATAAAACATGTACTCTAACTGGGACTAGTATTTGGATTCTGGTTGCTACTTCTGGGATACACACCATCACTGTTGTTGTTGCCAAGCCATCTCTAGTTTTATTGTGGCCCTAAAACAAACCTATCATGAAGCTTTCTTGGTAGCATTTGTTCAGAGGATGTTTGTTCTTGCTTTCCTCTGAAGCTGACAGAGTGTGACTTACCCAAGATCACATAATAATAATAATAATAATAATAAATAATTTATTTATCCCCACCACTATCTCCCATAGGGACTCGGGGTGGCTTACAAAATAGCTCACAAAGATGCCATACATAAAATAAATACATAAAATGAAAAAGATTAACATGGAAACAGTAATACATTACATAAACCCGGTATATAAATTGGATAAAACAACATCTATTAAAAATAGAATCAGTTAAAGGATCCATGTAATACATATAGCAGCCCAGCTGAATGCACAGAATGTAGATATAAAGTGCTAAGTGACTGGCAATAGTTGTCGTCTAAATATTATCAAATACCTGCTGGAAAAAACCCAAGTTTTCTACTCTTTTCTAAAGTGTTGTAGTGTAGTGTAAGTTCACTGGGGAGGGTGATCCAAAGCTGGGGGCCACCACCGAGAAGGCCCTCTCCCTTGTCCCCACCAACCACACTAAAGACGGAGGCGGATCTTAGAGCCCACGCCAGTTCATAGAGGGAGATGCAGTCACGAAGATAGGCTGAACCCAAACCGTGATCCAGCTGGATGTCTATGGCTGAGAGAAAATTCAGACCATAGTATCCTAGTCCAAAACTCAAACCACTACATTATTCCGGCTGCTTTATAAGTAACCCAAACCCAGTCACTGAACCCATTTACATTACTCAATTATCACATTATTAGTTCACTTCAATTGCCATGGGTGCACCCTATGGAAGCTTGGGATCTGTAATGATGATGATAAACTTTATTTGTACCCAGCCCCATCTCCCCAAGGGACTCGGAGCAGCTCACAACATAAATAAATACTTTTGTAGTTTCCAAAGGGACAGAAACTTCTTACTGGAAATTCTGAAGACTCCTCCCTAAACTGCAAATCCCAGGATTTCACAGGATGGAACCATGGTAACTCAAGTGGAATCACAATGCTAGAGTTGTGTGGTGCAAAAGGAGCCAAATATGAATGAGATCTCTGATCCTGGTCTGTTTTTTTTAAAAAAAAAAACAACACTAGCAACTAATTTCTGCATATTTTAAGAACGTTATGTTTTTCTCTTGTTTTTTAAAACAACACCTCTCCATATGAGTTTCATTGGCAAAGAAAAATGAGACTGAACTAATCAACTTCTAGACTATTGGATTAGTTCCAGGGAACTGCAAATGCAGCCAAATCGCCTTGTCTGGGACTACCACATGGAACACACATGCATTTCTACATGTATAATCCCACTGCTGGATATAGTCCATTGCACAGTGGGGTATTATCGGCACGCACTGATTGCTGAATTGCATCATGTATTAAGGAACATGTTAATTTAATAGGCGAGCAGAAACATCCAAGGAAGTAACACTTCTCGCAAGATTTAGAGCAACCATTCACTTGAAAAGGCAGAGGAAATTTCTTACTTGAGAATTCCATTGTTGCCTGTGTAAACTTCTATTACGTTAGGATTAGATGGAAGCATTGTGATAATCCTGTCAGCTCTCTCTGCTACATCTGCTGGGGAATCTGTCACCTTTTAAGGAAAGGGAGACGGGTGAAAAAGAGGTCAGCAAGCTGTTGCAAGCTGAAATAGAAATTGTTCTCTTGTGTTTAATAGTTCAGGCCAGTTCTAAAGCAATTCAACAGAAAGAACTCAAACACAGACCACACCATGCACTTGAAGCTGTACAAATCAGTAATGAAATATTGTAGTATGCTGCTATTATTATGCATGCTAATGGATAGCATGCAGGCATAACTAGGAAAGTGTGCTCATGATTTAGTTGGTGAACAATTCCCAAAGTTAGACAAACACTGTGTCAGATCCAAAATGATGCATGCTTACAGAAGGCTCATTCAAACCAACTGGACTAAATTTATTTATTTATTTACTTATTTACGACATTTCTTTAATACCACTTTAACTGCCATGGCTCAATGCTATGACATCATGGGAGCTGTAATTTTACAAGGCCTTCCCTACTAAAGAATGGTGACTCACCAAGCTCTCAAGATTCTATTTGCATTAACTCTACAGTGTAGATCAGTGTTTCCCAACCAGTGTGCCGTGGCACACTAGTGTGCCGTGACCGATCATCAAGTGTACCGTGGGAAATTGGAACCTCCAATACCCTTTCTTCCCCCTCCTGCTGAACACTTTTTCTTCTCCACTCGGGCTCCCTTCTTCCCAGCCTCACTCTGCTTGCTTTGCCTCGTTTTGCTCTGGGGTGAGTCTGTGCAGTAGCGCCCGCACAGGTCACGTCTTCCTCCCTCCCCTCCTGAACACGCTCACGCTGCCCCCTCAGATCAAAATGGCAGCAGAAGCAGCAGTGGAGAAGAAAAAGTAAGTGTTCGGCAGGAGGGGGAAGAAAGGGGAAGGGGGAGAAAGAGGTCTCTGTCGAAGGTTGGCATGGGCAAACTTGGACGTTCCAGGTGTTTTGGACTCCAACTCCCACCATTCCTAGCAGCCTCCGGCCCTTTTCCTTCCCCCCCCCCCCCAGCCATTTAAGCAGGAAAGGGCCTCAGGCTGTTAGGAATGGTGGGAGTTGAAGTCCAAAGCACCCAGAGGGCCGAAGTTTTCCCATGCCTGTTTTAGGGACCTTAAAGTGGTGAGCCTCCTTCCAACATTGTGATTCTGGATAGAAAACAAACAACAACATAACACAACATTGTTTGAGCCCACAGTGCTCTCTGGGTGTAGGTGAACTACAACTTCCAAACTCAAGGTCAATTCCCAAGCAAACCCTTTCAGTACTTTCTGTTGGTAATGAGAGTTCAATATGCTAAGTTTGGTTCAATTCCATTGTTGCAAGAGTTCAGGATGCTCTTTGATTGTGTGTTAACTATAAATCCCAGAAACTGTAACTCCCAAATGTCAAGGTCTATTTTCCCCAAACTCCATCTGTGTTCACATTTGGGCATATTGAGTATTCATGCCAAGTTTGGTCCTGATCCAACATTGTTTGAGTCCACAGTGCTCTCTGGATATAGGTGAACTACAACTCCAAAACCCACCAAACTCTTATAGTATTTTCTCTTGGTTATGGGAGTTCTGTGTGGGAAGTTTGTGTCTTTCTGCCATTCCTGCCAGGATATCTATGTTGTGTTCATTGAAACAGGTCCAGGTTTCACACTGAGTGTGTAAATACATTTAAAAACATATTAACTATATGTATTACTGTGTTAGAGTGTCGTTTTGTGTCATTTTGGTGTGCCCTAGGATTTTGTAAATGTAAAAAATGTGCCGCGGCTCAAAAAAGATTGGGAAACACTGGTGTAGATGCACCCAAAGACAGCCCCCAAAAACACCCCCCCCCCCAAAATTGACATTGTGGTTTGTTGTCTGAAATTGGACAGCAGACTACTAAATGCACTGTAATCCGTGGAGCAAAGAATAGCCAATATCATAGTAAAGTCAAGTTAAGTGTAGTCAAACTGCATTCATTCTACTGTGTACATTGCACTCTGTGTATGAGTCCAACTCCATGGATCAATCAGTTCCTCTACTTTTCTTAAAGTAGAGGCAGCATGAGTTGCATGTGCTTGATTTCTGCAAGACATTCCAACCTATTTTGCTCTCCCCTGTACTCATTTCATGTGCTAGCCTTCATGAGTTTCCCACTGTAGCCCAGATAAGGAAAAACAACGCAGGCAGAATGCCAGTCTTGTGTCACCTTAAGAAACTAATGAATTGTGTTATAGCACAATATAGTTTAACAAAGTGGATGACGTAATGAAATATGTTAGTCTCAATGAGCCACAAGGTTCGTGTTGTTGCTGACACAAGGATACTGTGGCTATCCTGGCAACAAACCCTACACCAGTCACATTTGCAATTTAGTATCGAGCAACACTACAATAGGAGTCCCCAGCAGCGCAATGGGTTAAACCCTTGTGCTGGCAGGACTGATGACGGACAGGTCAGAGGTTCGAATCCGGAGAGAGCGTGGATGAGCTCTGTCTGTCAGCTCCAGCTCTCCATGTGGGGACATGAGAGAAGCTTCCCACAAGGATGGTAAAACATCAAAAACATCAGGGCGTCCCTGGGCAATGTCCTTGCAGACGGCCAATTCTCTCACATTAGAACCAACTTAGAGTTTCTCAAGTCACTCCTGACACAAAAACAACACCCCCCCCCAAAAAAAAACACTACAATGATTTTGCATGTTTGTCTGTCTTCAGTCATTAAAAACAACGACCACCAGATGACCAAATTTGGCAATTATGCTCCATATTAAGGGTAGGTTTTAGAAATACTTCTAATCTTGGCACAGCATTAAAGGAATTTTGTAGCAAAACACCTGACATGCCCCCTCCAAATTAACAGTAAGATGTCTACTACCATACCTGTGAACCCAGCTCCTGAATTTCTTTGCATGCTTCTGGAAAGACATCGTATGTGATAACAGGGTAGCCGTGTTTTATAAGGTTTTTCGCCATTGGAGTTCCCATGTTACCCAAGCCAATGAATCCAACAGAGGTTTTAGAAGCCATTCCCCTAGAAGACACTAACGGGAATTCAAGACATTTACTATTACAATATTCATATTTCAACAATGTACATGTATAGATAGGATAAAGTTTTCATATTATTTTATTTCCCAGAACTAAAACATTGTGTTTATATTGCATTTTTATTTTCCAGGAACAAGTCTCTAAACATATCGTATCTGCATTACAATATATTGTCTTCATACCTTTCATCTTACCGACGATATAGATTGCTAGATCTCTAACTGAGCTGTTGAATTGATAAAGCAAAGGACAATAAGCTAAGTTCCTTCTGTGTCTTCTGCATGTGAAACACAAAAGAAGAAACCAACTTACTGATTTCAGCCCAGTACACAGGTAAGTACATTTAAATGTAATGCAATTCAGTGATAACTGCAAGCAGCATTTGACCTATAACGTATACACCAATCCACAGCAGATAAGAATGCAGAGAAGTCAAAGCAGTCATGTAGTGTTTACCATGTTCACCAGGAACACTAGAGAGCTACTGTATGTTCATGACCCAACTGATCCAGCAAAGTCATTAGATGACCTTGGGCTAGACATTGACTTTCAATCTGTCAGGGTTTTTGTAGAAGGGATAAAGTAAGAGAAAGAGATCAATTAATGCTCCCTTGAGGCTGGGACAAACAAATGAGATCTAGACATAACACATAAATGTAACACAGTTACATCTCAATTAATAAATTAGATGTGTTCCTTTGCATTACAGACTTAAAGCAACATTTTGTACCAGAGGCAGAAAAACATGCAAAGAATAGGGACTGGTTCCTACCTGAAAGAGAAGTTCAATATATTTTAATGAAAGATTTATTCAAAACTAACAATAAACACATGTGGAAATGAAACAACCAAGCCAGATAAGCTTTAATTTACTTGCTCGTACATACAGCAAGTAAATTAAAATTTGAAAGTTTCTTTCAAATGCATCCAAGGATGACTACTAAAAAGTTTCTTCCAAATGCGCCCAGGGAAGATTTTTTAAAAAGAACTTTACCAACCTCTTATTTCCTTATGATTTCTGTTTTGGTGGCCTATATATATACACACACACACACACACACACACACACACACACACACCAAATAAACAAATAAATAAATTCTGGGAAGATAAGCTTATTATGTAAGCCACCCTGAGTCACTTCGGGGAGATGGAGGCAGGGTACAAAAATAAAGTTGTTGTTATTATTATCTTTGTCTGTTTCTCTTTATTCTGCTGTTCACGCATGCTCAGTAAGAGATTCTAAAGGCAGATATTGTTTTCCTCGTCTGTCACAGTCAGGCCTATCTAGTAATAGCAATAGTAGGGGTTGGCAATAAATCAATGTAGTTTTTTGCTTAACTGTTTTAATTGTTTAGTCGTTGCTGGATTGTGTTTTATGGCTGTGTTTTAAGCGGCACTGAATTTTGCCGGAGCTATAAGCCGCCTTGATTCCCCTAATGGGGCGAGAAAGGCGGGGTATACATGACGCAAATAAGAGCAGAATTACATTCTTTGAAGTCCAAGGATTACTGAAGGCATGCTCCTGCCACCCACTTCACAATCATTCCAACACTAGTTATGCTAAAACAAGTTCCAGGTAGACAAAGGACAAGGAGGAACAGGAGGCTGGGGAATGTGAAAATGGGCTTATTTTCAGAAGCTTTGTTAACTGAGTTCGCTGGGTTTAGGGGCAGAAGATCCTTGTGAAAGTGAAAAACTGCAAACAAAGAAATTGGGGTTTTTTTAATCTCAGAGAACATCTCTCTGGGAACTTCTAGCAGTATGGTTGACTTCCACTGGAAGATGTATACAGAATCACACTGGTTGATCTAGGCCAGGGGTCCTCAAACTTTTTGAACAGAGGGCCAGGTCACAATTCCTCAAACTGTTGGAGGGCCTGATAATTTGAAAAAAGACATGAATGAATTCCTATGCACACTGCACATATCTTATTTGTAGTGCAAAAAAAACACTTAAAAACAATACAATAATTAAAATGAAGAACAATATATCAACTTTTTAGTATTTCAATCAGAAGTGTGGACCTGCTTTTGGCTGATGAGATAGAATTGTTGTTGTTTGCTTTAAAGTAGTTTCAGACTTAGGTTGACCCTGAGTGAAGGCCGGGTAAATTACCTTGAAGGGCCGTATCCGGGCCCCTGGCCTTAGTTTAAGGATCCCTGATCTAGGCAGTGGTTCTCAACCTGTGGGTCCCCATATGTTTTGGCCTTCAACTCCCAGAAGTCCTAAAAGCTGGTAACTGGCTGGGATTTCAGGGAGTTGTACGCCAAAACATCTGGGGCCCCACAGGTTGAGAACCACAGATCTAGGAATTCCTAGAGAGATGTTATTGATTAGGACTGGGGCTGCAAATAAGCCAAATCATCTCTACCCAACTAAACTGTGGCATAGACACTGAGAACTGGGAAGCCCTGGCCTTTGAACACTCTAACTGTAGGTCAGCTGTAACCAACAGTGCTGCAGAATTCGAAGAGACACGAATGGAAGGCAAAAGGGAGAAACCTGCCAAGAAGAAGGCACGTCAAGCCAACCCTGACTGGAACCGCCTTCCACTGGAAACCAATGTCCTCACTGCAGGAGCACATGCAGATCAGGAATAGGGCTCCATAGCCACCTATGGACCCACCGCCAAGACACTATACTTGGAGGACCATCATCCTCAGGCATCGCCTAAGTAAGTATCCAACTTCCCGCTGTAAGTTAAACCATTCATCCATGCTTTCCACACGTTTACCAATCTTCCAAAGGAGGACATAGGAAACTGTAGTAGCAAGAAAAGGACAGTAGATGCTTTATATACAAGTGTCTTTGTGAAAATATAGCATAAGATGCAATCCTTAACTGCAGCCTTTGATACTAAGAACTTAGATAGATATTTATTTACGGTCAAGGAACAACGTCACATTGTACAGAAAATAAAACAATATAAATGTTAAAACTTCGTTCAACTCTACAGTTTAACACCAACAGTATCTAGCCTATTGTGTTTCCGCGTTCAATTTAATATGCTGGTTCCTCGTAGCTAAAACGGCCATGAGATATTTGGCCACCAGGTTGGTTGTCTCCCTGTGTTTGTCATCGAGCGATACTAAGAACTTGCCTTACAAGCCCATGAAGTATACAGGTGTTGGTTTTCTAAAAAAAGAAAAAAAGGAATTGCTCCCTAAAAACAGATTTTTAACTGACAGCAGAACGTTAAATTTCTATAATTCTTGTTGGCATACAATATTTTCTGGTAAGAGTTCTTGAAAATTCAATAGTGGACAAAAAGTTGCCATTTCCACAGGCAGCATACTTTGAATATCCTAGAAATAGTCATCATACAAATTTTACAATTTTTGATCTTTGTGAACCTGAAAACAGCTGACAAATAGTATTATGGATCGTTTTACCATTCTGAATAATACTTTTTCTAACTGAATGAATATGGCTTCTTTAAAAGTTGTTATTTGGGTGTGCTGGGGTGTGTTTGGTTTTTTACAGTTCATTTGCAAATGTGGTTTCGGCTTCTACTTTGCTGTTTGTTTTGGATTTCTTGTTCTTCAGTACCTTTCAATAACTTATTGTTCTCTAGTTACAAGACAAGGAGAATGTGTCCAATCCTTATTATGGATTGTCAAGAAAGATTGTTCAGATTCCATGCATATTTGTTGTGCCCTTTCCTTTTCCGGACTGCTGATTCAGCCGGTTAGTATCAGCCATAATTCAAGATACAAACAGCTGCTCACCAGAAGCTGAAATGAACGCAAACCACTATGGCAGTTCGCTTATATGAACTAAAGATTAATTTTAAAAGGCATAACGGACAACTTTCACACCACGGTTATTTGATCCCTCAACTCAGCCATCTGAAACCTATCCTCTGGCATTCATGTAAATTAGGACGACGACAGATATTTGAACGACAAGTGTAGCTGCCGAGAAGAAAAAAAAAATCAACCATAGCACAATATGGTCTGTTTAGAAAATTATAATATGCTGTTTGTGCAATTTTAAAAAACAATTACAACCAATGAACACATAACTCAGTTTTCCATCCTACAGTAAATAGTTATAGTTTAAAAACTAGCTATTATATTGCATTTGGCTTATAGCCAGTTCAAGTCACTTTTTGACCTACTGTGCCTCCTTCCATGAAGCACTGAGGGCTCTTTGAATAACCTGTTTCAATATTTACATAAACCTGCTCTTTTTTTCCAAAAGGGAAGTAGTAACAAAAAGATATTAGGGAAGGGGTTCTGCTGGCTTTGGCGTTAAACACTTTGGGTTTATCCTCATTCACAGCCAAGTCTACCCTACAAACCTTTTGCATCCTTTCTGAGACTAACATGAAGGAATATAGCTTTCTGTTCTGTTTTTCAAAATTGTCCCACTGTTCTCCACTTTTCCAGTTTACATGGTTCCCATTTAATTCTGATTTCAACAAAATTAAGTAAGAACAATATTTACTAGGTTATAATGGGTTACTGGCGCAAAGTTGCCCAATGAGGTTCATAGAGCAGTAAGGACTTGAACATGGACTCTCTTGGTACTTTGTACCAAGCACAAAGTAGCTGCATGCAATAACATCCTGCAGAAACTTACTGGTAGCGCATGGGATCCACGCCTTGTCTTACTCAACGGCTTAGTATGCCTGCCCTCTTTGGCATGAGTCTGCCACGTGAAGCAGGTGAATATCTCTCTCTCGGCATGGTAGCTTGTTCAACTTAAGACATCTGAGGGCTTGCACTAAGACTCTAAACTATCTAGTCCGTGAGCTGCTTTTAGCTGACGATGCTGCCCTTGTCGCCCATTCAGAAGCAGCCCTGCAGCATCTAACATCCTGCTTTGCAACAGCTGCAGAGCTGTTTGGGCTGGAAGTCAGCTTGAAGAAAACGGAAGTTCTCTACCAGCCCGCACCACAGGAAGAACACCATCATCCCCACGTCAGCATAGGCAAATCTGTGCTTAAGTCCGTTCAGCAGGTCACCTACCTAGGAAGCATCATCTCTTCAGATGCCAAGATTGATAAAGAGTACTGACTGAAACATGCAGAATAATCACAGGATGTCTCAAACCTACATCTGTCAATACTCTATAAACTAGCTAGCATTGCCCCCCACCCCCAATGTGCAATGGGAAGTTTCTGACAACTGTGAGAGAAATTTGGTTGAACGCTGTGAAAGCCACCCACTGCATGCCTATTAGCCTCCTCCCAGTAGACTCAAATGAAGGAAAAGTTTCATGAGAACCACCACTCCCCTTAATGTTCCCTCAGCCACAGCAAGAGTATCCCTTGGGCATCTAAACCAGGAAATCCCAACTGGATGGCCCCCCGCGAGGGTCTTCCCCAGGGGCAAACAAAGAATGGGCAACTTGGAAGTTCCTAAATAGACTCAGAAGTGGAGTTGGTAGATCAAAAGCCAACCTGAAAAGATGGCACTACCTAAAAGAATCGGCCACCTTGTGCGGCTGTGGAGCAGAACAAACAACTCAGCATTTGTATGCTTGCCCACAATGCCCTGCCTCATGCACAGAGGAAGAATTGTTTAAAGCTAAAGACAATGCAGTCGCTGTTGCCTGTTTTTGGTCTAAAATTATTTAGCTGCTTGTGTTCCCTCGGTTTTATCAGTTTTTATACTAATTTATTTATGCAGTGCTTTTGACACTAAATAAAGCCCAAAACTCATATCACTATATTATATAGGCTCTCTACCTGTCACAAGGTGCATGTACCTTGCAGTTAGACGCCATTTTAATTGCCATGGCTATAGAATCATAGAAGTTATAGTTCTACAAGGTCTTTATCCTTCTCTGCCAAAAAGTGCTGGTACCGCACTAAACTACAACTCCCATAATTCCACAGCATTGAGCCATGGCAGTTAAAGTGGTGTAAAACTGCAATGATTCTGCAATGTAGATGCAATATATGACTGAGAAACAAGAAGCATGATCATTTTTTTCTATATGGCATACAGTCCTAATCCATAGCCTATATACCACTCATGGTTATACTGCCTAGGATAAGAAACATTTACTAAAGAAACAAAATAATGCAATGAAATAAAACAGTACTGTGCATTGTCATGAATGGAGGAGAAGCTTATAAAGGAGACAAAACATACCAAAGTCTTCAAGTTTAACAGCAAATCCGAAGAAGAAGAAGAAATACATTACACTGAAGAATTTGGAAATGACAGAGTACTTACAAAATCCTTTCCTAAGATTAGTTATACATCATCGTATTAGGTTTGATTTTAATCTTTTCCTCAGGCAAGCCAAAGTCAAATGCATCTGCTTTCCAAATAATATCATTAGTCTCATGACTAATACACAGATTTCCCAAATCATGCCTCCTGATTAAAATCCTAATCCGTATCTGTCTCCGACAACTGTTTGTGTCAGACAGCTTCAAGTAACTGTAGTGTTATCCAAAAATAAACTTAGTATCATTAACAAATTAGTTTATCTTATTAAACATTATGAAAACTATGAAATAAAAAATATTACAAAAAAAACAATTGAACACCAACAAGAACAGGAAAGACATGACTGATATCACATGCAGTTACTTTTCCAAAGAGGCTATTTGACATTTTTGCTGCCTTGTAGCTCAAAGGGAAAGCCTTGAATCAATGGAAAGAGATCTGAATCCTGTCTTAGGCCCCATTTACACTAACTATTTAATGCAGTTTCAAGTCAGTATTGAAGGAAATAGTTTTGTTGTGCAGATGATCACATAGGAAACCCTGGAACCAGTTGAGGGCCCGGGTGGCTATTACACAAACCACAAACGAGCATCAAGGGCTTTCTTTTGCACGTTTTTGTGGGAGTTTGTTGTTTGGCTGCCACAGCTAGCTTCAAACTGTATTAAATTATCAGTGTACATGGGGATTTAAACTTATTTGGTTAACTGTAATCTTGTCTCAAGTGTCTTTATTTTAAAGAACTGAAATACATCATAGGGTATACCGATAGCCACCGGGGAATAGCCAGATATATAGTTTTCCTCCCCCCCCCCCCGGCATGCAATCACACCCAAATTTGAATACTGGTAGGGTTGGGGGAGTGTTGATTTTGTCATTTGGGAGTTGTAGTTGCTGGAATTTATAGTTCACCTACAATCAAAGAGCATTCTGAACTCCACCAACGATAGAATTGGGCCAAACTTGGCACACAGAACTCCAATGACCAACAGGGCCTTCTCGGTGGTGGCCCCTTAGTGGTGGAATATGCCTTCCCCAGGGATATTGGATCAGCCCACTCCCTCTTGACCTTCCAAAAAAAGTAAAAACATGGCTATTTGAACAAGCCTTTGGAATCTAAGGCAACAGTCAAACACGGTATTAGACTAAAGTGAACATTGGAAAGGCTCAGATGATTATTTTTTGATAATGAGACTAACAACGATGGCATTGCTTTTATATGTTTTAAAAGGTTTTATTGAATATATTTTAATTCTGTTAATTGTATATCGTTAGGCATCAAACCGGTCACTGGTTGTAAGTCGCCTTGAGTCATCTTCAAGTTTGAGAAAGGCAGGATAGAAATAGCGTAAATAAATAAATTCCGAACCCCACCAATGATAGAATTGGGTCATACTTCCCACACAGAACCCCCATGACCAACAGAAAAACCTGTGTTTTTGATGGTCTTTGGCAACCCCTCTGACACCCCCTGGTAACCCCACCCCCCAGGGGTCCCAACCCTCAGGTTGAGAAATGCTCCAATAAGGCAAAATTGGATGCCCTGATAACCACTACTTTAGATTCTGCAGGAATGAAAGCTAGAAACCAACATCTCCTTTTACAGAACAAATCACAAATTATACTTCCAATAGAAGAGCTAGACTCTCAATAGGATTTTTAATTTCTTCCAGGGTGCATAAAAATACTCCGTAAGATCATATTCAAAGTAGGGCCTATGTGTGGTGCGTTAGCCCAGTGAGGCAAGATGTAATCCAGCTTCAGTCTCTCGTTGGGAGAGGTATAGGGTCCTTCCAGGCAGGTCCTATATCACAGGCTCTTATCCCAGGTTTTCTGTTTATCTGGCAATGGGGACTCATATAATCCAGTTTAATACAGAAAACCTGGGACCTGTAAGTGGTATGATGTAATTTATAATGGAATTAGTTGGAACCTCTATAATTCACTGTAATTATGAGAATGTAGAGGGACGAACAGTAACCTGGAGCTAACTATTCAGTTGAATATGCTGCATACACTACCTCTTTTGATCAAGATGGTTTAAAGAGTGTATTTTAATGTTGAGACAAATGTTTTTAATGTTTATGTATGCATACAATGAATTCATGTCCCGGCATTGAATGTTTGCCGTTTGAATGTTGTGCTCCGCCCTGACTCCCTTTCGTGGTGAGAAGGGCGGAATATAAATGTTTTAAATAAATAAATAAATAAAGCAACTTTATGCCATCATTGTGAACAAGCAGGATTGGCCCAGCTAGGACTAAAACAGGATTCAAATATTAGTCTGGTCAGCTTTTTATATAGGTTTGAGGGGACAGCGGGATGTTACATTTTTCCTTTTGCATTAGGCATCAATATGCAGTGGCCATGTCCTGAAGACAAAAACAATTCCTAAGCAATTGGTTTCGTTCTTTCCTTGGGACAAGTTCAATCTTTGTGTTTCTCACTGATTGCATACCACAAGTCCATTCCACTTGCCAGCATACCATTTTAGTATCAATATAACTTTGCTGGTGCAGAGGGATTCAGGAGCAACACTGTCTCGCCCATGAAATACAAGGATGCGGTTTTTGTATTAATCCGCATATACAAAAAGAAAATTAAGGACATTTCCATACAAAACTACATATAAAATTTGGATAAAGATTTGATGTTATGTAGCCTCAAGTAGAACCTGCCTTATGGCAATATTATGAAAGGCAAAAGTTATTCAGAGAAGGTTTGTTACTGATGAGAAAGTACCACTGGGCCTTCAAAGCCTGGTCTCCCTGCATCCTAAGCTACTTCTGCACAGCTGAATAAAATCTCACATTATCTGCTTTGAACTGCAATATGTATTTATTTACTATATTTCTATACCGCCCCTCTCAGCCTGAAGGCGACTCGAGGCGGTTTACACATGGCAACCAGTGCACACAATATAAAATGCAATACATGGCAGTGTGGACTCAGATAACCCAGTTCAAAGCAGATATTGTGCGATTTTCTGCCTTGATATTCTGAGTTATATGGTTGTGTGGAAGGGACCCTAGTACAACATTCAAACCACTACATCTCTGGATAAAGATACCACATAAAGATCATGGTTCTTCCAATATAAAAATAATCTGTGACCAAGATCTTGTGTTTAAAAATATAGAATTGCCAAACACTGTGTGAGACTGATCGAGATCTTATTAGATCTAGATCTTTGGTGTTTTTACCTTGTCAACTGTGAGCATATTAGCAAAAGTCACAAAGACAATTCAGGTAATCCTTATCACATGTATAGCAAATTAAATACTTAATATGACTGATTTCATTTATTTATTTTATTATTTATTATTCGGCTTCTATGTCGCCACTCCCGGTGGGCTGGAGCCGGCTCACAACACCAAAACAACAGCAGAAAACAACAACACAGGTTAAAACAGAGCATAAAAACATCATTAAAACATCACAGTGAACAGCAGCGATTAAAAACGACCTGGAGTGAGAATTCTGCTCACACAGAATGGTTTCTGCTGAAAGAAATGGTATCCAAACTTAGAAGAAGACTCCTATGAATCAATTCTAGATCAAAGAATTTTATCTTTGGTGATAAAGGGGCACATACTCTCTGTCTCTCTAAACATAAAGGTTATCTTTGTATCAGCATAGCAGAATAACTTTATTGTGCTAAAACAACCCTGCAGCCATCATTCAACAAAGTACCGACACCGGGAAGCCTCTGTCAGAACACTATTTTGAATGGTATTTGTTTTGTGTGCATTTCATATAATTGCAAAGTTGCTATTATTGATGTGTTGCAATTTATTCCATGAGCAATTTTTAGGGTTCTGGATAAACTGAGAGGTAGGATACCTTTTTTGCTACTTGATTAAAATGACCATCACAATAATATAAACTCCATAGAATGCCTCGTGCATAGCAAAAGTGGGACCTCCTGTAGCGGAGATAGCTAATTTTGAGGATTCCAATGACAAGCTTCTCCCCGCCATTACAAAGTTTCCTGTTACTGTGTCATAACTTCCAAACAGCCAGTTAACCATCTTGGCCACTAAACATGTTCAGCATCCATACTTCTCCTTCGTGTACAACTGATGCCCTTTGTTTTGGAAAATGGCATTGATAACCTTTTGGAAAACACCTTTTAGAGATCATAACATTTTAGAAAAGCATGACCTTTCAGGGAAGAGCCAAAAACCCCTTAAAGTAGAATATTCTCTTGTGGTATAAAACCAGATATAATTATGCAAGGCAATGGTTTCAGTTATTAGACTGAATAACCTGATCTGTTAGGAAAACAGAGATTTGCCAGTGCATAAAAACAGCAGAGCTTTAGAAGTGTTTTTATTTCAGTGTCTCAAAAAAGTTGCTCTCCCATGAAACAACTTGTGTCACATTATGCACTCCAGAGATCGAATTGAAGAAGGCTTTGATAAAATTAACATATTTGGTTTACTCACAACCTTCATGTGTTCAGCATACACAGGTGAAAAACGTATCAGTCCCGTTTCAAATATGTTTGAGATTATGCTTTGTGCCATTCGGCCATTAAAAAAACAGCTATCAACAGGTCACATCGTCAAAAGGAGAGAGAGAGAGATCATGTAGTCTGCTCTTTTATAACTTCTCAGAAAACATAGAGCAAAGGAAGCTGCACAACAGAACATACATACAGGAAACAGTAAGCAACAAGATCATAGACAAACAGATTGCTAGAGAAGGCTTGATGAAGGTTGTCATTTCCAACAATTTGAGCTACTTGAGAGGAACCATTCACCACCAAAACTAAGGAAATAGAGGAAAAGATAATTCCAGCTCTCCAGAAAGTGGCATACATGTTTTCCATACTATATCATCTTTACTTTGCTACTTTTATTTGCTACATTGAATGAAGTCCATAGGAATGTTGGACATTACACCACTGGTCCAGCTCTCTCGCCACTGTCGATGCTGGCCCAGATTAGATAAAATAAACCACTGATGCTTCAAAGCTACAAGTAATGTTTTAACTAACATATGCTGCCTAATTGCTTCTGAGGCAACTCTTACTTCATTGTTTGTTTAATGCTTAAACCAGTGGTTGTCAATCTGTGGATCCCCAGATGTTTTGGCCTTCAACTACTAGAAATCCTAACAGTTGGTAAACAGACTAGGATTTTGGGGAGTTGTAGGCCAAAACACCTGAGGGCCCACAGGTTGAGTACCACTGGCTTAAACAATCCAGAAAAGAAATCTAGAGTTTGTTTTTTTTCTCCACACTATTTTTTTATTGTTTCCACATTACAACATCTTGCTTACACTTAGTTTGTGTTGGTGCTCATACTTATACACACTTCATTTTCATGTAACATTTCTATTGTCTGCATCTTCTTTTTTAATACATTCTTCTCTTTGAGAATCCAGAGTTTGATGTGACTGCATCTCCTTCAGGTTTGTTTGGGGAAGAAACCAACCAGAAAGGGAACTATACCATGTTCGGATGATAGCCTATACAAACCATAGTTTGTTTAGCTTCTACTACAGGTGTGCACCAGCTTGTAACCAATAAGCCAGGATTCCCACAGACCCATGCCATATCATTACCATCGACTTCATCTACTGACTACAGCATCTGTCTAGGACTGCAGACAAAAATATTTCCTGACACTATTTACAGATGCAAGGATTGGACTTGTAACTGAGTACTGTATATGCAAGGCACTGTGTTTATACTTGTGTGCCTACAAGTCATTTCTGGTTTATAGTGATCCTAAAATGGGCCTATCAGTGTTTTCTTGGCAAGATTTTTTCAAAGGGGTTCAGCCTTCTCTGAAGCTGAAAGATTGTGACTTGCCCAAGGTCATCCATTGTTTTCCATGGCCGAACAGGGATTCAACTCTTCAGAGTTGAATCATCTTTCAGAGTTGTAGTCCAGCACTAAAATCATTACATCGCAATGGCTCTACTACTAAGCTATAAAGACAAATATATTATGCCCCACAAAGTAAACTGGACTACAAATGAAAGGACTGTGTGCAAAAGAAAAGAGTCAAGTTTCCAAGACAATGTCAAGAGAATACTGAAAACTACCAAGCAATGGATAGTGTGCAACATAATCCTAGGCATATTTGAAATTTCTACTATGTTCAATAGTGGCTTGCATATACTGTTTAGGGAAAAATCTTGCCAAGTGAACACTGATAGGGCCATTTTAGGATCACTATAAGTCAGAAATGACTTGTAGTATACGAGTATAAGCACAGTGACTTGCATATACTGTTTAGGATGACAGATTTAAATCAGTGAATGAAAGACAGGGAGTTTAAAGCAAAACAGAGCAAGAGTAGAAAAAAGAGGGGAAAGTTCATAGTTTACTATCCCAAATTGTTTTAATTTATCTCTCTTGGATATGCAGGTCTCAAAGACTATTGGTTACATTCACTGAATTATCTGTTGAATGGTATGTTGACACATATCTAAAATCCATTCATTCAACAAGCTTGCTCCAACCTCTACCGATAACATCATTCAGGCTTATTAAGTAGGACAAAATAAAGTATACAGTGTTCCCTCACTTACTGCTGGAGTTACGTTCCAGGACCTCCCGCAATAAGTGAAAAACCGCGATGTAGGGAAACTCTATTTATTTATTTATTTATTTATTTAGAGAGAGAGAGAGAGAGAGTAGTTATACACTATTTTAAGACTTTATAAACTTAAAATAAAGTGAAGGGAAGGAAGGAAAGTCCCTTCAAGGCTGGAGGACTGAGGAAGGAAAGCGCCTTGGACAGTGGCACCGGCAAAACCCTACAAAACAGCGAAAATACCATGAAATATATTTTAAATTAATATTTTTTTAAAATCCGCGAAACAGCGACTCCACAATAAGCGAACCGCGAAGTAGCGAGGAAACACTGTACTTCAATTTTGTGTGTGTCAGGAGCGACTTGAGAAACTGGTGTGAGAGAATTGGCCATCTGCAAGGACGTTGCCCAGGGGATGCACGGGTGTTTTGATGTTTTATCATCCTTGTGGGAGGCTGCTCTCATATGCCCGCATGGGGAGCGGGAGCTGACAGAGGGAGATCATCCGGGCTCTCTCCGGATTCTAACCTCCAATCTTCAAGATAATATGAGAAAAGACTTATTGACAGATACAGGAAAAATATTATTTAAATGCAGAATTTGGAGTAATAATAATAATAAAACTTTATTTATAACCCGCATCCATCTCTTATGTACTTCATATATACTTAACAGGAAGCCCTATACAAAATACTTTTAAAAAGTATTATTACTCCCATATGAAAGATTTGTTTTAGCAGGAGCATGGGGAGAATATTTCTTACCTAGAGCTTACACATGAATTGATGATGGAGGTGACATTTGATCTGAGAGCTTTACACTCACAGTCCAAGCTTTTCATCATCCTATATATACTTTCTATTAAGAACAGTTTTACTAGTATGATTTTTCACTGTATTATTTTGCATTGTTTATTGTATTTTTATGTTTTACTTTATTGTGATGCTTTTATCGGATGCTTTTTGTGTTATTTTATTGTAATGCATTTTTGGGCCCGGCCTCATGTAAGCCGCCCTGAGTCCCCTTTGGGGAGATGGTGGTGAGGTATAAATAAAGATTATTATTATGTGACAGAACTTTATTCTGCTTAATAAAAGCTCTAGAAAGATCTGTCACTTGGGAGGTTGACATTAATCACCAAATGCTTGCTGTTAATAGAATGTTTCCTTATCAAACAGGTTTACTGATGGAAGGGTGTGCAAACTATGACTGACAACACTACACAGTAAGAATTGTTTGAGAACAAATTGGTATGCCAGTACTTATTTACATTATTTATTTATTTACTTTATTTATACCTTGTCTTTCTCACCCCGCAGGGGACTCAAAGCAGATTACAAACTCTAGCAAAAATTCAATGCCGCATCACAAAACACAAATAAAACAAGCCATATCAAACTATAAACAGTTAAAACATATAAACACATTAACACACATAAAAGCAATAAAACAAATTTAAAACATAGCAGATTAAAAAATATAACAAAGTGCTGAGTCTTGGTTTCCATGCTTATTGATTTTCCCATGGTCATTATTCAAGCTGCTGAGTTTGATTCCGTAATATCCTATTCTCTGAACGCCTGTGTACAGAGCCAGGTCTTTAGAGTTTTCCTGAAGACCAGGAGGGATGGGGCCAGACTGATGTCACTAGAGTGGGAGCTCCACAACCGAGGGGCCACCACTGAGAAGGCCCTGTCTTTCGTCCCCACCAGTAGCACTGGTGAAGAGGATGGGACCAAGAGCAGGGCCTCCCCGGCAGATCTTAAACCTCTAGCAGGCTCATAAAGGGGGTTACGTTTGGACCAGAACCATTTAGGGCTTTATAAGCCAAAGCCAACATTTTGAATTGAGCCCAGTAGCAAACTGGCAGCCAGTGGAGCTGACATAATTGCGGATATACTGTTTTTAATTATGATTCATATTTAATTGTTGTGTTATTGTAACTGTTATATAATGGCATCGTATCGGTGCCCTTTGTAAGTCCCGAGTCTCCCTTCGGGGATAGAGAAGTGATGGAGTATAAATGCTAGAAAATAAATAAATAATAAATAAATAACCGAGAGGTTGTATACTCCCTGTACATCTCTCCAGTAAGAAATCTGCCTGCCACGTTTGACTATGGGGAGCTTGCGGACAGTTTCAAAGGCAGCCCCACGTAGAGTGTGTTGCAGTAATCTATATGAGATGTAACAAGAGTGTGGACTACCGTGGCCAAGTGTGGCTATTCAAGGTACGGACACAACTGCTTCACGAGTTATATTTTTGTGAATGTTCCCCTGGCCACTGCTGAAATTGGGGTTTTAGGCTCAGCGATGAATCCAGGAGAACTTGCAAGCTGCGAACCTGTATCTTCAAGGGGACTGTAACCTCGTCCAGCACGGGCCTTAACCCTATACCCTGTTTGGCCTTACGAGTGTCCAGGAGCTTGCTCCTTCATGCAAGCCAACTTCAAATAGAAGTCTTCAATCCTCGTAATCAGTTTGCAGATGATATACTAAGTCTATAATCCTAAACATGCTTACCTGAAAGTAAACCCACTGAACTCAATGATGCTTACATCAGAGTAGACATGCATAAGATTGCACTGTTTATATATCTGTGGACATTCCAGAGATCTATAAACCTCACTTGCCTAGTTTCCAACAGACCTCATAACCTCTAAGGATGCCTGCCATAGATGTCGGCAAAATGTCAGGAGAGAATGCTTCTAGAACATGGCCATACAGCCCGGAAAACTCACAGCAACCCAGATAGGATTGTGCTGAAAGGCTTCACTCTGATGCAAACTGATGTGTGTTTATGTCTTCAAGACACCTGTCAGCTGACTGTGATCCCATGGATTCAGTAGGATTTTCTTAGGCAAGAAATACTCAGAACTGGTTTGGCCCGTTCATTCCTCTGAAATATAGCCCACGGCTGTAGATAAGATTGGTGGTCTCCCATCTAAGTACTCCCCAAGGCTGATCCTTCTTAGCTTCAAGATAAGATGGGATCGAGTGCCTTTAGGGTATTTAGGCCCATTATACAAACCTACCTAAGAGTAAATCCTGTTAAACCCAGTCGGAATTATTTCTTAGTAGATAAGTACAGACTTATGTTGCCGCAGAGACCACAAAGAAGAACCAACTTCTGTTGTGCAAAATGTCAATGCTTATATCTAGCTTTTCACAAAGCACGGCACAGCAAATCACAAAGTGACAATTTTAATTTCAGGACCAGAGCAACGAATAAAAAACTCAGAATCATAGGAAAGGCAGCTCTCAGTATAGATCATAGCAACTATGAACTTGATTACTTTGAGGTCACTAGTGTCACATAAACTTTTGTGGCCTGCTTTAATGCCACACATGTGTTATTTTAAGTAAACATGTTAAATTATATTTATTACACCAGCCTCCTTTTACGTCCATTGACGGTCTGATATTAGCCCAGTATAATTATCTTTACAACTCGTGTGGTTTTTAACAGCAGTGTACAATACTTGTAAAGGGTATAAAACACAAGGCATAATAGGTTTGAGGAATTAAAAGAAGCAAAGGAGCTTAAAGGACTCCAAACACCTACTCCCAACAACAGCAAAAAGTCACGAAAGGATTTAGATTGTTTTCATCTCCAAACCACTCCATTTGGACTACAGTGTTTCCTCGCTACTTCGCGGTTCGTTTTTTACGGACTCGCTGTTTCGCGGGTTTTTACCTCCCAGTTTATGAATGGTTGCCGTTGCCCAGAGCGCCATTCTAATCCTGCCTCCTTGCAGCAATGGAGTGTGTAAGGGGGTTTAACCCTCCCCCTCGGGAGAGAGGCAGCCAATCAAGAGGGATTGCAAAGCAAAGCAGAGATAGCTAGTCAAAAAAGGTGTGCGGTGCCTTTAAATCTCTCCCAATTTCTGCCTCACCCTCGGAACTCAATATACACGTATAGCATCCCTACTTCGTGGATTTTCACTTTTCATGGGTAGTCCTGGAACATAACACCCGCGATAAGTGAGGGAATACTGTATTCTCATCAATATCAGGTGCAACTAAGGCCCTCATCTATGCTGCCACAGAATATGGTTCGAAATTGCATTATATGGTCAGTGTAGACCAGGCATGGGCAAACTTTAGCCCTCCAGGTCTTTTGGACTTCAACTCCCACAATTCCTACAGAGACTCATATGGTCAGTGTAGACTATATAAGTGCCTTGAACTGCATTATATGAACCTACACTGACCATATGAGTCTACACCAGGCATGGTCAAACTTTGGCCCTCCAGGTGTTTTGGACTTCAACTCCCACAATTCCTAACAGCCTGTCCATACCTGGTGAAGACTCATATGGTCAGTGTAGGTTCATATAACGCAGTTCAGGGCACTTATATAGTCTACACTGACCATATGAGTCTCCACCAGGCATGGGCAAACTTTGGTCCTCCGGTTGTTTTGGACTTCAACTCCCACAATTCCTAACAGCCTGTCCATACCTGGTGAAGACTCATATGGTCAGTGAAGGTTCATATACAATCACAGAGTTGGAAGACCTCATGGGCCATCCAGTCCAACCCCCTGCCAAGAAGCAGGACAATTGCATTCAAAGGACCCTAACAAATGGCCATCCAGCCTCTGTTTAAAAGCCTCCAAAGAAGGAGCCTCCACCACACTCCGGGGCAGAGAGTTCCACTGCTGAACAGCTCTCACAGTGAGGAAGTTCTTCCTAATGTTCAGATAGAATCTCCTTTCTTGTAGTTTGAAGCCATTGTTCCGCGTCCTAGTCTCCAGGGCAGCAGAAAACAAGCTTGCTCCCTCCTTTCACATATTTATACATGGCTATCATGTCTCCTCTCAGCCTTCTCTTCTGAAGGCTAAACATGCCCAGCCTTTTAAGCCACTCCTCATAGGGCTTGTTCTCCAGACCCTTGATCCTTTGGACACATTCCAGCTTGTCAACATCTCCCTTCAATTGTGGTGTTCAAGGCACTTATATGGTCTACACTAACCATCAGGAATGAGCAGGGCCGGCCTTTACCATTAAGCGACCTACGCGGTCGCGTAGGGCGACGTTCCCGGAGAGGGGCGTTGCCATCTGGGAGGGGCGCCGCCCCGCCGCCGTAGCCAGCCAGCAGCGCGGAGGAACGGGGGGGAGAGGGGACTCACGGGGCGGGGGCCCGGACCCGAGGAGGAGCAGGAGGAGGGGGGAGGCCACGAGGGCGGCCCCCACGGAGACTCCCCGGCAGTGGCAGCAGCAGCAGCGCCCCGGAAGGGCCCGGAGCCAGAGGCGAATCTTCCTGACGTCACTTCTTCGCCGCCTCTGCCGAAGAGGAAGGGGAGGAAGGCCTTGCCGGCCGCGCGCTGCAATGACGCCCGGAAGGAGACACGCCGGAGGGAGGGAGCCCTGAGGAGGCACGGCTGCCTCTTCCTCCTTCCCTCCCTCCGGCGTCTCTCCTTCCGGGCGTCTTTGCAGCGCGCGGCCGGCGAGGCCTTCTTCCCCGGCAGAGGCGGCGACGAAGTCACATCAGGAAGATGCGCCTCTGGCTCCGGGCCCTTCCGGGGGCGCTGCTGCTGCTGCTGCCGGGGAGTCTCCGTGGGGGCCACCCCCGTGGCCTCCCCCCCTCCTCCTGCTCCTCCTCGGGTCCGGGCCCCCGCCCCGTGAGTCCCCTCTCCCCCCCCTTCCTCCGCGCCAGCACGCTCGGGAGGTAGTGCGCATGCGCGAATTTCCACACATGCGCGGGCGCAGCCAGGAGCCGCGGGGGGGGGGGGGCGCCAAAATAATGTTCGCTTACTCCCCCCGGAGAGCTCAGACCACCCCTGGGAATGAGCAAGCTCTAGCCTTCCAGGTGTTTTGGACTTCAACTCCCACAATTCCTAACAGCCTGCCCATGCCTGGTATAGACTCATATGGTCAGTGTAGGTTCATATAATGCAGTTCAAGGCACTTATATGGTTTACACTACCCATATGAGTCTACACCAGGCACGGGCAGGCTCTGGCCTTCCAGGTGTTTTGACTTCAACTCCCACCATTCCTAACAGCCTGCCCATGCCTGTTGTAGACTCATATGGTCAGTGTAAGTTCATATAATGCAGTTCAAGGCAGTTATATGGCTTACACTACCCATATGAGTCTACATCAGGCATGGGCAAGCTCTGGCCTTCCAGGTGTTTTGGACTTCAACTCCCACAATACCTAAAAGCCTGCCCATGCCTGGTGTAGACTCATATGGTCAGTGTAGGTTCATATAATGCAGTTCAAGGCACTTATATGGTTTACACTACCCATATGAGTCTACACCAGGCATGGGCAAGCTCTGGCCTTCCGGGTGTTTTGGACTTCAAGTCCCACAATTCCTAACACAATGCCCATGCCCGGTGTAGACTCATATGGTCAGTGTAGGTTCATATAATGCAGTTCAAGGCACTTATATGGTCTACACCAGGCCTGGGCAAACTTTGGCCCTCCAGGTGTTTTGGACTCCAACTCCCACAATTCCTAACAGCCGGTAGGCTGTTAGGAATTGTGGGAGTTGGAGTCCAAAACACCTGGAGGTCCAAAGTTTGCTCAGGCCTGGTCTACACTAACCAGTTTCAAACTGCAATTTGTGGCAGTGCGGATGGGGGCCTAAATCATACAGAGATTTAGTAGGATCTCTGGGTCTGTCAAGGTGAGGTGGGAGAACAGCTGTGGTAGTAATTCACTTTTCTGTCTGCAGCAGGAGGCCCACTCACTGGCAAAGGCTGCAACTCAATGCAATGCAACCTGTGCACTTAGCCAGCTCAACCGACTCCTTCCCTGCGCCTTACCCATGGCCACGCTGCCTGCAAAGACTCGCCTCTGCCTGTACAGCATGCTGACGGAGACTCGGAGCATTAAAACCGCTGCCATGCTGCTTCCCCGCCTCCGGTGCGCGACCTCCACTTAAGCACCGCCTCCCTCCTTGCTTCCTAAGCGGAGCCCGGGCAAAGGCGGGACGAAGCTGCTGAGTGGCAGCCTCCTCGGCCAATCCGCGCTTCCGGAGCAAGCGCGGCACCAATCAGAAGGGACGCTTCCTAGTCGGTGACCTGCTGCAGCTAGACTCCCACGCTCAAGCCATGACAGGCGAGGCAGAGCAGCCCTTTCTTTGGGGGATGTGGAATCATAATTTATTATGATTAGGAGGATGACCAAAACAGCTGTAGTGGAAGGGCGGATGGAATCAGAGCCTAGGTGTAATTGCTGCTCCTCCTTTCTACTCTTAATTAAGAGAGGTCTGATTAAGGGTGCATCTGCACTGTCAAATCAATGCAGTTTGATAGCGCTTTTAACTGCCACTGCTCAATGCTACAACCTTACTACTTCATCGCACTAGCGAATGAATCCACTTTAAATCCAGTTGCTCCTGCAGAATTCTGGGATTTGCAGTGTAGGGATAAATAAACAAACAAATAAATAAACAGCCTCACTAAACTACAAACCCCAGAATTCTGCAGGAGGAAGAAACTGGATTTAAAGTGGATTCATTCTCTAATGCAGGGGTGGGCAATTATTTTTTCCAAGGGACCACACACCTGAAGGCCCCTCAGTAAACTGCTTGACACTGGTTAAATTTATTTATTTATTTAGAATAAATGGATAAAGGAAAGAGGCTAGGAATTATAGTCTATTGATGCTCTCAAAACAGCAATAGATAGCAGCGAATTGTCCAAAAGGAAGCAGGAACAAGGCTATAGTCCTTTGCAGGGCCGTAGCCAGGATTTTGGTTGGGGCTGAGTTTGGTTCGGGGCTGAGACTGGGTGGAAGAGGGTTTACCCTAGCAAACCTTTTGTATTGTTATCCCAATAACCCCATGAAGGTGGGATATAATGAGCATGGTGATCAGATCATGATATGAATAAACATAACAGTTTAAATAATGTACCAGTAAGGCCTTCTCGCGGACCACCCTGAGAATTTCGGGGGGGGGGGGCTGAAGCCCCCTTAGGGGCCCCCCCCCCTGGCTACATGCCTGGTCCTTTGGCAAACAGGAACAAAAGTAAAGAGAGTCTACTTGCCCCAAAGGGGCTAAATCCAAGGGAAATGGTCTTGGCACAAGACTTGGCAAACAGAGTCTTTGAAGCTAGAAGGCCCAGGCAGGTTTCCGTGAAGACTTGACTTGGAGTACCGAACGTTGACGAAGGATACCGTCCATCTCTGGGGTCTAGTTTAAGTAGGTCTCAGAGCTGGGCTTTGATGCCTTCCCAAAACTCTGACACCAAGGTGCGTCGAAAGTCAGTTCTCAAAACAGATCCCAGCTGGGCTTTTCCTATCCCTAATGCCGCCCATCAGACAACCCGCATGGTTTGCGCTTTTAACCCAATTAAACAAAGCAAGGGCAGCTGGCAATAGGGAGTTCTGTAACTCCGCTACTGCAGTTTTTCTAGGCACTGTTTATCATTCAGAGCCTGAGGTGAATCTTGGGCTACGATGTGGCCTTGAACAGGGAATGAACCTGCCTCTGCCACTTGGGCCTTTCAGGCCTGGCAGGCCTCTGTAAAACTTGAGATTCATCATGGCATGGGTCTTGCTGGGGGCTAGAGTCATGTTGGGGCATGACAGACCCAGCTGCCACCGCAGCAGAGCAGCGCAGCAGACGATCGGAGACTGCAGGCCTCCGCCTGCTCTCGCCCCCAGCCGTTCCCCAGCTGATCGCCCTGCCATGGAGTGCCTGCCATCCCGGCTTTGGAGTGCCTGCCATCCCGGGAGGCGATCTGGGCCTGCAGCGGGAGCAGTCAGCGAGCTGCGGTGGGTGATCGCCCTGGCGAACTGGAAGACGATCAAGTCTTCTGGGTCGCCAGGGCAATCAGCCGCCGCAGGTCGCCGACTGCTCCCGCTGCAGGCCCGGATCACCTCCCGGGATGGCAGGCACTCCAAAACTGCCGCTCCTCCAATTGTTCTCCGGTGTGGCGGGCTGTCTGCCAACGCAGGCCCCACAGCTCGCGATGGGATGGCGGCAGCGGCACCCCTTCCTCTTGGCCCCGCCCCCAACACCCTTCTACCCAGGCCGGACAGAATCGGGCCGTAGGTTGCCCAGGTCTGCTCTAATGTGATGAGGGGATACCACTTTGCTGGCTGAAAGCGAGGAGGAGCTGAGGAGCCTCCTAACCAAGGTGGAAGAAGAAAGTGCAAAAGCTGGGTTGCGGTTAAACATTTTTTTAAAAAACCCAAGATTATGACAACTGGACTGATTGATAACTGGCAAATAAAGGGAGAAAATGTGGAGGCAGCGACAGACTTCATATTTCTAGGCGCAAAGATTACCGCAGACACAGACTGCAGCCAGAAAATCAGAAGACGCTTACTTCTTGGGAGGAGAGCAACGACCAATCTCGATAAAATAGTGAAGAGTAGATGCATCACACTGGCAACGGAGATCCGCATAGTCAAAGCAATGATATTCCCTGTAGTAACCTATGGATGTGAGAGCTGGATCATAAGGAAGGCTGAGTGAGGGAAGATTTAAGTTTTTGAACTGTTGCATTGGAGGAAAATTCTGAGTACCTTGAACCGCGAGAAGATCCAACCATCCATACTTCAGGAAATTAAGCCTGACTGCTCACTGGAGGGAAGGATAATAGAGGCAAAGATAAGCACTTTGGACACATAATGAGAAGACAGGAAAACTTGGAGAAGATAATGATGCTGGGGAAAATGGAAGGAATAAGGAAGAGGGGCCAATCAAGGGCAAGATGGATTGATCCTCGAAGTGACTGGCTTGACCTTGAAAGAGCTTGGGGTGGCAACTGCCAACAGGGAGCTCTGGCATGCGCTGGCCCATGAGGTCAAAAAAAGTCGGAAGTGACTGAACGAATAAACAACAGAAGCTCAACGCTATGGGATCTTGGGAGTTGTAGTTCCACCAAGATCTTTAGCCTGCCCTGCCAAACTCCAAATCACAGGATTCCATGGCCGTGGGAGCCATGGTGAACATTTCTACAAACCAACTTCCATGCCAGACCAGTGGTTTATAAAAGGCCGTTTTTCTGTGGAAGAGTAGCAAATTATACCAGCAGCTTTAGGCCACATTTCAAGGGTAGGGCCAGCAAAACCACCTCTGAATATTCTTCACTTAAGAAAACCTTACAAAATTCACAGACCACCATAAGCTGATGGGCAACTTGAAGGCAAACACACAACGCTCTTGCCTTCCCATTTGTGATCAATTAAAACAAACAGCCGCAGGGAAGAAGACTATGAGGGAGAAAGAAAAAAACATGGTTTGTTGATTCAGTTTGATGTTACAGGTATAGGAAATACCCTATTTCCTAATTGACTGTATTTCAGTTTTCTTTCTGTTCTCCTTATGGGGATATGTGTACTTTCCTGTCCTGTCCACCTGCTTTTCTACCTTTCTGATCACAAGTCATTTTTCCATCCCATCAAGGCAAGAACATGGTTTCACAGCAGATGTGGGCCCAAAACATCTGGGACACTATAATTGCCCACTGATTTTAACTAAATGGACTACAACTGCTGATGTGCCTATGAGATGGTTTGCAGAAATATATGTAAATGTGGAGGACGACAATGAGGAAAATGTCTCCTCCAAATAAGAATTCTCCATTCAATCCACATATTTCTAGCATTGCAGAGAAAGACACAATGAAAAATGTTCTATACCTAGAACTTAATATTTAGTATGTTGCGCTCCCTTGCTAACTTTGCCCCATTTCTTGCATACTTAAATTTATTTCCAAACATTCAATTAAAGTTTTCTGTTACCCCAATAATAAAAACGTGGGACTCTTCTAAAATTTAATTGGGGGATATGAAAGTCTTAAGGGGGGGGGGGAAGCTCCCATCCTCTCCCCCCAACAATCTTTGATATGGATATAGATATTCTGAAGTCATATATAAATGTATATATGTATACATATCTATGTCTGTGTATGTATATTATATATTCACATGCCTTGAAACTGGCAGATTTCCTCTGGGTAGTTCATGATATCAAAAGAATGAGATTGGCATGTGGTATACAGAAAGGGAACATATATGTTCCAGATTTTGTTGAAAAGCAGCTGGCAAGGGCTGATGGGACTTCCAGTTCAACAACATCTGGAGGGTCATACAATGCCATATCCTTTTTGTGGTGGCTGTTCATACATACAATGCCAGTTTTGTCGGTCTGATCCCAAGATGGACCTGCAACTGACATCTCAGCACCCTCCCCAAGTCAAAGTGTAGAGGATATGTGGCCAGCCTTCACCCAAAACTGAAAATTACACAAAGAAATAATTTAATTTTTAACAAGTTATTTATGTCTTTATTCCACCGCCCTGTGCAAAATGATGCTCAAGCTGTCTAATGACAATAGAATACACATAACATTTTAATCTCAATTAAACCATACAAACCAGAAAATATGAAGCAAATATGAAGTCAATAAGAAACAAAAACAAGCAAATAACATCAACCAGCTAAACACCCATTAGAGTCACCAAACCAGTTTCAGTGTCAAGTATCTACCAGTATTTATTTAACTATTGTCAAGATAATAATAAGTAAATTGACTCCGCATACCTTGGCAAGAAGTGCCAGAACTTAACTACAGCCTTTAAAAAGGCTCTCCCTTACAGCAGGCAAATTTGAGATGGTAAAATCAAGACAGCCACCTCTCCCACGGATCGTTTAAGTCCATGCAAGTTCATTTAGTCATTTAGATAGCCTAAAATACTATACTGTATGTTCAAGTCATATAGTGCGTTATACTTCATAATCTGCACTCTTGAGTGGTGCTTAGAAGAGAGCAGTACTCAATGAAGCTGTTTGCCAAGATAGTCAAATGACTGGCCTAGTCAATAATCTCCAATAAACATTTTGGACAAGATGATGTTTCACTTCCAGAGGAGGTTGTGACAGCGGTCAGCCTGGAGAGCTTCAAGGCAGGATTAGACAGATTCATGGATACCAAGGGAATCAGTAGCTACTGAAATGGACATCCAAGTGCCACCTCTGTGTTGACGGAGGCAGGCAGGATTTCCCGGGTACTGGTTGTGGGGGTCGGGAGCAGGTGAGGGTTTTGCCCTCCTTTCTGCTAGAGATCCCTGTGTACAACTAGTGGGCCACTGTGTGACACAGAATGCTGGACTAGATGGGCTGAGGCCCGATTCAGCATGGCTCTTCTTATGTTCTTATGTTCAAAAACTTTTCAAATTCATGTCCATATAGCATTCATGATAGTAATATACCCTCCAACATTTTACAGATGAAAATCAGGACATACATGACCAAAGAACATCAGAGTGTGGTCAAGATGGCAACAGTTATAAGTGAGGAAGAACACACAAGATAGGAGAAGCTGCAGCAGTTTGCTTTCGCCCATTGATGACATTTCACACGCTGCTCTCCTATCCCTCCTGCAGTTAATAGAGTGCAAATTAGTATTGCACTTTGAACTAATTTTGCAGCAATTGCAGCTGAGAATAATGAGCGAAAGAGAAGGAGTTGAGAGAAAAATGGGACATTTTAAAACCATCTGGAAAAGTGGGTAACAGAGGATTAAACAGGACCGTCTCTCAAAATTGGGACAGTTGGAGTCCATCAAGCTTCAGTTGGTTCCATCCATCCATTACTGATATCAGACACTGATTTAGAAGTACAAAACTTTAATTGGAATGAAATAGAAAGCAAAGAAAGAATGAAAGAGAGGGCTGTAATTCACATATAAACTCTGCACAGACTCTCCTGCTGGTTTCATGCAGATAATAAAGGATATGCACAATTGCACAAGGTGTGAAGTCTATTTTTGCTACTGCACCAGTCTGCAATGTAAAAAAATGGTATAACAATTTTTTACATCACTTCCGCTTTTTTTTAACCTTTGTGTGTGTTTGATTGATTTTCAACCTTTTTCTTTTCTTTTTGAAAGTTTCCTGGTTAGGAGTGCCAAATTAAATTCAATTGCTCTAATTTTGTGTAGTTTCTAATGTGGTTTGGGCGATTTTCCAGGACTGCAAAAAAGGGCCTGGAGGGCACCATGTAGCCAGCACTTTATCCACCCTGTAGTAAATAGTGAAATAACAATTTGGGTAGTGTTCCATTATCTGAGCGGAAATCAATAATGCCAATGCATTATTAATGGATGGGATAGTTGTATCGGATTATTAAATCTTGTATTACTGGATTTATGGACATTGGACTATATTATTTGGACATTGCAAGAATCCTACATAGGCGGCCTCAATGACATTGGGGTAAAGTACATATGGTTATGCTTATATCTGTTATTATACGTTTGTAACCATTACCTGTGGTGTTGTGTCTACACACCAGGTTTTTAACTTGTTGTTGTCATATTGTGTTGTTGTTGTCATATTGTGTTTTATTGCCGTGTTTTAAATTGTTAATATGTTGTTTTATTTCGTTTTATCCGGCGCTTGTGAGCCGCCCCGAGCCTCCCGGGAGTGGCGGCATAGAAGCCCAACAATAAATAAATAAATAAATAAAATATAGTTGTTTTGTTTATTAATTAGTTTCTACGATGGTGACATGGGTGTGGAGAATAACAGGCAAACAGAGGGAAATGGTTTTATTCTTTCCAACTCCCTCCCTTTCGTAAAATGGACTATCCTTCTCTATCTAGCGCCTCCTTTTCGCCTCGTCCGGGTAATGGGACAGTACCACAATATGTTTATCTGTCAGATCTTTTACTTGAGATAACTGCTTCATTCTGCCTGCGTAAAGATAAAGAAGCATTGGTTTTAATTTTCAAAATTTTACAATACAGTTGGCCCTCCACATTTGCAGTTTTGACTTCTGTGGATTTAGTTATTCAAAGATTCAAGCAACACTTTCTAGGAATTTTTAGGTCCTCCAGTGCAACCTTATGATCAACTTCCATCAGAATTTGACCATAGAGTCATGCTAGAGGTCTTCTCTAAAGTTTAAAAAACTGGGTTTTTAAAAGATTGCAATTTTATCACTTTTGTAAGAGTCCCATGCCCCTAACCCCAGCAAATGTGGGGGACGTACTGTACAAATGTTTGGAAGAAATTGTGTAGTTTGTACAAACATCCTTGTGCATTTTTTACTTGAAAATATTAGTTGTTTTTTCACCTTGAAAAATATAGTTTCTGACTGTAATCGTTTGGAAATCTGGTATTCATTAAAAGCTATTTCCAGTTCCCCTGATAATTGATTTCAGCAGTGAAATGTAATAAGATGATGTGTGAGAAATTAGCACAAAACATAGTATGCTGGGTCTTAGCTGTAAATGAAATGTAACAATTTTGCTGCTTTTTGTTTTTTGTTTCAAGTAAGCTGTATTGAAAGCTTACTACTGTGTTAAAATATCATTACTAAACAAAACAAAAAAAAGTTCCAAAGGGGCCCACGCCATTGGTAGCGTTACCGCTAATAATACAGTCTCTCAAATTGACTGGTGTATTTTTCTCTCCAAACTGTAGGATATTTAAAATGTAAACATAGGCATTAACTGCTTGTTAACTGTATAGTTTATTTCTACACACTATAACATTTTTGTCTCCCCTATATTAAATATATAGGTGCCTGTAACATTTAAAATACCTCACAATATGAAAGTAAAGGCGAAAAATACCTATAAAATGTAGATTTCAAAATACTCATAAGCACTAAATAGGCTTTCTAGAAATGCATAATTATGCTGAAAAACAGTGTCACAAAAATGAACTGTTAACAAGCATTACTTTGGCAGGAATAGGATGACTGCCACTCTTTAATTGGCTTGAAAGCTATTCTTCATCAATAGGCCATTGTGTTTTAAAGGAAATAATACAGTCTTTATGGTTTAGTCTTCAGCAATTGAGGTTTCTGGGGTGGGGTGGGGGAATCTATTGGTAATATGATATGGAACAAAATTTCTTAAGCATTTTACTTCATCATATATGATATTTTAGAATATTAGCTTCAGCCTCCAGTGATTTAAGTTTGTCTGGTTAGATATTTCTCCAATAAGTATCCAATGTAGGACTGCTGAATTGGTTCTCACACATTTGTGCAAACACTTATCTTGAGTTTCCTTTAGGTTACAATCTATGAACTCCAACATGGGAGTAAGTCCAAATAAAGAGAGCCAGGAAGGTTTGCGTGCTGGAATGCAACAGTCTGCACTCCATCATGGAAATGCACAAAGGCCATATGATCCAGATTATCAAATCAGATAATCCACATCACTTGCTTCGAACTGGATTATATGAGTCTATACTGCCATATAATCCAGTTTAAAGCAGATAATCTGGATTTTATATGGCAGTATAGAATGGGCCTGGGCAGGGCCGTAGCCAGGATTTTGATTCGGGGGCTGAGTTTGGTTTGGGTGGGCTGAGACTGGGTGGAAGAGGGTCTACCCTAGCAAACCTTTTGTATTGTTATCCCAATAACCCCATTAATGTGGGATATAATGAGCATGGTGATCAGATCATGATTTAAATGCACATAACAGTTTAAATAATGTACCAGTAAGGCCTTTTCGCGGACCACCCTGAGAATTTCGGGGCTGAAGCCCCTTAGCCCCCTGGCCACATGCCTGGGCCTGGGTGATCTTGGGTATGTCATATACTGTCAGTCTATGAGAAAGGCAATGGCATTCTCCTCTGAACGAATCTCACTAAGAACCTCACTCATGATAGAGTTGCTGTAAATCCAAAATGAATTGATTGCCCCAATGCAAGTTTCTTTTTGTACAGACTCTCGAAGGAGTGATAAAGGGACAAATCACAGTCCTTGCTCTGGGACTATATCATACAGAGAGCAGAGGAGGAAATGGAAGAGAAAGAAAAAAAAGAAGAGGAGGAAGAGGAATCAGAGGAAGAGGAAGACATGCCTTCACTATCTCTGATTCGTCCCAGATAAGAGGGAGGGAATAAGGAATTATGACAATGGGAATATGTCCCAAGCATAGAGTCCTCCCTCAAAACATTAAAACTGTAGGATACACCCTTCGACAATACATTCAATTGTCCTCCATTGCATCCATCTGCCTTAGTTGCCCAACCATTTTTTTTCTTACTATAGTAATAGTCGAAGCAATGATTCAAATACCCTCATGCTCCTGTGGCTGCATGCAAGAAGTCTCCAAACAGCCTGCCACCTATATAGTTTAGTTGACAGGAGATCTGCATAGAGCACACATAGTTCTCATGGAATGAAGGTTTAAGGCCCATACAGGAGAATGTTTGTTCCCTTGTATGGGATGTTCTGGTTATAACTATCACTATGTTGCTGGTTCCTCTCCGTTGGCGCCCCCTTGTTGTGGGGGAGTGACTTGCGTACCCTAATGAAGTTGTGAGCTATGCTGGCGGTGGCATAATAGCCACCGGTAGGGCCTCCCATGCTAGACAGGTCACAACCAAAGGGTCGAACAAAGAGCGTCAAAGGGCAGGATGGGCTCTCTAGCCTTTTGACAACCATCCTAGGAGAAGGAAAACTCTGATTTCCAACCCAGGCAGATAGTGCTTGTTTAACCCTGCAAGGTCAACCATCTAGAGAAGGAAACACAAACCAAACCTACGACCTGAGGACCTCGCTGCCACCGTCCCAGCTTGCTAGGCCCCGGCAGATGAACCTTTGGTTTAAAGGGGGAGGCCAGTTCTGTGCACGCTGTGCTCCACCAGAAAAATCCATTGCACAGGCTCGAAGGACACATCCAGTCTCTGAATCATCAACGCGCTTGTAGAAAGCGTGGAATGAGTCCTTCCTGAATCTTCGTTCGTGAAGAAAAGCCAAGAAGAAGATGTTGCTGGTTATAACTAACATAACTTGTGATGAAGGATGATTCCAGTCCAACACATTTGGAAGGCTTAGGCTACATTTAGGATGAGAAATACAGCACAACCTCCATATCCGCAGGGGACCTGAACCTCATACGAATATGCTAGGTAACAATGAAATGAAGGACTTCTGGCCCAGGAATATCTCAGAACCACACCTTAGAATATAAAAATGCCAGAGATGACATATTTTGTTGGATATGAATACTGGTCCTGTGGATACAGAATATATTGTGCTCTTTTTGCTAGGTAGCCGTGGGCAAGACAGTCTGTGACATTTTGCCTCTTCTTTTGAAATAAATGAGAAGGACACATTGATGTACCTTCTATTATTAATCCTGACTAGAGGAAAAAACCCATTGGATGTGATTTGCTCATGGGATGTCTCAATTGGCCTACTTTCATTTGGCTTCCCAAAAGAATTCTGCTTTTCATATGCCAGGTCTGTGGCTGGTGTAAAGTTGTGCCACAGTAGCAACAGGGCTGCAGTGTGCAGGCACAGGTCTGTATATTTTCTGCATCACCCTAGTCCTGCCCATCCCCCCTTGGCCCATCCATTCAACAAGCCTATAAACACCAGCAAAATGTTTCACTGATGTGTCTGCCAAGGTATACTGCCAAAGTGTATTTTGTATTTTGTCAGCCTGACAGGGCTTACACCAGGCCCTACAGTTCCTCAGCTGATGAAACACAAGTTTAAGATCTTTACAACCAGCCATATGGTTTTTTGAGTCTTTGTTAGCATCATGGCAAAGTGTTAATAACTGTCCAGTGGCATGGAAGAGCCAAATTCTATGTATTAGTGACTTTGATTATTTTTTGTATTCGTTTTCGGTTTGAGGCTGAGAAAAGATATGGCTGAAGGTAATTAAATACATTGAAATTGACACATTATCCACTTGCCCAATTCTGAGTATTGCGAAACTTTACAAAGGTTTTGTACAAAAGCAAAGATGACAGCAAATATTGAGAACCTCAGCACAAGAGATAGCAAGCCTTGAACTGAGGAATGAAGGCAAGTGCTGAAAACGTTGGGCATAAGACTACTCGACTTGATTTTTAATGTACACAATTCTTAAAACTTTTACAATTAAACCTCATCTACCAGATCAAAGCTATTTTAATGATTTCAGGATTTAATATTAATGGTCATGTTTGATTGTCAGTAACTTTATGTGTATAAGTGTGATAGAGCCATTAATTCATTTTTATGGGACTGTAAGTACAGGTTTATCTTGCATGCTTGTAGTAAGATTTAATTTTAATGGTTATTTTTGAAATGAGTGTTACTGGTAATTAAACTTGCAAAACAAAAAGCAAAGTATTTTATGTTTTAATTTTTATCTACCATGAACGGATGTTTTATATGTAGTTAATAGCTTCAGCAATGAGAAAGTATGATAGAGACCCAGAAAAAATGTCTTGATTTCAGTTTTTAAAGTGTGTGTACAATATTTCCTTTAGCATACTCATTATAGTCTTGCTTAACTACACACCTAGGAATTATAGTAAACATATTTAGATTTGTAGCACTTTCAAATACAGTACTATGCAAGACACTACAACAAACTAATTAAGAACACATGATAGCGATTCCCTTGATGGATGGGAACTGATCTGGCAGAAAATTAAGTACCACTGTGGCTTATAGCTCATTAGTATGTTACTAATATTGTGCTATGCTAATAATATAACATATTGTATTTACATATAACTTGTAAGCCGCCCTGAGTCCCCTTTGGGGTGAGAAGGGCGGAATATAAACGTTGTAAATAAATAATAAATAAATAGAAGCTAAACATATATACATAACATTGCATAGACTGTGCAGTTTTGTAGCAAAACTGTGAGTAGTGAAGAATAACACAGGACCATGAGCATGGGTTGTATCAGAAGATCAAAATTGATCTCTGTCTGCCAGGCAGTTTTAACTGTAAAGGTAAAGGTTTTCCCCTGACATTAAGTCCAGTCGGGTCTGACTCTGGGGTTGGTGCTCATCTCCATTTCTAAGCCAAAGAGCTGGCAATTCCAAACCAAATGTTTTAATATTGGTAGCAATTAGGCTCGTCCAATCTGCGACACACAGGGAACATGCAGGTCAACACAAAATTTTACATTTACTTAAAACATTATGAGATTTAAAAAATTGTAACTCAACTGTGTGATTTTTGAGCACTAACTTTGTAGATGACAACAGAATTGAATAATCAGAGTATGTTTTGCTCACAAATATTGAAAAGTTCAGCCAGACCTGCTTGACAATTTTAATAGAATAAAATGGCACATAATTAGAATGATTATGCAACTGCTTTTATTTGCTTATCTGGTGGCTGATATCATGAAAAGTATGCCAGACTTTTTTTTTTCTTTTTTTGGCTCACCAGCTACCATTAGTGTTAGCATATTTTATATGTGGCCCAAGACAATTGTTCTTCCAACGTGGATGCCAAAAGGTTGAACACCTGTTTGCCACCATATATTAGCAAAATGCAGTCCTCCATACATCATTTTATTAATAGAACCAGCACTGCTTCTTGTTGGCTATGTTAGCTAGGATTGCCAGGAGTTACCATCCAAACCTCTGGAGTGACATGCTTTGCCCATCTATGTTTTAGGACAAAAGGTCTTCAAAACAAAATTACAAGTATAGGATGCTGTGTATGCAAGAAGTTGGGCAAAAACTTTTAAAATGTGTGCACTATAAATAAGAAATGAAACACTCCCCCAGACATGGGTCTCCAAAGCGGGTATATTAATTACACACCAGAGAGCCAAATCATAGTGAGTTCAAGCAATTAATTCACAATTTGCATTTATTAAAAAACATTCCATTACTTTAACAATACAGTCATCCAACTGTGAAATAACAGCCATTCAGATGTGCTCATTGACAGAAAATGTGGGTCCTTGTGCCCATTGTGCCCTGCAAAGCTGCCAAGTTTCACACCTCGAGACTTTCTTTTCCCTCTGACGCTCCACCCTCCCATACGTACACACATATACACAATTAACGTGTCTGCTCTCACCTATGTGCTTATGGGAAAAGTCACACTTTTCTTCAGTCTCACGAATACTCATTTAAATAACCTGGCAACCTTTGAATAGTTTTAGTTCATCAATTCCAATTAAGGGTTGGCAAAGATCTCCAAAATACACATAGGATTTTCTCCTGTGTAGGCGATACTAGCAATACGTTATTTCTAATATGTTCCTAAGGGCTGCCTTCCATCTTTATAGAAATATGTGTACCACAATTAGTTTTAGTACCCAGGGATCAAACATTGTCTAATTGAGTCTAGCAGGAACATCATTTATGACTGAAAAAGGCAGATATCAAGTGATGTCATGATTAATTTTCTGCTCAATTATTTTAGATGAAAATCTGACGTATAAAGCACACTGTATAGCAACACCAAAAATGAACTCCTGTTTAAGTGATGACTGATATATACCTTTCACATTTCAAAGTAGCCCGAGGCTTTTTGGGAAGACTGGCGCAAAAGCCAGACTACATCCATAATGAAGCATTGATCTGTGCTGCATTGCACTGGTACCATTACACAGTATAATGATTATGCTTTATGCTTCCATCAACCCAAACTCTGTTATACAACTGTGTAGATTTCTTTCTACTGCTTTATATACATTGTAGAACTATATTACATGATACAGCTAGTGAAAGTAAAATAAAAATATAGTCTTTTGTAACTCTTGAAAGAAAAAAATGTAGAGCTCTTCCACCGGGTTCAAATTTTCTGGTAAACACTGGACTATTATGTATGTTTCTGAGTTGCACAACTTCTAGTGGAAGTTCTCAGCTCTATATCCAATCAGGGCATTTCTGAGGTTTCATCCTTTACTTAATCCTTTACTTTTCTTTTGCTCGAGGATGCAGGCAAAGTTTCCTCCCCTTCCAAAAATGTAATGGGGTAGGTAAAGTCAAAGGAGAACTTGCATTCAGTGCTTCATGAGAGGAACCACTTGGAAGAACAAGCAACTACACTACAGAATGACACCGCTTTAACTGCTGTGGCCAGGGCCGTAGCCAGGATTTTGATTCGGGGCTGAGTTTGGTTCGGGGGGCTGAGACTGGGTGGAAGAGGGTCTACCCTAGCAAACCTTTTGTATTGTTATCCCAATAACCTCATTAGTGTGGGATATAATGAGCATGGTGATCAGATCATGATATGAATAAACATAACAGTTTAAATAATGTACCAGTAAGGCCTTTTCGCAGACCACCCTGAGAATTTCCGGGGGGGGGCTGAAGCCCCCTTAGCCCCCTCCCCTGGCTACATGCCTGGCTGTGGCTTAATCCTATGAAATCATGGGGATTGTAGTTTTGCAAGGACTTTAGTATTCTCTGCCAAAGAGTGCTGGAGATTCAACAAATTATAAATTCCATAGCATTGAAGCATGACAGCTGAAGTCATGTCAAGCTGCAGTGTAGATGGACCCACAAACAATGGAGCCTGATATGAGAAATGTGTTGGAATCTCCCCCCCCCAAGCAATTGGTTTTCAAAAATTACAGTAATTCACCATAAATAGACAGGGATATGAGGTACATTGTATGGATCTTTCAAAAAAAAATTCCACCAGGTTCAAGTACAACTCCTGCCACATCGTGAGGTTTTAGGCTGGTCAAGGTGATCCCTTAAATGCATAAGAATGTATTAAAATGAGTTTTGAAGGAGTTGTGATTGTAGCTGTTGGTGCAAGCATTTCTAAGTTTTTTGTTTGTTTTTTTTACTTTTAGACTGCCATTCAGCCATTTTTTTTAATGTTTTGCTGTTTGGGAAGATAGCAAAACAATTATATCTCTGTGTCTGTGGTTGTTAATATTTTCAGAAAAGCAGCCTGTTGAAGCAAAACATTTTTTTGCCTTGGTGGATGCAGTTATTTGGATAAGAACACAAAGGAACAACTGCTTATTCAATACAGAATTAAAGCTGGAATTGACCATAAACAAAACAAAAAACCCCATTTAACATGGGATGGAGAAACCTGTACATTTTACATGACAGTTCTCACAATCCCATGCCGCTTGGGAATTTAAAATATCTGCAGGCCACAATGTCCCTACCCTTGACCTGGTGGGTGTAATGAAATGCAATGAAACAGACTGCTGCTGTGACCATATCCAGTACTGACAGTTCCCAAGTTACGAACAGGATAGGTTCTGTAGGTTTGTTCTTAAGTTGAATGTGTATGTAAGTAGGAACAGATACATTTTTGAAGTGTAACTCCATGTGTGTGTGTGTGTGTGTGTGTGTGTGTATGTGTATGCATGCTTTGGATAGCATAGGGAAGGGTTAACATCCCCATGCTGTTTGTTTTGCTGCCTGTACCACTGTTCAGAAGATTTCACCTCATTTCCCGTCCCTGTGATAGTTGGATTTTTTTTTAAATTGGCTTCTTGGGGAAACAAGGACTGGCGATAAAGCTTCAGTGGATACATCTTTTATACATGATTATAGAATCAGAGAGTTGGAAGAGACCTCATGGGTCATCCAGTCCAACTCCCTGCCAAGAAGCAGGGAAATTGCATTCAAAGCACCCCTAACACATGGCCATCCAGCCTCTGTTGAAAAGCCTCCACCACACTCTGGCGCAGAGAGTTCCACTGCTGAACAGCTCTCACAGTTAGGAAGTTCTTCCTAATGTCCAGGTGGAATCTCCTTCAGGAAATAACTCTTTAAAGAGTGAATTTCCCTTCCTAGGGGTAGATTTCTCTCACTTCCTGTTGTCTTGCCCGTTCTTAACTATGAGTTATATGTAAGTTGAATGTTTGTAAGTCGGGTACTGCCTGTACTCAACCACGGGCACATTTACATTAATAATTTAATGCATTTTCAAACCAGTATTGAAGAAAGCACTTGTGCTGTTTGGATGATTATATAGGAAATCCAGGAATCGGCTTGAGGCCCAGATGGTGATTACACAAAGAACAGAATAGTGATGCACATTAAGGGCTTCCCTTCATGCACTTTTGTGGGAGTTTGTTGTCCGGCTTCCATAGTTTGAAGCTAGCTGTGAGCTGCATTAAATGGTCAGCATAGATGGAGCCCAAGAGAATAAGGCAAAAACACCAAAGCTAAAGAACGAGGAATGATATAAGATTAATGGGACCAGTCATGAGGCAGAAGCATTTGGAAGAAAAATATTCCTAGTTATTTCAAGTTAAAAATGTACAAATTATTCTAAGCCATGTTCCAATTTTTTTTACAAGTTCTGTTGTAAACTGTGGAATAAGATACATATGGCACATTATATATATATATATATATATTTAATGTTTATGTACGCTCATATGAATTATTGTCCCGGAATTGAATGTTTGCCGTATATATGCTGCGCTCCATCCTGAGTCCCTTTCGGGGTGAGAAGGATGGAATAGCAATGTTTTAAATAATTAGCCTCAATCCAATATTTCCCCTGCAGTATTGTAAACACCAACAACTCCATTTACACGTTTGAAAGTGCATTATATGGTCATATGCCCTTTAACTGCATTGAACTGCATTATATGAATCTATGTCAGGCGTGGGTAAACTTGGGCCCTCCAGGAGCTTTGGACTTCAACTCCCACCATTCCTAACAGCCTCAGGCCCCGTCCTTTTCCTTGGAAAGGGCCTGAGGCTGTTAGGAACGGTGGGAGTTGAAGTCCAAAGCACCTGGAGGGCCCAAGTTTGCCCATTCCTGGTTTAGGGTTAAATCTAACAGGCGAGTGGATTTTGAGACAGAGATAGACCAGGCATGGGCAAACGTCGGCCCTCCAGGTGTTTTGGACTGCAACTCCCACCATTCCTAACAGCATCTGGCCCCTTCCTTTTTCCCCTCAGCCGCATAACTGCATTACATGGTCCATGTAGATTAGGCATGGGCAAGCTTGGGCCTTCCAAGTGTTTTGGACTTCAACTTCCAGAATTCCTAACAGCCTCAGGCCCCTTCCTTTTCCCCCTCAGCCGCTTAAGCCAGTGACGGTTAGGAATTCTGGGAGCTGAAGTCCAAAACACCTGGAGGGCCCAAGTTTGCCCATGCCTGATCTACATGGACCATGTAATTTATTTATTTGTTTCATGATATTTATATGCCGCCCTTCTCAACCCCAAAGGGGACACAGAGTAGCTTACAGCAAACTGCAAATACAACAAATGACATTATTGCCATAGCACAATATCAGTACTACACATCACATTGCACTATAACATAATATTGCAATATCATTAGTAATATTGCATGTGAAACAAATATACAATTATAATCTCTCTCTCTCTCTCTCTCTCTCGGCATTACTTTGCGAACGAAGATTCTTAGGAAGGACTCATCCCACACTTTTTGACTAAAAAGGCCAATCTGAGATAGGCAAGTTCGGTTGCAGAAAGCACAGCAGAAAGTCTCCTTGGGTGATGTTGTTTTCAAGTTGTGGTTCTTTCTGCGTTGTCATTTCCCTTCGAGACCCATTTGGTGTGTTTTCCCGAAAGAGGCTGCAGCATTGTGGAGTGCGTCTCCATGCCTCCCGATGTGAGGCCAGGGTGGACCATTGTTGGTGATCAATCTGGCTGAGCCTGAGATGTTGTTTCAGGGAGTCCTTGTATCTCTTTTTGGGGGCGCCTCTCTTGCGCTGACCCATGGCGAGTTCACCATAGAGTAGTATCTTTGGGAGGCAGTGGTCCTCCATCCTCGAGAGGTGCCCTGCCCAGCGCAGCTGTGTTTTCAGTAGCATGGCCTCAATGCTGGTGATCCCTGCTTGCATTAGTCACATAGTCAGACCAGTGTATATTTAGGATTGTGCGAAGGCAGTGCTGATGAAATTATAATTTCACCATTATAATATCATAATATCATTAGTAGTATTATATAGTATCAATGTATGTACAATATATTATACCAAACTCATATTATATCATAACTATCTTATACTACGTTATAATTATTATAATATATTGACATCATAACATATTATAATTATTATTAAATAATATATATATTACATTACAGTTATTATACTGTAACATAATACAATATATTGACATTATATTGCCTAAATGTGATGAACAGGTTGGATTAATGCAGGCCTGGGCAAACTTGGGCCTTTCAGGTGTTTTGGACTTCAACTCCCACAATTCCTCACAGCCTCAGGCCTCTTCCTTTGGAAGGGGCCTGAGGCTGTGAGGAATTGTGGGAGTTGAAGTCCAAAACACCGGAAAGGCCCAAGTTTGCCCTTCCTTTGGAAGGGGCCTGAGGCTGTGAGGAATTGGGGAGTTGAAGTCCAAAGCACCTGAAAGGCCCAAGTTTGCCCTTCCTTCGGAAGGGGCCTGAGGCTGTGAGGAATTGTGGGAGTTGAAGTCCAAAACACCTGAAAGGCCCAGGTTTGCCCTTCCTTTGGAAGGGGCCTGAGGCTGTGAGGAATTGTGGGAGTTGAAGTCCAAAGCACCTAAAAGGCCCAGGTTTGCCCTTCCTTTGGAAGGGGCCTGAGGCTGTGAGGAATTGTGGGAGTTGAAGTCCAAAGCACCTGAAAGGCCCAAGTTTGCCCACAAGTTTGCCCTTCCTTTGGAAGGGGCCTGAGGCTGTGAGGAATTGTGGGAGTTGAAGTCCAAAGCACCTGAAAGGCCCAGGTTTGCCCAGGCCTGCATTAATGGCTTGCAAGGAGGAATTGTGGGAGTTGAAGTCCAAAGCACCTGAAAGGCCCAAGTTTGCCCTTCCTTTGGATGGGGACTGAGGCTGTGAGGAATTGTGGGAGTTGAAGTCCAAAGCACCTGAAAGGCCCAAGTTTGCCCTTCCTTTGGAAGGGGCCTGAGGCTGTGAGGAATTGTGGGAGTTGAAGTCCAAAGCACCTGAAAGGCCCAGGTTTGCCCTTCCTTTGGAAGGGGCCTGAGGCTGTGAGGCAGTGTGGGAGTTGAAGTCCAAAGCACCTGAAAGGCCCAAGTTTGCCCTTCCTTTGGAAGGGGCCTGAGGCTGTGAGGAATTGTGGGAGTTGAAGTCCAAAGCACCTGTCTAGCAGCAAATTAGGAGTCCCAGAACTCCGGGTGGCAAATAACTTTCTTACCAACAGCGACGTGGACGCGCGGGCACAGGTACGAGAGGACGAGACAATTGACTGTTTTAAAAGTGAAGTCAAGTTTATTAAATTCTTACACCAGCTGGTGGGGTTCACCCACAGAACACGCTGCTCCGGGCAAATCCTAACATACATTCTAGGAGCATTCATTATATACCCTTCATGGCGGCAGATCTTGGCCCGCCCTTCTTCACAACCCCCCATTGGCTAGTGTATCAGAACATATTTCTTTATCCAATTAAACACAATACTTTCTTAGCATCACATTATTATCAGGCTTCTATTTGTTAGAACACTGTGGCGCAGCAAGAAATTCATTTCCCATAGAACAGTATCAGCAGCTCTGGCCAGCCTGTACCCAAATCGCAACATTTGCCTCTGCCTCTTCCCTGCCAGCAAAGGAGGGGGCAGACCCTTCTGCGCTTGCGTAGTTCTTATCCTATTAGCATTCAGGTAAACAAACCCACGCCATGTACTGCTTTGGCCAATCAAGGCTTTTGTTATCATTGAAGACACATGATGTACTTTTAGCAAATCACTGCATACGCTTGGCGTACCAATCAGGGTACAGCATTTACGGCTTGCATGCCAGCGTGATTTCTGGCACAGAAAGCCAGCTATTCTATAGCTCTTGCTTGTGCATCACTCTCTTCTGACTGTACTCCTGCACAAAGTACCAACTCTGCTATACCTGAAAGGCCCAAGTTCGCCCTTCCTTTGGAAGGGGCCTGAGGCTGTGAGGAATTGTGGGAGTTGAAGTCCAAAGCACCTGAAAGGCCCAAGTTTGCCCTTCCTTTGGAAGGGGCCTGAGGCTGTGGGGAATGGTGGGAGTTAAAGTCCAAAGCACCTGAAAGGCCCAAGTTCGCCCTTCCTTTGGAAGGGGCCTGAGGCTGTGAGGAATTGTGGGAGTTGAAGTCCAAAACACCTGAAAGGCCCAGGTTTGCCCTTCCTTTGGAAGGGTCCTGAGGCTGTGAGGAATTGTGGGAGTTGAAGTCCAAAACACCTGAAAGGCCCAAGTTCGCCCTTCCTTTGGAAGGGGCCTGAGGCTGTGAGGAATTGTGGGAGTTGAAGTCCAAAGCACCTGAAAGGCCCAAATTCGCCCTTCCTTTGGAAGGGCCTGAGGCTGTGAGGAATGTGGGAGTTGAAGTCCAAAGCACCTGAAAGGCCCAAATTTGCCCTTCCTTTGGAAGGGCCTGAGGCTGTGAGGAAGTGTGGGAGTTGAAGTCCAAAACACCTGAAAGGCCCAAGTTTGCCCTTCCTTTGGAAGGGGCCTGAGGCTGTGAGGAATTGTGGGAGTTGAAGTCCAAAGCACCTGAAAGGCCCAAGTTTGCCCTTCCTTTGGAAGGGGCCTGAGGCTGTGAGGAATTGTGGGAGTTGAAGTCCAAAGCACCTGAAAGGCCCAAGTTTGCCCTTCCTTTGGAAGGGGCCTGAGGCTGTGAGGAATTGTGGGAGTTGAAGTCCAAAGCACCTGAAAGGCCCAAGTTCGCCCTTCCTTTGGAAGGGGCCTGAGGCTGTGAGGAATTGTGGGAGTTGAAGTCCAAAGCACCTGAAAGGCCCAAGTTCGCCCTTCCTTTGGAAGGGGCCTGAGGCTGTGAGGAATGTGGGAGTTGAAGTCCAAAGCACCTGAAAGGCCCAAGTTCGCCCTTCCTTTGGAAGGGGCCTGAGGCTGTGAGGAATTGTGGGAGTTGAAGTCCAAAACACCTGAAAGGCCCAGGTTGCGCCCTTCCTTTGGAAGGGCCTGAGGCTGTGAGGAATTGTGGGAGTTGAAGTCCAAAGCACCTGAAAGGCCCAAGTTCGCCCTTCCTTTGGAAGGGGCCTGAGGCTGTGAGGAATTGTGGGAGTTGAAGTCCAAAGCACCTGAAAGGCCCAAATTCGCCCTTCCTTTGGAAGGGGCCTGAGGCTGTGAGGAATTGTGGGAGTTGAAGTCCAAAGCACCTGAAAGGCCCAAATTTGCCCTTCCTTTGGAAGGGGCCTGAGGCTGTGAGGAATTGTGGGAGTTGAAGTCCAAAGCACCTGAAAGGCCCAAGTTTGCCCTTCCTTTGGAAGGGGCCTGAGGCTGTGAGGAATTGTGGGAGTTGAAGTCCAAAGCACCTGAAAGGCCCAAGTTCGCCCTTCCTTTGGAAGGGGCCTGAGGCTGTGAGGAATTGTGGGAGTTGAAGTCCAAAGCACCTGAAAGGCCCAAGTTTGCCCTTCCTTTGGAAGGGGCCTGAGGCTGTGAGGAATTGTGGGAGTTGAAGTCCAAAGCACCTGAAAGGCCCAAGTTTGCCCCAGCCTTTGGAAGGGGCCTGAGGCTGTGAGGAATTGTGGGAGTTGAAGTCCAAAGCACCCGAAAGGCCCAAGTTCGCCCTTCCTTTGGAAGGGGCCTGAGGCTGTGAGGAATTGTGGGAGTTGAAGTCCAAAGCACCTGAAGGCCCAAGTTCGCCCTTCCTTTGGAAGGGGCCTGAGGCTGTGAGGAATTGTGGGAGTTGAAGTCCAAAGCACCTGAAAGGCCCAGGTTTGCCCTTCCTTTGGAAGGGGCCTGAGGCTGTGAGGAATTGTGGGAGTTGAAGTCCAAAGCACCTGAAAGGCCCAAGTTCGCCCTTCCTTTGGAAGGGGCCTGAGGCTGTGAGGAATTGTGGGAGTTGAAGTCCAAAGCACCTGAAAGGCCCAAGTTCGCCCTTCCTTTGGAAGGGGCCTGAGGCTGTGAGGAATGTGGGAGTTGAAGTCCAAAGCACCTGAAAGGCCCAAGTTCGCCCTTCCTTTGGAAGGGGCCTGAGGCTGTGAGGAATTGTGGGAGTTGAAGTCCAAAGCACCCGAAAGGCCCAAGTTCGCCCTTCCTTTGGAAGGGGCCTGAGGCTGTGAGGAATTGTGGGAGTTGAAGTCCAAAGCACCCGAAAGGCCCAAGTTCGCCCTTCCATGGGAAGGGGCCTGAGGCTGTGAGGAATTGTGCGAGTTGAAGTCCAAAGCACCTGAAAGGCCCAAGTTCGCCCTTCCTTTGGAAGGGGCCTGAGGCTGTGAGGAATTGTGGGAGTTGAAGTCCAAAGCACCTGAAAGGCCCAGGTTTGCCCAGGCCTGCATTAATGGCTTGCAAGAGTAACTAGGAAGGCCTCTCTTCTCCGAGGGGAGGGGGCGGTGGCTCAACGGCGATGTTTTGAGAGGCCCAGACGCAGCAGTGACGCGCATTCACGCACGACGTTGATTCGCTGACGTCACGCGCAGAGGAACAGGGGAAAGCCCGAGCGCCGCGGGGCCGGAAGTGACGCTGGCGCCCTGGAGGGGGCGGGGTTCTAGGGCGGTAATGGCGGCGGCTGGGGTTCGCAGTTGCTGAAGCCTTCGGCGTCTGAGGAGGTGAGAGGCCTAGTCAATGGAGGGCTGTGTATTGGCGCTTGGACTGGGGTTTGGCGAGCTTGCGAGGGGTTCTTTTCCTCCTGCCACGTTTGTGGTAACAGTTCCCCGCCCCCTTTTCCTGAGGGAGACGGAAGGCGAGAGAACCGGGCTGGGCGGCCTCGGCCTCGTTGGAAGTTTGCTGAGTTGCCTGGGGGCGAGGCCTGTTGTCTGAAGCGGAGGGTTTGGTCGTGGGGAAGGCCCCGAGAGGGAGCTGCCTGACGAGGCCGAGGGAGAAGCCTGGGAAGGGGCCTGTGCTTAATCTGTCGTGTGTGGGGCGTTATGTAAGTTGTGAGAGGATTATGGCCGGGCGAAAGGAGGAGGGAAAGGAGGGGGTTGTCGCTGGAAGACGCGGCGAGGAAGGAAATACAGGGGAGTCCAGCACACCCTCATGCAATGCGTATATTCCAATGTAGAAGAGCTCCTTCCCTGTCATTTGAATCCATTACTCCAGTGTTTCCCAACCTTTTTTGAGCCGCGGCACACTTTTTTACATTTACAAAATCCTGGGGCACACCACCAACCAAAATGACACACAAGGACACTCTAACACCGTAATACATATAGTTAATATGTTTGTAAATGTATTTATACACTCAGTGTGAAACCTGGGCCTGTTTCGATGAACACAACATATGTATGACTATCTCTCACATATTTATACCTGGCTATCATGTCTTCTCTCAGCCTTCTCTTCTTCAGGCTAAACATGCCCAGCTCTTCAAGCCGCTCCTCGTAGAGCTTGTTCACCAGACCTTTGAGAAATTTCACCCTGAGTGAAACTTGCTTCCAGTTAACTATGGATGTCATGAAACTTATAAACAGTTCCTGGGGGGTGGGGGGGACTCTCGAAAAAGCCAGTAAAATAGTAAAAAAAAAAAACATTTACAAGCAGAGAGGCTCAATTTGTTTCTTGGAAACCTGTGAGGGGGCTGCTAGGAGGGGAGGGAGTGCCAATTTCCCACGGCACACCTGATGATCACTCACGGCACACTAGTGTGCCACGGCACACTGGTTGAGAAACACTGCATTACTCCGTGTCTTAGTCTCCAGGGAAGCAGAAAACAAGCTTGTTCCTCTTCTCAATGTGACATCGTTTCAAATACTTAAACATATGGCGATCATGTCATGCTTTCTTAACCTTTGCTTCACCAGGCCAAACACACCCGGCTCCTTCAGCCGTTCCTGATGGGGCTTGGCTTCCACATCTTTTAGTATTAACAACAGCAACAGCTGCCTAGCTTGGATGGCGAGGCATCCTCAGTAAAAGAGCCTTGGGGTCGTTTTAGACCCGTTGCTGTCGATGGAAGCTCAGGTCTCCACCGTCAGCAAAACCGCTTTTTTCCATCTGTGGCAAGTTGGACGTCTGGCCCTGTACCTTCCCAGAGACGACCTGGCCACAGTGCTCCAAGCCACAGTCATATCGAGACTGGACTACTGTAACGCCCTTTACATTGGCCTGCCCTTGTCAGTGATCCGGAAACTTAAGCTCGTCCAGTCGACTTTTCACTGGGACTCCAGTGAGATGTCACATAACACCCATCCTCCAGCAGATCCACTGGCTTGCATGGTCTGGGGCCATTGTATCTGAGGGACCGTCTCTTCCCCTATCAACCCCAGAGGTCACTTCGTTCTGAACAACGGAACCTCCTTGAAGTGCCGTCCTTTAAAGCGATCTGTCTTACGTCGACCCGGCGCAGAGCCTTTTCTGTAGTAGCGCTGTCAATCTGGAATACCCTTCCAAGTGATGTGTGGGCCTTGCAGGATTTACTATTTTTCCGCAAGACCCACTGTGTTGAAGTGATTAATTGTATTATATAAATGAATATGTATTGTAATGTTGGGAGAGAGGGAACAGGAGAGAGAGAGAGCTGATATTAAGAGCACATTTCTGCAGGGGAGAGCAAAGTTGCCATAGCAACGTGGCTCTGAAGCTGTAGTGGGAGGAGCCACAAGACCAAGGAGGGAATTCTAGTCAGTCAGGGTTAGGAGCTCAGTGTGTAGGAGCTCAGAGAGAGAGTTAAGAGTTTAGAGAGGGAAGACCTCAAAGTGAGTGGTTAAGTCTGACCAGCTCTAGAGAGAGAGCAGGGTTAGGATTAGTTTAAGGCTGGGAGAATACAGTCTTGGTTAACTGAACCTGTGAGTCAGTTAGTTTAGAGAAAGCCTGAAGGCTAAAGAAAGACAAAGTGTCTGAAGAAGGCCAGAGTGCCTATGTATTGAAAGAGTGAAAAGCTAATCTAGCTGGTTGATGACAATAGTTAGGCTATTGTAACTTTGGTTTTGCCATAACTAGAATTAGTAACCTTTTTAAGTTGTGCCTCCTCGGAAGAGTTATACCAAACCAAGCTTTGTACCAGAATAAACTATTAGTTGTTATTTCATCTAAAAACCTCTCTGTGCCAGTGATTTCAAAGTCAAGCCTCATTTCAAAAGTTTATTCCTGTTGCATGAAAGCGTTCATTACCTCACAAAGAGCTTCCCTCACAAAAGTGTTTCAGATTACTTCTCTCTCACAAAATGGTGGCAGCAGTTTAAAGACAAGGATTTATATAGTGGATTAGGGACAGTGTGGTGGGATTCTAAAAGAGGGTCCACCCTGTCCAGCTGATAGCCTCTCCACAAATCTTCACAAGTCTCCACACTTTTAATGGACAGTCTGAAACGAGAGTACCCACAAATAGTGGGCCAGTTAATACGCTTCTCTACAAATTGGTGAAAACTGTGGGACAGCCTGCCCTGTCACGATAAAGAAAGTTGAACAGTAAACCTTAAGTCTCCACACCCACCTTTTCCGGCTAGCCTTTGATTGCTAAGCTGGAAAACCTTACTTTTTAGTCTTAACATGGTGTTTTACTCCTGTTGTGTTTGTATGTGATTGTGAGCTGCTCCAAGCCCTCGCGGAGTGGTGGCGTACAAGTCCAAATAATAAATAAATAAACAATATTATTTTTACCTGCCTCTCCTCATGTCTCGAGGCAGGTTACAAAATAATTAAATTTATTTATTTATTTACATCATTTATATTTCCTGTATAAGACTGCCAGAGTCTTAATATTCTTAGGGAGGGCTTTATTTCAGTTCCACCACAGGACTGCCTCTGAGGACACAGGGGAACATGGGATACAGTATGCTTGGTATCGACTCCCAGGCTATGGATTCCCTTCCTTGGAGGTTAGATGAGTCTCCTCTCTGCTCTTTTCACCATTAGGAAACAAAACACAGTATTAAAATAAGCACGCCAGGAAAATAAAATGTAGCGTATGAGTGCTGGACTACAACTCTGCACCCTTTCAGTATTGAAACATACTGGGTGACCCTTGGCAGCCTCAAAGAAAGACAACGGCAAACCACTTCTGAACCAATCTTGCCAAGAAAATCTTGTGATAGGATCGCCTTAGGGTCGCCACAGGTTGGGAATAACTTGAAGGCACACAGCAACCTCAATAATTTAAGGATTCATTGGATTAATGATGCTGCAATATTAACTGTTATTACATGTTTTATTATTTACACTTTATAATTTGCATGTCTTTTAAAATTGCATAATTGTTTTTAACTTATCAGGCTTTTAGATTTTTCTTATTTTTGTAAGCTGCCTTGAAATCCATGCTGGAAAAGGGCGGGATATAAAATGCATTAAAAACCCATGTTTGAACCCTCACCCAGTCACAATATTCAGTCAGTTACCTTGAATTAATTGCTATCATACGAGATACTGTCCTATACCACAGAATTGTTGTTGATGATATAGCTGAACAATGAAAGAGACAACAATGCATACTACTGTGAAGGATTTGAAGGTTAAACCATGTGCTTGTTTTAAGTGATACAAGAGTATACAGCATCATGCCCAATTTGCCTGTTTTCAAAACTGAGAGTGATACAAAGAATGGCAAAGTAAAAACTTTGTCATAAAACTACCATTGCAGTATGTGTCTTAAGTTCAGAGAAAAGCAACAAATGGATTGAGAAATGCTTGCTACAATTACTTATTATTATTTACATTATTTAGATTCCGCCCTTCTCGCCCCGCAGGAGAATCAGGGCAGATCACAATGCACATATACAGGCAAACATTCAATGCCATAGACATACATATATAGACAGAAAACGAGCTACACAATTAGTCAAGAGCTCACCCAGACCCAGGCAGGCCTCGAACTCATGGTCAGTAGAGATCTTATGCAGCTGACTCCCAGCCAGCTGTGCCACATTCCTGATGCATTAAAATACATAAGAACAGCAAAAACACTAATGTATGAAGGAGATATAGTTTTATACACACACTAAAACATACCTCCATACAGGTTACAAACCAAAACGTATCTCTAAAAAATGCATACTAAAACACACAAAACAGACAACAAAGGACACTTAAAATTTGTGTTGAAAGACTGTCTGGGTAGGCCTGCAGAAAGAGATCAATGCTTTACATGGTTTTTAAATTCTGACAGCTCATTTAGCTGTAGTGAGGCAGCTGATGAAAAGGTCATAAATCATAGAGTTGGAAGAGACCTCGTGGGCCATCCAGTCCAACCCCCTGCCAAGAAGCAGGGAAATCTCATTCAAAGCACACCTCTGGGTCCCCTGGTTAGGTCCTGGCTGGTTGGGGCAGACACCCCCAGAAGACTGAAGTGTGTGGAGTGGATTGTATGGGTGAAGGCGATCCTTTAGATCAGTGGTTCTCAACCTGTGGGTCCCCCAGGTGTTTTGGCTTTCAACTCCCATAAATCCTAACAGCTAGTAAACTGGGGTTTCTAGGAGTTGTAGGCCAAAACACCTGGGGACCCCTTGATTATTTATTTATTTATTTATTTACCGCATTTTTATCCCCTCCTTCCTAACCTGGGAAGTGGGACTCAGGTCGGCTTACATTGAGCCCATTTAAAGGCTAATTCAGCAAGCACAAAATCAAACATGTACATAACATAATAAAACATCATAATTAGAATCAGATAAAGATTGAGAACCATTGCTTTAGATAACCTGTACCCAAACCATGTAGGGTTTTAAAGGTCAAAACCAACACCTTGTACCTGTCATTGACTTCAGGCTGATTCTGGGTTGCTTATTCTTCCAAATAAATTTCCTTATTTCTTTGTTCCATTTGTCGAACATAAGGTCGTTTCTTAAGATTGGAATATTTTGAAATAGGAATAACAGCTTCGGCAGGACTGACATCTTGATTGCTGCTACTCTTCCCAGGAGTGACACATTCTGATATTTCCATTTCTCCAAATCGATTTGGATCTTTTTCCATTTATGTTCGTAATTGTTCTTGAGCAGCTGTATATTGTTTGAAGTAATGAAGATTCCTAAATATTTGACTTTTTTCTCGATTTGTAGGCCGGATTTGGATTGGAGCATGTCTTGTTCTTTATCATTCAAATGTTTGGTCAGTATTTTGGATTTGGTTTTGTTTAATTTGAAGCCCGCCACGCATCCAAATATTTCCAATTTGTCTAACCATTTATTAATGTTGGGGATAGGGTCTTCAATGATGCAGACCATATCGTCCGCATAGACCCTGCATTTGTACTTGTGTGAAAGAACCTGGGTGCCTCTTAGGTTCTTGTCCTGGTTAATATCTCTTACTAGCATCTCCATCATCATTATGAAAAGTAGTGGCGAGAGGGGGCACCCTTGCCTGACTCCTCTTTGGATTTGGATGTTTTTATTATTTACTTGGCCGTTTATCAGCAATGTTGCTTCTTGGCACTTGTATAGTGCCTCTATGGTGTTGCGAAAATGATATCCCATATCCAATTCCTGTGTTAAATTTTTTAGGAAATCCCAATTGATTGTGTCGAACGCCTTTTCGGCGTCGATGAAGAGTAGGGCCAATTTCTTTTCATTATGTCTCTCGTAGTACTCCAGGACGTCTATGATGGTTCTAGTATTGTTCTTGATGTGTCTGTCCGGTAGGAATCCGTTTTGTTCTGACGAGATCCAGTTACTCAGGAAGGATTTGAGCCTTTCAGCCATGATCGTGGCGAATATCTTATAATCCGTGTTTAGGAGACTAATTGGTCTGTAATTTTTAATTCTGTGTTTTCTTTATGTATTAATATGATGTTTGCTTTCTCCGAGGTTTTTGGTATTTGTTTTGTTTCTCTTATGCCATTAAAGATGTCAGTCAATATGGGGGATAGCTCCGCTTTAAAGGTCTTGTAAAAGAGGGCTGTATATCCATTCGGCCCTGGTGCTTTGTTATTTTTCAGTGATTTTATTCCCTTTAATGTTTCATCGAGGCTAATCTTTTTATTTAACATTTCTCTCTGGCTCTCCGATACTTTGGGAATATTTAGCTTACTTATGTATTCTGTTATTAAATCCTTAGAGATCTGTTCTTTTTGGTATAGATCTTGATAGAATTTTTGGAAACAAAGCGGGGGGGATTCGGCCTTCCGAACATTAAATTGTACTATGAGGCCTGTAACTTAACGGCCATCAAGGAATGGGTCTCTTTAAGGAACAGCAGCATGCTGGCGCTAGAAGGCCACAACATACGGGACGGATGGCACGCGTACCTTTGGTACGACAGAAGACGAGTGGAGAAGGACTTTAGCCACCACTACATAAGAGCTGCATTGATTAAAACCTGGGAAAGATACAAATCAGGTTTCTTCAGTGCCACACCCCTATGGATTTCTCCATTGGAGGCTTTTTATAAAAAAGAGCTTGCCGGCACCAACTGGCCAATTTATAAAAACATCCTAAAGAGCGTACAAGGGAAATGGGAATTGAAGACCATTGAGGAGCTGAAAAAAGAGGGATACAACCTATCGTGGTTTCAGTACCACCAGATATTCCAGAACTTCAAAACAGACAAGAAGACCACCGGATTTATGATTACGGGCTTCTGGGAACAGATCATAGACAACAGCAAGAAGAACATCAGTGCCCTATATAAACAACTCCTCAGGTGGGACACGGCAGACGAACAAGTCAAAAATTGTCACACGAAGTGGGCCCAGGATCTGGGCCACTCTGTCCTATTAAGACAATGGGAGGAAGTCTGGAACGACAAACTGAAATTTAGTGCATCAACCGACATCGCAGAGAACTGGCTGAAAATGCAGTACCGGTGGCACCTTCACCCAACGAGACTCGCAAAATTCAATAAAAAAAGCTCCAATGTATGTTGGAAATGTAAAAAGGAAACCGGCACCTACATACACCAATGGTGGGGGTGCAAACTCTCCCTCAAATACTGGACAGCGGTACATAAGGAAACTGAGAAGATACTGAAGTCCACATTCCCTATGGACCCCCAACATTACCTGCTGGGACTATCTAACCCGCTACTCAATAAAAACCAGGAGAGAGTATTCTTCCTTCTCAGTGCCTGCAGTCGGATAGTCTTAGCGCGCCATTGGAAAAAGGATACCACTCCGGGAATCGAAGAGTGGATCCTGAAGGTGTTCGACATGATCCAGATGGAGGCGATATCTCAAAACTTGAACAACAAAAAACAGAAAACGGACTGGGCGTGCTTCAAAAACTACTTGCAGAATGGAAAATTCAAATGCATAATAGACCTAAACGACCTTTAAATATACGATAAGGGAAAGAGTAACTTATACAAATATTTTGGTATTATACCTTTCGGAACAATTTTGGGACTAATAATCGTATACTTTCTTGTGTTACGCTCGGGAAGTCACTGTATACTCCTTTCCCTCACACTCCCAACTCCGGTCACTACCCCCCCCCCCAACTCCCATTAGTGGTCCTGTACCACGGAAAACTTAATAAAAATATTGACAAAAAAACCCCCAAAAAAACCCCAACACCTTGTACGTTGCCCGGAAACTAATTGGCAGCCAGTGGAGTGACTTTAGGATAGGTGTGGTATGCTCACTCCTAGATGTTCCTGTAACCAATCTGGCTGCTGTATTTTGAACCAGATGGAGTTTCCGAACTTGGTACAAAGGTAGCCCAATGCAAAGCACATTGCAGAAGTCCAACTTTGAGGTTACTAACACGTGCACTACCATTTTCATGTCCTCCAAATATAGGAAGGGGCACAGCTGGCGTATCAGTCAAAGGTGATAGTAAGCACTCCTGCCCATTGCATATACCTGGGCTGACATTTGGAGAGACAGATCCAGGAGTACTCCCAAGCTGTGAACAGTCTTTCAGGGGAAGTGTAACCCCAACCAGACACACCTCCATCCCCAGATTAGGACCCTTGATGGCAAGCAACTCTGTTTTGTCTGGATTCATTTTCAAATTGTTTTTCCTCATCCAGCCCATTACCTGATCCAGGCATTCATTCAGAGGAGCATTCATTCAGTAGCTGAAGCTGTTTTTGAAGCTGCAGAGAAGTATATTTTGGTGTCATCAGCATACTGATAACACCCTGCCCCATGTTTATGGATGATCTCTCCCAGTGGCTTCATGGTAAATATTAAAGAGCATTCGGGATAGAATGGCACCTTGTTTTAAAATTGTAAAATTTTATTATTTTGGGTGCCAGATAAATTTGAGTTTCTGATTGTTTGAGAGTTGCTATTAAAAATAGACATAACTGGCAATAAACACCAAACTATACCATATCATAAACTCTGTAGTGACTGGATATTATAATATTTACTCAAATTTAATGCTCACCTTTTTTGGCTGCATTAGGGTGTGCATTAGATTTGTATAATATGGTAATCTTGGTGCTGATCCAAAGCAAAAGGGGAAGCTGTTTCAGGAGTTGCACCTGGAGCTCTTATTTGAGGTATGTCACCTCAAATTTGATTGCCAGGCCTAATGCTATACAATCCTGGAATTTGTAGTTTGGCAAGCCACTAGCATTTTTTGGTAGAGAAAGCTTAAGCCCTTGTAAATGTCAGCAGAGCAATAGTCTTTGTGATCCCATATGAAACTTATAATTTCCATAAGCAGCAGAGCACTGGAAACATATCAGAGCTAGAAAACTTAGCTCAATCATGGCATCAATGATAATTCACTCAGTTCAGGAAAGTGAATCAGAGTCCAAATAGAAAAGCATTTAAGCTTTATTTAAAATAAAGAGCAAAAATACAACAAATCCATAATATAGGAACAAAAGCACAACTTCTGCATTATAGCTATAGGAAGCTACATGCAGTACAAAATAAAGGTTATGTGATTGCAAGGCAAGCACTAGAAATCACAGTGTTACACATTTTATAATGGAAATTACAGCATGATAACTCCAACTATATGAAGGTATTCTATTGGACGAAATCATAGCATGGTCATCAGTGTGTCACTGCTATGTCACGAATCTGGACTGAACCATTGATGTGAAAAACACGGCCATCAATTATTTCTTATTTACATAACAGTAATCCTGTTCTCAAAACATAGCACATTGCTTTGACTTTCAGTCCACCTCGAGTCTCATGGGAATGAGAGTATGAACCTAAGATAATGTTTTATCTAAGCTAAGCACACAAACATTTGAAACTTTCTCACTGACAAGCAGAATATAATTAAAGCCTGTCTTTAAACAATATGGAAGGCAAAACTGAACATAAGTAAAGCCATATTTTAAACTAACTTTGAACTACATTGATTTTGACATCTATCAGAAATTACATTAATTTCAACAGTCAAGCTACATAATTTTATAACATTGAGCCAGGGCAGTTAAAGTGGATTCATTCTACAGCATAGATGCATCTATATATATATATAAAGGAACAGTTGTCATGTGAAGACTACCTCAAACAGAGAAACCTTACAACGCAGAAACACAAAACTTGCCAACAGAAATAGGCCTCAAGCAAGGTACGTTTGTAGCAAAGAAACTTTCCCCTCCAAAACCTAAAAGGCCCCCAAAACAACGAGTAAAAATAAAACTACATTTCCCAGCATCCTCAGGGGCTGCCAAAGACTCCCCCAGCCTCTACATTCTGACAACATGATTGGCTGGTACAATATAACACAACGGGTGTGGTCACTGTAGAACCATGATTGGCTGCCAATAAGGGCGGATTTGCATAACTGCTGTACTGGCCAGCCAACATGAACATTCTGACCCATAACAAACTGTCAGATGAGTGCCACAGCCTCCTCCAACACTTTCAAATCAGAAGACCATGATGGAGATCAACACCATTCAAGGGGAGCTCTTCTTCCTTTCCCAAAAGATTTCCAGTGGCTTGGAATTCCACATTAATAAGAGGACCATCCAGCAACAATGGGGTTTGCCAAGGAGGGTGCTTCAGCCCCTCTATATGCTGGCTCCAAGGGATGGAGGTAATCACCAAGTACCTTCTGATGCCCAGCGCTGGAAGAGCTCCCTCAGATGGCCTGTCCATGAGGAAAGCCTCATCGGACATCGACCAATGGGTGCAAAAGACACAGAGCAGGACATCTTGACAAAGAGAGGAGCAGAAAGTAAGCTAGACATGAAGATCTTGAGAAAGGTGGCTAAAAAGGATACGGAAAGGATTTTTAACAGTCCCCCAACAGACACTGGACGCACCTGTGAAGATAGAGATCCCCTGACAGGACAAGCCCTGCCCAAGCTGATCCGTCCTGGCCATGGTACAAGTCAAACCCGAAGGACTGCAGGCAAAGAGCTGAGGCACAAACATAAAACACCCAATTCACTAACAACAATTCCAACCCTTACATACTCAGACTTTCTCGCATCTCCTAAATAGGGCACAGCAACGCATGCTGGGTACAGCTAGTATTATAATAATATTATTGTTGCTGTTGTTGTTATTACTAAAAGATTTGGAAGCCAAATCCCATAAGGAATGTAATCTGGTCAAAATTACATGCTTAGAATTGCTTCTTTGAGGAATGGCTGAAGGAGCCATTATTTTTACTTGCCTCTCCTCATGTCTCGAGGCAGGTTACAAAATAATTAAAATACATAAGAACAGCAAAAACACTACAAATTGAGCCAGGGCAGTTAAAGTGGATTCATTCTATAGCATAGATGCATCCTTTCCTTTCAGTTGCTAGAAGCTTTGGTGTTCCAACACTTTTGTTTTTAAAGAAGCAATTCTAAGCATTTAATTTTGACCAGATTACAAAGAGTGCATTTTTGCCACTGTCCATTACATTTGCCAGCAAAACCTTTTTCTTTCTTTTTTTTGGTTTCAGAGTTTTGAAAATTGAGGTGCACATTAGATTCAGTGGTGCATTAGAATTGAGTAAATACAGTCATATTCAATACAGTAATTATGAAAGCAAATAAAAACAAACATAATGTCACACAGTCATTCTGTTTTACTATATTATAAAAACAGCTCTTTTATTTAAAGTATATATGTTTGGATGTTTCTGCTGATTCCTTGAGAGCTCCTCTTAACTGAGAGGCTACTGTATGGATTTTCCAAGATGCAATAGCAGTATTATTTTCACTGAAGCAGTTTAGTAGACAGACATCGCTTGGTGTGGTAGTTTGTGCTTTGAATTATGGCTGCATCTACACTGTAGATATAATGCAGCATGGTCCTGCTTTAACATAGGATTTGTAGTTTGGTAAGGCACCATCAGTCTTCGACAGAGAAGGCTAAAGATCTTCTGAAAACCACAACTCCCATGATTATACAGCATTGAACAATGACAGTTAAAGTGAGGTCAAACTTTATTAATTGCACTTGTAGCTGAAAGACCTGAAGTGGAGGCAAGTATGGACTTCCTGCAATAGCAGTGCTGCACCTCTGACATGGAAGGGGTGAATATCAATCCCGTTCCCTCTCTCCTTTCTCCTGAGGTAAAATAGCAGGCAAAGCCAATGTGGTACAGTGGTTTTCAAGTGTTGGGACCAGGGTTCAAATTTTCCCTTGGCCATGGAAACCCATTGGGTGAATTTGGTCCAGTCACATTCTCTTAGCCTCTTAGGAAAGCCATGGCAACCCCTTCTCTCGACCTGTTTTGCCAAGAAAACCATATGATAGGTTCACTGTAAGTCAGAAATGCCTTGAATTAACATACCAGCCACAAATTGTGGAGGAAAACAGCAAAATGAAGTGCATCCAACTCTGTAGAAGCTCATCCCCCACCTTGAAAATAAGCAGGCAGAGGGAGGAAACAAGATCGTGCAATCAGTATACCAGTGTTCTCTTGGCTAAAGTTTGGTTTCTTCTTTCAAACCTGCAATTGATTAGGTGTGTAGCCTGCTTGATTCCAAATACCTTTTGCTTCAGAGGGCTTTGGGACTTGCAGCTACCAGAAGCTCTATCCAGATTGTCCAAAGATCAGGAATTCTGGAAACGGAATGTCCCAAACACTTTGAGGGTCACAGGATTTTTTTTTGGTGTGTGTGTATGTATTCAAGTCATTTTTGATTATTTCTTTACTAAATAACCAAACACTTGTGGCTACTCCTTGCTGATAGAGAGTGCTGTAGCCTGTAAATGAATATTCTAAATCCATGTTTCCTTGTTGAATTGTATATGCTGTAGTGAAGGGAAACATTTTTCAGTTTCAGATTTTCCCTGTAAAGCTCTACACATATTCTTCGGGGATTAGATATCCTTGATTAAAATTGTAGCAGATTTATAGATGCATTACAAGAATACCGTATATACGACTTTTTAACCCTGGAAAATCTTAAGAAAAGTTGGGGATCATCTAGTACGCCAGGTATAAAATTAAAATAATAATTAAAATAACAAAATACAACTGCCGTACCTTAGGAGGGAGGGCACGGGGAGGAGGAGCGACTCCATCGTTTCCTGACTCTTTAGCGCCATGGCCGTGCCTCGAAGCACCCTCGCCATCTTGGCTAGAGGGAGGGTGCGCGTGTCCTTACTTCCAGCAGGAAGGCAGAGGAAAGGTGGAGGCGTGGCCAGCACCAAGCTCTCCGCCTTTTTTTCCCATGCTGGCATGGAGGCGTCAGGATGGACGCCAATGTGGGAGCGTCTTCTTTGGATGCAGGCAAGGAAGGAAGGAGGGAGGTGCTGGCAAGGAGGCAGCGAACGTGCCTCCCCCTCCTCTGCCTCGCTCAGTTCAGAAGCTGCTGCTGGCGGGCCTTGCCAGCACCTCCCTCCTTCCTTCCTTGCCTGCATGCAAAGAAGACGCTCCCACGTCTTCATGCTGGCATGGGAGGAAGAGGCAGACGAAAGGTGGAGGCGTGGCCAGTGCCAAGCCACCTACGGCATCTCCCACTTGTGTACTTCGCCCTACCTTATTTGGGCATACACTACGTCATGGAGGTGGAGCTGCCAGGCGCCTGGAGCTTCCTAGTGAGCTTCGCCCTACCATATCTGGGCATTGATTACATCAAGGGGGCAGGACGTATTCATCTCGCTCCACCGTGGAAATACGCCCAGTACTTTGTTCGTTTGCATCTTCGTTTTGGATTATTTCGTCTTCCCTGTTGGCGATACCCAGCGGCAAACAGCAGCGCTTTTTACTAAGCGAACTACACCCTAATTTATTCAGACATTTGTGGCATTGCGGAGGCGGGGGCACTACACACCCGGAGTTTCCTACCATATTTGGGCATCCATGACGTTTAAGGGGTGGGGCCTGTAAGGACAGCTCTGCCTTGGAGAATGCACCCGGCATATTGTTTTGGTTATATTCAGTAATATTAGTAGCATTTGGCAGCCACGGTAACCTGTTGTTTATTCATCTTGTGTTTGGACTCTTTCAGTGGCATTATTATAGGTATTTTGAGCTATTTCATACCTCTTTCATTTGGGTTTTTACAACAGAGGTTGCGAGTATTTTGTTACCTACACATGCCTTTTCACGGTGGCATATGCCATGATTGCTAGTTAGGGATTATTGTATTCACATGGATTATGATACTTTTGTGCAGCTCCTTCCTTTTTCCTTCCCCTTTTTCCACTAGGATGCTTCTTAGATTTTTAACACCACAGCATTGATATATTTGCATTATTTGGTGATGCATTGCGTAGGATACATCACATGTGTTTAGTACATGTTTATACGATTCTAGCATTGCTCTGAGCGGTTGTTGTTGTGGTTCTATAGGTAGTAATAGTTGTTTTGTGTTTAAGCCCAGCCAGCAGCAGCTTCTGAACTGAGCGAGGTGAAGGAGGGGGAGACGCGTTTGCCGTCTTTTGCCTCAAATCAGCTGTGCCGGCATGGGAAGAAGAGGCGGAGAGCTTGGTGCTGGCCACGCCTCCACTTTCCTTCTGCCTTCCTAATGGAGGGGTTCCTTGCGCTAGCGACGCGTGCACCCTCCAGCCAAGGCAGCCCCTGCTTCGAGGCGGGGGTCGTCTTAAACAGCGAGTATATCCCTAACTCATTAATTTGAGGTGATAAGTTGGGGAGTCGTCTTATACCCCCAGTCGCCTAGTACCCCAGAATATACGGTACTTATTAGCGTTTTTTCAAGTGGAAACCAAAAGGGTTTATTTAGTTTGGAATAGCATGTATGGTAAATAGATTATTTATGTATTGATTACAGTAATTATACCCTATCCTATAAAAAAATTGCAGGATCAAGGTTAAAAGAGTTTGGAACTTTAAAATAATTTGAATAAACCAAAGTATATTAACAATATGAGTTAAAACAGATTTAAGAGCTGTAAAAGTTGCTAAACCATTTGGAATGAGTAAATGAGGCCCAAAGGGCCTGAAAAACAAGTGAAATGCCTGACTGAAGCGAGTGTTGGTAACAATCAGGAGTAGAGCATTCTGTGGTTGGTGTGCTATGGCTGAGATAGCTCTCTCCCATGTCCTCACTGAAGGGAAATGGAGGAGCTTCTTCTCCCCAATAGATTGTAATCCATAGGCAGGAATGCTTAGGAAGCGATGCTCTCAAATATCAAGATCCTGAGCCATTTAGGACTTTTAAATGACATTGCAATCACATTGAATTCCAACTAGAAACACATTGGCAATTATTTTACATAACATTTGTATGATGTATGTGCCAGTCATAGTTGAGCTGCTGTATCTGCAGCTTCTTCAAGGGCAGCTCCATGTAAAGCACATTAGTTTAGTTGGGAGGTTATCAATGCATGGACTACTGTGGCTAGGCTATATCTGCCAGGAAAACATCCAGGCACTCATCCAGCAACACCCTACCCAAGCTAACTCTTGAAGATAAGGAAAAAGATTGTCCTATTTCTGATAGCACATTGGGCACAGTAATGTTCAAGTCTTGATAGGAATGGATTCTGGAAGTGGCCTGCTCCACACTTATTTAGGAATAAATCTCAAAACCTGAACAGAGATATATTGTAAGTACTGGCATATGGCTGTTGAAGTGACTAATACAGAATCCTAGAAAGGCTATGAAGAGATCCATATTTCTCAGTTCAGGTTGCCCAACAGGTATTTGGGCCAATTATGCTTTCATACTGTAGTCCTTTACCCACTTACCTAAGCCTATGTAAACTTAATTGTCTATATTTTTGTTCAGTTTGCATATGATACTGCAAAATCCCTAAACAGAATTTTGTTTGGAAACTAGTATAATCTTTATAATCTAATCTTTGTTTTATAAAACAAAGGTCGAAATGAAACAACAGAATCACAGAGGCTAGTGATTAAACTAACACTGTTGTTTTCTAGATCAGGGTTTCTTAAACTTTTAAAGCTATGGAGCCCTTTTTGAAGGAAAAGTTTTTTTGTAGAGCTCCAAGAAACTTTTGGACACAGGTGCTGCATTGCATTTTAAAATTTGACAGTTGGGCTGGGGCAGTGGCAAATGGATGGAGAATGTTTGTGTGAACTAATTGGAAAAAAACACGAACAGATTCCTATGCACACTGCACATATCTTATTTTTAGTGCAAATATTTGAAACAAAGAACAATTTAACTCAACATAAACTTAACAGTATTTCAGTGGAAGACCCCAGGGGCCTTCAAATCCAACCTCCTTTGGCCATGGGAAAATCACAGTCAAAGCACCCCAACAGATTACTATGTAGCCTTTGCAATAATAATAACATCAACAATAGAAGGAGTAACCCAGACACCACCCAGTCCAACCTGCTTCTGCCTTGCAGGAAAATCACAGTTAAAGCACCCCCAACAGATGGCCACACAGCCTTAGCAAGAATAGGAAGAAGAATAGAAGGCGCAACCCAGGGGTCACCCAATCCAACCTGCTTTTACCTTGCAGGAAAATCAGTCAAAGTGAGGGGAGGCTTGTTAGGCCGCGTGGCCAGCAGCACAGAGGAGGCCTTGTACTTCCTAGGCAAGGGGGAGCCTCCTGCCCCTGCAGAGCACAGTTTGAGAATCACTGTTCTAGATTGATTAAAAAAACTATGTCAGTTTGCTACTTTCTGTTATGGCATGACATTGCTTTTTTCCTTTTCTTTTTTTTAAAGATCATTTTGATTTTGATTTATTTAAGTACACTCAGGTAGATTTCATCTGGACTTCATGATTAGTTTTTGGCTTGTGTTTCCTAAGAGTTGTCACTGTGATTTAAAAAAGCTGTCTCCACTTTGAATATAAACCAATTAATCAAGGCAAAAACATTTGTGTCATTACAGTTCCTCTGTAGCCTCATATCGAGAATAATGGCAAAAGAAACAAAAGGATCAAATGATTATCTCTGCCTTTTTTTCTTGTATTGGCGATTTTCTGGTCTGCTCTTCATTTCAATAATCACCCATTCATAGTTTGAAGCAAAGAGTATCTTGATTTAAATACATTATTGATTTTTAAAGAAAAATATATAACATCTTTAAACAAAACATCTTTTTATCAGTACATGAGAAGCTGTAACATTGTAGGCAAAATAACTGTCCAAACACAGAAAGAAGCATGGAATAAAGACTACACTTTAAAAATCGGTATCTTTAACAATCCCCAGTTTTCTTTTGTATCTTTAATGACTGTCAATAATGAAGGTTTCATAAATAAATTAGAGTATATTTCCTAGGAGCTGCATTGATGAAGATTGCCATATACTAGGAAACTTGATTTGAATTTCAGTCCAATTCAGTCATTAACATTTGGCAAATTGTTTCTCTAAATAAGTTACCATAGCAAAATGACTGCATAGAAATTTGGTTTTCCATTATCTTTCAAAGATATGTCACAAACAATTCCAGTCTCACAAAAGGGGGAAAATGCTATAAAATCGTTACAATTAAATGTAGCAAGCTCTTCGTGCAATTTCAATTAATTCAGGTCTCATAAAACCAAGCTTATTCTATTCAACTTGTTAATGTATTTATAAATAATTTTATACAAAATCAGTAGAAATAAAAATTTAGTTATTCTGGCGTATAGGCTCTTGCTTCTCATAATTGGATTACAGTGATAATTTTCCCTCATTATAGTTGATTACTAAAGCTCTTACTATGGGTAAGACTTATAGCATACTATTTTACACTACTTTTGCCCCATAAACATAAATTTACATAGAACTTAGGCTTTTCACCTGATTAAAGATGTAAGCAGAAACAACGTAATACTTCCCTTCTAAAGGGAAGCATGATGGGGAAGTAACAAGTTGTCTTGTTGTATATATAGAGTGAAATCTGTATTTCCCACACAACTAAGTTGGCCATTTAATAACTACGATTTTTAGCTGTGATTTGTATGGATACAGTTTTTACTCTTCATTGATGGTAATGCAATTGCAAGTCACTATATATGTATGGACTTGCTGTTAGGTAATTGATGCAAAGGTCTTAATTTTGTTATCTTATTCTCAGTGTAAACATATGTTTATTGTGAGCCAAATAGCAACACTGGCAACAGATGGTCAAGAAGAAGCATTTTGTTCTAAATTTGTATGTATATCCAATACATACAAAGAGCAGGATGAGTAGACTTCATCATCCTCTTTGGGTTAAAATTGATCAATTAAACTGATATAAGAATACTATATACTATGCCATGTTATCATCCTACCTAAGGGTTGTGAGTTTATGCTTTGACTCATTCCAATACTGTTGCATTGATAAAGATTTAATTATTTTGCAGAACAACAATGTCATCCTTCCAAGAAATTCCATCTTCAAGTAGTGCCCTTCAGACTTCAAATTTTGCACATGTGATCTTTCAAAATGTAGCAAAAAGCTATCTTCCTAATGTGCATCTTGAATGCCATTATACTCTGACTCCCTATATACGTCCTCACCCAAAAGATTGGGTTGGTATTTTCAAGGTAAGTAGTATTTTACCATGTTTTAATATGGTCCAATTTTGTTTTGTTAAAAAAATGAAGAGAAAGTAGGCAGCAGTATATGGAATGAAATATATATAAGTATGTCCCCATATATATATAAATCAAAGGCTTACTGTATTGTGAACTCTTCCCCTTTTTGAGGCCACATTGCAATTGTCTGGAGTTTTACAGGTAAAAAGAATAACTTTTCACCTTCAGTTTCTTTCTTTTGTTATAACTCAGCTACAGTTCAGTTCATATACTGTAAGTTGTGGTCAAGAGGTAAAATATAAAATAATTGTAGAACTAATAACGTATTTTAGAAACTTTAAAAATACAGAATTAGCTCCCACATCCTTGTACTTTTTCTTTTTGGGTTGCTGTGAATTTTCATTTAAGATGTAACCCTATACAAACTTTTCTAGAATTCTCAGTAAACTTTGTGAGAGCTTTAGGATTGCACTACTCGCCTCATTTGCCGCCTGTTCATTTATTGGTCATGTCAGAAGTGAATTGAGAATACAATTATAATGTATTAAACACCCAAGTTAAAAACTTGGCATTATACTAAATTTCCTTTGACCAGAATCTAGCCACTTGGAGTCCCTCTGGTGTCGCTGTACAAAGGTGCTCCATTGTGCATGTGGCAGGGCTCAGACTGCATTGTAGTAGGTGGTCTGTGGTTTGCTCTTCTCCACACTCACATTTTGTGGACTCCATTTTGCCGCCCCATTTCTTAAGATTGGAGCTCTGCATTTCATGGTGCTAGAGTGCAGTATTTTCAATGCCTTCCAAGTAGCTTAGTCTTCTGTGTGCCCAGAGGGGAGTTTCTCATCCGGTATGCACCACTGATTGAGATACCAGGTTTTAGCCTGCCACTTTTGGACTCTCGCATGCTGAAGTGTTCCTGCAAGTATCTCTGTAGATCTTTGGAAGCTATTTCTTGATTTAAGGTGTTGGCTTGCTGGCTGCTAACACATCCTGCCATCCCCTGGGCAACGTCTTTGTAGACTGTTGATTCTCTCACACCAGAAGTCTCTTGCAGTATGTCACCTGTTAATTTAAAACTGAAATGGCCATCTACAGTGAAAGAAAATCCCACTCTGAAATTGAATTTCCTAGTTATAATTTTATTGATAGTTCACTTACAGTACATTTTTAAAGTTCATATGATGTGTAAACTTTTTTGCTAGATCCATTTTAATGGTGGTAAGGAGCTTTGAGTCACATTATGGAAATAGATAATAGCCATATTTAGTAGTAGTTCTTACTAGCCTAACCTTTATGAAATGTGTACCAAAGGAAAAAGATTGTGATCTGTATTGAAAATCTGATTTTCTGTGCTACATAATTTTTTTCTAAATCCTCTAAGCACACGTTTGGTTAAAAACACCCACACAAACTACTTTTAAACAGCAGATTCAGAGTTAAGAATATTTTCATCCCAACTCGTGGTTTATTGATCTTTCAAGCACAGGGCCACAGTCTTTGTTTTGATAAGAAGTTTGCTCTGCCACTTTAAGAGAAGCTGGTATTATAAAGAGATTTGATGTTCAAGCTTTAAAAGCTTTGGATTAAGGAATAATTAGTTCTTCATGAGAATTGATTATCAAAGAAGTAGGTCAGTCTTGTCTAGCATATCAGGATCCTGGTTGCTTGAAATTGTCTGTTGAGTTTCTTTATGGAATATACAGTCTCTCTTTTGGTATGATTCCCAATCTTATAGTACTGCTGCTTGACAAAGCATGCTAGAAGCTATATGCAAATGTTTATGAGGCATGACTGCAGATTGCCATTCCTAATACAATAGTCAACTAATATGATTTTGACAGCCTACATTGTAATAGTTATTAGTTTTCAGACAAGGAAGGGCCCACATTGAGGTTTCTGTTTATCCATGAAGTGCACTGGATTATCTTGGACCACTTTTTTTGTCTTCTAACCTAGGTGACATCAACTCATAGGATTGTTGTGCAAATAAAATAATGTTTAGGTGAGGAATTGCTTCTTTGTGTTGTTTAAGGGAAAGATGAGACTTTCAAAGTAACATTGCAATGTTGCTAGTTTTACTTCAGGATAGGTTTTGCAGTCTTTCTCCACAATGCTAATACTTTTTAATAACACAGTGCATTCAGATGTGCGCGAGCTGCTTTTTAAAGTAACCAGCAAAAGAACCTGGAAGTATACTTATTCTAGATAGCCTCAGCATAAAAATATGAGCATCTTACAGTTTCATTCCTGTTCATACTTAACCATATAGTGAGTGTGAGTGGGTGACTAGTGATCTAATTTTAGGATTATGGTGTTCTGTGTTTATGACAGACATTTCTGTGATGGCAGAAATATTAATGTATGAACTTTCTAGAAAGACTGTTCTGACAATATTTATTTGGAGGAAAATGTGATACAGAGCCAAAGTAGAATGAGAGTGAATTTGGTGAGTATCTTTTGTGAAGTATTTATAATAAAACTACAAGAGTTTTTTTTTCCTGATCTTTGTTCTCACTGATTCTGGCTGTATAAGGATTTTTTAGCTTCTCATTGGTTCCTGCCTTATTACAGTGGGAAAAGAAATGTATATGTGATAATCCTTCTTGGCAACAAGCAAGTATTAGTTACTGGAGCTAAAGTTTGAGCATACATTAAAATAAATTAAAAACTTTGTTGCAAGAGTAGCTATTAAGCTAGTTACTGATGGTAGACTTTAAAATCATGGAAAGGTAAAGGCTAAACATTAGAGCCAATGCAAAAACTGAATTCTTCTGTCCCAATTAATAAGGGCATCTCAAATGGAAAGACATTCTTTTTAGGTTCCATTTTCCCGCATTATGAATGTGGTGTAAGGATCCCCCTATCCCATAATCCTCTAGAAAGGCAGTTTACAACTCCCATTATTCCTAGCCAATATGGCAAATTGTGTTGGACTGTAGGTGTTGTTCAACTATCTAGAGGGCATAGCAAAAAAAGATGATGAAGACCATTTTATACATTACCAGCAGTTAAATTAGGGGAAAACTGCATTTCAGAATATTTTTTTTCATTTACGTTTATAAATTTACACAGCAAGAGTTAATTGGATAAGAAATGTATAGATGATTGGCAGGTTCTGAAAGATAAATATGTAAGTGAAATGTGCTTAGTTCTATTAAATTAAGAGTTTGCTGTTCTTGATTTAGGTTGGCTGGAGCACAGCAAGGGATTATTACACATTTCTTTGGTCACCTATGCCTGAAAATTATGTGGAAGCATCAACAGTTAACTGTGTGCTGTCATTTCAAGGTAAATAGTTAAAATGTAAAAGGCTTGTCTCTCAAGTTTTTATTCTGTGTTGCTGAGAACATCAAACATGCACATATATTTTCTTACAAAGTACTGAAATTGACCCAATTTCCTTGGCTTACAGTATATCTACTTTAAAACTGATTGAAACAAATACACTCATTTATCAGATTGGAATGAGACTTTTGTAGCCTTCCAGTAGAATGGCAACAGTGTATAGCTGAAGTTGTACCTGCATTAATTTTATTTCAAATACTTTCCCCACTCCCACTGTTTTTCCTTTGTGATAAGGTATATATTAGCATCATGCCTAGGTGAATTTACAGAATGACTTGCCCCAATGTGTTTCTGTGTAAAATTTAAACCAGTAATAAAAATACAATTTATAGGCCAGAAGGTATACATTACGGTGTAAAAGCTCACTAGTATTTAGTATTTTGAAGCCTTGCCTTTTGTTAAATATTGAGCAATAAAGCACTGACATGCACCTTGTTTTGAACTGTCACATAAAAGAAACAAATGTATTTGAACTGTAGAGATTAATTTAATGATTATGTGGATATGAAAAAGGTCTTTCCTTTACATTTCTGTGTTCAACAGGATATTATCTTCCAAATGATGATGGTGAATTTTACCAGTTCTGTTATGTGACACACAAAGGTGAGATCCGTGGAGCAAGCACACCTTTTCAGTTTCGAACATCTTCTCCTGTTGAAGAATTGTTAACAATGGAAGACGAAGGAAATTCTGATATGTTGGTGGTGACAACAAAGGCTGGACTTCTCGAGGTCTGAATGAGCAAATTCTTCTATTTATATAATGGAGATATAAATTTCAAAGCATGCTGCTTTGAAATAAATGCATATATAATTTAGAAGCCTTAAATGAGGTGTGTGCCGCATGTAAATCAAATGAGCTGTGGTTGTGAAGGAGAACGCAGCAAGGCTTCATGGGTCTTTGGCTCATTGTCTTGCTTTATGTTAACATAAAGCAGTGTGTGAATTACTGTGCTTTAAAAGAGTAATGTAAAAAGAATGTCACAGCTTCAGGGACAAAGAATGAGATGGGCAGGTTTGGAAGGAATAATGAAGAGACTTGGCCTCAACAGGCTTTTAGCCAAGTCAATTCTAGTCATGGTGTAGTGAAGAATGTTATGATATTGATCATACTTGTCCAGGTTTCAATTAAACTATGTTGTTCAAAGTATAACAGCACTAAATTTCTTTAAAATACTAAGTTTCAATTTGTCTTGAGTTGTTTTATCTATCTGATTCTGGTGTTTACATTGCTATTAATTATTTATATTTCAGTGAAGAAACTATAAATATGGTTTCATTTCCTATGACTGTAATAATCTATAATTATATTTTGAGATAGAACTCTAGTTGGGAATTTGAGAATGTTGGGAAATAAAATATGGTCAGATATTTAAATCCTCAAGCCAAAACGATTTATTCTCTTTTCCTTTCTGGATGCCATCTGCTTGATTTTTGCATTGGGTGGAAGTTATATAGAATATTAATATTGTGAACATTGAGCAATATAGTGAGATTAGGATAAATTTACTTTTGTTCAGATTTGTTTTTGTGTTTTTAGTTCAAAATAGAAAAAACTCTGAAAGAAAAGGAAGATCTATTAAAGGCAACTGCTTCACTTGAAAAGGAAACTGTCCATCTCAGAGAACAAGTTGAAAGACTGGAATCAGAACTGAACTACGAAAAGGAAAGATATGATCAGCTGGAAGCACAGCAGAAGGTTAGTTAATAGGTGATAAAAGCTAATTTTGTGTTACCTTTTCAGAGCCACCTGAGCCTAGTCCTTTATTGAAAACTTTCTAATTTTTTTTTGAAAATGCAGTAGGATACATAAATATGCGTACTGTAGCAGTGAATCTATTTTCAGTTATTAAACCTTTTAATATTTGTCTTCCATATGTAGTTTAGTAATGTTTTCCATATTAAGTATTTAAAGATGAAATACCTTTTATTAAGGCCTTTCTCACCTTTGCTTCCATAAGGGGAGTCCTAAAACATGCTTTTCAAACAGTAGTTTTTAGCATAAATTCTAATGTGTACAATACATAGTTTGTGTCTTGGCCATAATAGTCCTAATTGATGGAACAAAGATAGGCTTCTATTCTTAGGATGAGACAGTATTGCAGAGTAAAAGGAATGCATTCTAGCTAAAAAACGTCTTTGAGCTAACTAGCTTACTAAATACCATCTTCTAAAGAAGTAAAAGGCTAAAAGCCACCCCCCCCCCAAAACAACCCATGCAGCTACATTTTGCCTAGAAAGAGAGAGAGGAAAAATGCATCCTCACTGGAAGGAAAAAAGGCAGAAGAGACAATGGAGGGTGGCCACATGGCCAGTCCAAAGTAATAAAAATACCACTAAAAAGGAAGTTTCCTCACAGAGATTCCATTGCTACATCTTCAAAGGGGGAGGAGACAGTGGCGAGGAGGAAAGACAAAGCCCTTTTGGTAAACATGCATAGGAATGTGAGAGAGGAATCCCTCAGCCTAATCCTATCTCTATATACTCATTGAGGTCTGGAAGCTTGATGACACAAGAAACTTGTGCAGTCCAGGGATGAAACCCAACAGGATGAATAATCACTGAGAAAAGCAGAGGCTGCTTATTTTTCTGAATGTGGTAAAGACATACACCTAAACGATAATTCCTTTTGCTGCCACATGACAACAGATTTATTTTATCCTTCTGCCCCCTTTCTTTATCTTGTCTTAGTCCATGTGCAGTTCTTCTCATTCTTATGGCCTTATTGATTTCGTTTTTTAAATTCTATTTCAAATGACTTTTGTCGTTCCTTTTTATCACTACACTTTTATTTCTTATTTATTTATTTACTACATTTTACTCCACTGTATCTTTGAAAGGGAACTGCCATCTAGTTAGTATATGGGAGGATAAAGAAAGTCACTAAGCAGAAGAGATGACTCCTTGTGAAGCACTGGATAGTGCAGAGGGAAGCCTTGTTAGTGCCACCAATGTCCCGAGGGGGACTCAGAGGGGGACTCTCTGTATTTTCTCTTTCTCCTTCCCATCTTCTCCCTGATCTGGTGTGGTTCACATGGGAGGCACCTTCTTAAGCTAAAAAGGTACCATTTGAAATGTTTGATATGTTAACATTCTGGAAAGGAGTTGATCTCTTCTTGGAACTAATTGGAATCATGGAAGCCTACATCCCATATGGTATGAGTGTCCTAATCACACTAGAGTTATTTGCCTTTAATCTTTTTTGTCCTGGCTAATTTCTTTCTTCTCAAGAGACAATTTTCATTACTTTATTAAGCTTTGAAGCCCTTGTTTGATGGCTTGGTGTGGATAACAGCAGAATTAATAGAATTGAGTGAAGTTGACGTGTGGCCTCAGGATTTCCAGGAACAGGATGGAGAAAAAAGTCTGTAGGAAGGAAAATAAGTTTTGGGATAATAATGCTAGCACCTGCTAGCACCTCAGAACTCCTAGTGAAATCGACTGCTTCAGATTTGATTATCAAGTAAATTACTAATAGTATTTCCTCTCAGATGGTTGGGCAAGGAAAGTTTGTAGATTTCATACATCCATTTCCAAAAAGTTATTTGTGTCACTTGTGTTGTTATTGTTAGGATAACTTTAAAACTGTTGACACTCTTCAAACGGAAAAGGACAGTCTCAAGAAAAAATACGACGAAGCAATTTCCAAGGTTCTGCAGCTTGAAGAAGATATCATGACTGTTACCCAAAAAGCTATTGCGAAAGAAACAGAGTTAGACAGGTATGCACTTAATATAATGATGTATGTTCCACTCAAATCACAACAGGAAAATGTGGTATTAATTTTATTGTTCTCAATAGCTTCAAAGACAAAATCAAGAAAGTTATCCTTGAAAAGGAGCAACTTGAATGCCAGTTAAAGACAGAAAAGGATGAAAAGGAACTCTACAAGGTAAAAATTTAATGTACTTAATAGATAGATGAGAGCTTGCATATATACACTTTTAAATAGAAAAACAATAAAATGAATGTGCTATAGTTTTACCACTGAAAATATTTTTTGCTTTGTGTGGGCTTTCTCAGTGTGGGCTTTCTTTAGTTTATTCTTGTGTACTGGAAAGAAACGAAGTTGAGAAGGGAAGGTGTTATATATGTCACTGACCTTTGGGAATGATGCATACATTTAAAAAATGAATTGGACATTGATTTGAATAGATTCAAAGTTGTGAATCTGTGGCAATTGACCAGGTGTTCTTGTTATGCATAGAATATCTGTATCTGTATACCTTTATAAAACGGAATGTTTGTATGTGTGTGTGTATGTGTGTATGTGTGTATGCGGAGGGCGGAAGGGCGGATATGTGGCAGCTATTTGCATAAAGTCCTTTGATTGGACAGCCTCGCCACTCCAAAATTCTAAGGCACCAGACAGGGCATTGCTAGCCACTGATTAGCCAGCATCCCAGAATCCAGGCCTCTACATTCAAACAACAGGATTTCTTCCCACTGAGGGGAAAAAAGCCAGCAACTCAGAATCCAGGCCTCTACATTCAAACAACAGGATTTCTTCCCACTGAGGGGAAAAAAGCCAGCAACCCAGAATCCAGGCCTCTACATTCAAACAACAGGATTTCTTCCCACTGAGGGGAAAAAGCCAGCAACCCAGAATCCAGGCCTCTACATTCAAACAACAGGATTTCTTCCCACTGAGGGGAAAAAGCCAGCAACCCAGAATCAGGCCTCTACATTCAAACAACAGGATTTCTTCCCACTGAGGGGAGAAAGCCAGCAACCCAGAATCCAGGCCTCTACATTCAAACAACAGGATTTCTTCCCACTGAGGGGAAAAAAGCCAGCAACCCAGAATCCAGGCCTCTACATTCAAACAACAGGATTTCTTCCCACTGAGGGGAAAAAAGCCAGCAACCCAGAATCCAGGCCTCTACATTCAAACAACAGGATTTCTTCCCACTGAGGGGAAAAAGCCAGCAATCCAGAATCCAGGCCTCTACATTCAAACAACAGGATTTCTTCCCACTGAGGGGAAAAAAGCCAGCAACCCAGAATCCAGGCCTCTACATTCAAACAACAGGATTTCTTCACACTGAGGGGAAAAAGCCAGCAACCCAGAATCCAGGCCTCTACATTCAAACAACAGGATTTCTTCCCACTGAGGGGAAAAAGCCAGCATCCCAGAATCCAGGCCTCTACATTCAAACAACAGGATTTCTTCCCACTGAGGGGAAAAAGCCAGCAACCCAGAATCAGGCCTTTACATTCAAACAACAGGATTTCTTCCCACTGAGGGGGAAAAAGCCAGCAACCCAGAATCCAGGCCTCTACATTCAAACAACAGGATTTCTTCCCACTGAGGGGAAAAAAACCAGCCTCCCAGAATCCAGGCCTCTACATTCAAACAACAGGATTTCTTCCCACTGAGGGGAAAAAAAGCCAGCAACCCAGAATCCAGGCCTCTACATTCAAACAACAGGATTTCTTCCCACGGAGGGGGGAAAAATGCACAATCAACATTCCCTCCCCACTTGGCTCTGTGAAAACAAAATGGATTCCTGTATTCTCCTCCCCCTCAGCTTTTAGAAAACGGCTGCCTGCCATGCACGCTTTTAAAGTTACCAATAGCAGGCCATAACATTACAGGCCCCAAAATAGAGTTTAGGGCGGATATGTGGCAGCCACTTTCACAGGCCAGGGCGGATATGTGGCAACCACTTTCACAGGCCACAGCGACCAGCGCGGGTGATGGACCTGCACCAAACTTGGTACACATAACCCCCCTATGACATGACCCACGTATTATGGGATTTGTAGTACTTTCCAAGACTTTGGTTCCCACAGACCACTGAGGCCACCAAAAAGGACCAATACAGACCACACTCAGCACACACAGCCCCCATGACCCACTCTACGTCCTGGTGCAGTTCGGAGGAGGGTGGGCCATGGATGATGGGACTTGAAGTGCCTCTACTCACTTCCCAAGTCCGCTGCAACCCTCATCCAATCACTGATCGAGACCAAACTTGCCATACATAACCCCCATGACTGCCTTCACGTCCTGGTGAGGTTTGGGGGAGGACTGACAATGGATGATGGGATTTGTAGTACTTTTACACCTTTCTGTTCCCACAGACCACTGTGGCCCCCAACAAACACCGGGAAAGTCCACACTTGTCACACAGAGCCCCAGTGACCCACTCTACATCCTACTGAAGTTTGGAGGGGGACAGAACATGGATGATGGGACTTGCAGTACCTTCCCTCACTTCCCAATCCTGCTACAAACCTAATCCAATGACTGATCAACACCAAATCTGGCACACAGAGCCCTCATGACCCACTCTACAGCCTGGTGCAGTTTACTGTGAGACGGACCACGGATGATGGGACTTGAAGTACCTTCACTCACTTCCGAAAAACAATGCATCCCTCATCCATTCACCAATACAGACCAAACTTAGCACACAGAGCCCCCATGACCCAATCTACATCCTACTACACTTTGGGGGGGACGGGACACACAGAGATGATGGGACTTGCACTACCTTCAGTAATTTCATGATACCACTGCAACTCCCAATAATGATGGATCAAGACTAAACTTGGCACACAGAGCCCCCATGACCCACTCTACATCCTGCTGCACTTCTCAAATGACCCGGGCAGGGCCGGGTCCCCAAGCTAGTGTGTAATAAAGTACAGGCCTTGTAAACAAGAATGTATGAAGTCCCGCTGACTTGACTCTATCTTTGGTGGTCTGTTTGTCTTAACATGATAAGCAGGATTATGAGCTGGTCTTAACATTGCAGATACACCTGAAGAACACAGAGATTGAAAACACTAAACTAGCTTCAGATGTTCAGTCACTAAAGAATCTGGATGGAAATAAAGAGAATCTGATATCTTATTATAAAGAGGAGATTGGCAGATTGCAACTGTGTGTAGCTGAGAAAGAAAACCTAAAGAGAGCATTTTTGCTTACTTCATCAAATAAGGTAATCACTGCTTCTCAGATAATATCTTGATTTAAGATTGGAAAGTTGCTTGCTTTAAGTGTTTTGGTTGTTCCAAAATACCTCAAAATATAAGCAGAGTACTAGCTGGGAAATGCATTGGTTTCCCCAAGCCGGTTTAGATTATATTTGGTTGTTGTCACAATTAATATACAGTGTTTCCTCACATATTGCTAGGGTTATGTCCCAGGACCTCCCGCAATAAGTGAAAAACTGTGATGTAGGGATACTCTATTTTAATATTTATACACTATTTTAAATCTTTATAAACTTAAAATAAAGTGAAGGAAAGGAAGGAAAGGCCCTTCAAGGCTGGAGGGAGGACTGAGGAGGGAAAGCGCCTCGGAGAGTGGCGGCGGCAAACCCCCACAAAACAGTGAAAATACCATGATATATATTTTAAATTAATATTTTTTGTAATCCGTGAAATAGCGAGTCCGCAATAAGCGAACTGCAAAGTAGCGAGAGAACACTGTATTCTGTAAAGTAAACCATTATAGTGTAGGTGTAACATCATTTCTTTGCAAATGCCTAATGTAATAATGATTTTATGCTGTTTGATAAAGATGAAGAGTCATGACATAAAACTCAGCTAGAGGGTAGACATGTTGAATCAGTGGGATTTACAGAAGTTTTGATTTACTATTAACTATTTGCTTTAATGAGTATAACCTCCTTTGGACTAATAACAGGTTTGGGCAATGTTCTTCCAGATCTGTTATTGCTATATTCTAGACAGGACTTCTTAAACATTTCCACTTGCAACCCATTTCAGCCAGAAAAATTCTTAAATGACCTTTGGTATATAGGTACAGGCAGTCCTGACTTACAAACAACTCATAGTTAAGAATGGGACAACAGGAAATGAGAAATCTACCCATCGCAAGGGAAATTAATCCCTGAAAGAGTTATCAAAAAGCGTATCCACTGAAGCTTTATCACCAATCCTTGTTTCTACAACAAGCCATTTTTTTTTCAAAATGCAATTATCACAGGGACAGAAAGCAAGGTAAAATCTTCTGAACAGGGAAATAGACAGCAGCACCAACACAACAATGGTGTTAATCTTTCCCTATACTATCCAAGGCTAAAATTTGTATTTTGGTTGGTTACACTGAAAAAATGTACCTGTTTGACTTTAAAAAAAATTCAACTTAAGAACAAACCTAGAGAACCTATCTTGTTTGTAACTTGGGGATTGCTTGTATATAAAATTGATATACAAATCAAACATTTACTCAAAATCAACATTAGCAAGGCTTGCTAAACAGGCTGATTTTCCATTTATGAAGTACAGCTGAAGCATCTTCTGCAGAGTCCACTGTAAACATTGCACAACCGATTCATATAAATATCTAAAACCTTTTACTGTTGCCAGATTTTCCGTGACCCCCACATTGAATTAAGGGGACCCCATGTGGAGTCAGGATTGACAGTTTAAGAAGTGGTGTTCTAGGCTATTGGATATTTCAGAATGTTTTCGATATACTTGCCTTGAAAATACTAGTTTATTTTAATTTTAACAAAACAGGAGAGAAATGAACAAACCTTGAAGTATGTTATCAAGTTTTTCTTTTTAATTTTCCTAGGAAGAGGCAAGCATGTTAAAGGAACAGCTTCGAAAAGCTGAAGATCAAATTCAAGCTAGTAGGCAGGAAGCTTTGCTGATGTCAAAAGAGCTTAGTGATGCAGTAAATGTGCGTGATAAAACTATGGCCGATCTTCATAGCGCTCGACTAGAAAATGAGAAGGTGAAGAAGCAACTTGCTGATGCTTTGTCTGAACTCACAAAAATCACTCTAGTCAATAATGAACAGGTAAGAGCATTTGTTCTTATGTTTAATATGACTGTTCTGTGTGTGAGAGTGAAAGTAAATGTTATGGCACAGAATATAAAATATTATTTGGATAATTGCTAGCTGTCATTCACTTTCAAAGATCTCTACTGCATGTCACCTTCTATTCTCTCAAAGCCTCTTAGACTTTAATTGGATTACAGGGGAAGGGATACATAGTTTAGACTGAATCTTACAAAGATTCACATGTCTTATATATTTAGAAACTTCACATAGATCCATGAATAACTAATAAGTGAACAACATTAAAAGTGTTGAATAAGCCCACAGTCACTCCCAGATAGATTGCATTTTTTATATTTGGAAAAAAAAATTGTGTAAAATATTTTTTTATTATTTCGACTTGTATACCGCCACTCCCCGAAGGCTCGGAGCGGTTTACAAAACTACCAGAAACAATATACATAAACACAATTTTTAAAAATTTTTAAGAACAGAACCCCAATCAGCAGAAACCGAATGCTTGCCGGAAAAGGAATGTTTTACACGCCTTCCGGAAGGATGGTAAGCTTCAGATGGCTCGTGTTTCTGCCGGTAAAGCATTCCACAAATTTGGAGCCACAATCATGAAGGCTCTGCGCCTGGTTGCCGACAAATGAAAAGTCCAGATGTTGGGGACTTCAAGCAGGTTTTGGTTTTCCAACCGAAGTGATCTCTGGGGTTGATAGGGGTTAGGTGGGCCCTCAGGTACGCCGGCCCCAGACCATATAAGGCCTTAAAGGTCAAAACCAACACCTTGAAATATGTGATTGTGTTGTTCATAACATTTTTCCAGTAGAATTTTAAATGTCTCCCGTACTACAGCTTTATATGACAAGCAAGCGGTTTTATTCTTGTGTGTATGATTACTTTATAACTGAACACCTTTTTAATTTCTGTAAAATGCATTTCTTTTTAAAAAATTAGTCTGTAAATTCATAGGCAGAGTAAAATCTGTGCTTAAGTGTGGTATTCCTGCAGTGACTTATTCACTTCATGTTGGTTGTACAGATAAAGGAAACAGGAAGTAGAGAGAACTTTATTGATATCCTAGGGCTAATATTATAAGTGGCTTTTAGTCAACTGCTGTAATCCATTTCATTAGTCTGAGATGAGTGCACCTTGCCTGTACTTTTCAACTGTCATTGCCTGGTAGAGAAACCTATTATTCCTCGCACAAACTTTTAACAGAGGATGTGTGATTTGCTATTTTGCCTAGTAAGTGGTTTTAGAGCATGCTGTACTATACTGTTGAAGGAAATTAAGTTTTGACCTGATCAGCACAGAGATGGGAAAGAGCTCATAGTTCCATGTGAGTTACCCTAACTATAAGAATAGTCTTTTTTATGTCTTGAGCAACCTGAGAAACTGCAAGTTGCTTCTGGTGTGAAAAAATTGGCTGTCTGCAAGTACATTGCTCAGGGGACGCCTGGATGTTTTACCATCCTGTACGAGTCTTCTCTCATGTCCCCGCATGAGAAGCTGGAGCTGACAGATGGTAGCTCATTCCATTCCCCAGATTAGAACTGCCAACCTTTGGGTCAGCAGTCCTGCTGGCACAAGGGTTTAACCCATTGCACCCCCAGAATAGTCTTAATCAACTATGAAGTTAAATTTTAACAGGAGAAAAATCATACTCTTGAAGCCAACAAAACAGCAATATCTCATACATCTTTGTTTTTGTTTTGAAATATTATTTCCATCATTTTGCATTTTTAAATTAGGTTTAAACAAGCATTTTGGAAGACTAAATAAATTTTCTCCATATGATAATATTTTTGTTAAAGGAAATATCAAATGCTGTAGAAAAAGAGCTGCGCAGAGAAGTTGAAGATTTGAAGCTGCGCCTACAGATGGCTGCTGATCATTACAAAGAAAAATTCAAAGAGTGCCAGAAGTTGCAAAAACAAATCCATAAGCTTATGGACCAGACTGTAAGTAACATTTGTAAATTTATAGTACCTGTATGCTTCTAGTAGCTTAAACAAAATGATTGACTGCTTTTGGAGGAGTACAGAATTTTATTACAGAACACATAGAGCCAGCCTGTTTTTGTTTAAAAAAATGAACAAAATCTGGATGAATCTTAAATTTACTGATGAAGAGTCTAGAAGGTTTCTGATAAATTTTATTGTATTAATCAATGCATGTTCGAGCTAAAGTTCATTGAGCAGAAATAATTTCACAGCCACAAGACTAGATCTGTTCATGTATTCAGTATTGACTTCTTATTCAGGGACAACATCTACTCCATTCAAATTTGCATCTTCTTGATTACCTTAATCCAGAATGCTAGTAGTTATGGTCTATTTAGTATCAGAATATATTTCTAGTTTTGAATGGTTTCCATATTAAACTCTTAAGACATTACACATGCCTTTTAGTAGAAGAATCACATTACAACATATCAGATAGACTATAGAGAAATTGGTAATGTTATGTTGTTATTGGCTCATGGATATTATTCGATTCCCTTTGGGGAGATGGGGGGTGGGGTACAAAAATGAAGTTGTTGTTGCTGCTGCTGCTGTTATTATTACTTTAGTAGTAGGAGTTATGGAGAGAATTGCTTCAGGAGGGCGTTTTAACTGTAAGTGTTTTGGGCTGATCAGATTAATGAAGCCTGTAACCAGAATAACACCTACCCAATACAGAACTGCTATAATAAAATGTGTGCTAGTTTATGGCTTTCCCTTTTGCCAAACTATTTAACAGTAACATTCATTCTGGATGTCATGCTTTGTTCTGTTTTTATTCTGCTTTGTAGGGTTTTTTTTTTGTATTTCTGGTTTTTTGTTATTTTTATTACTGCCCTGGAAACCTTGAGTGTTTTGCAAATGCCTTAAATACATACATTCTTTTCTTATAAAGGCCAATGCAGGGAATCAGGAGAATCTAACAGATGGCTCAAAGTGTGAAACTCGTATGTGTGAGGTTGGAGATAAAAAGTTGCCTACATCCCCAGGTATCATCTACTTTTAGACTTGGACAAAACTTTGATATAGTTTAGCAGTAATACAGAGAAGACCTCATCCAAAACATCACATGCACTTTTTTAAGCCATTGTTTTTATAGTGACCACCATTTCTAGAGGTGCAGAGTGGGGAGGGGGCTCTCTGGAACAAAACTATTAGGTCAATAGTACTTCCATCTAAAGTCAATAAGAGCTCAGGGTGTTCAAGCATGTGAAGTTCAGATACTGATTGATTTGGACTCTAATTTTCTTTTTCACCACAGGCAGGAATTCCCTTTTCAGGAGGAGTCTTCTGACTTTGTCATTTCACATTTTATTGTGTGACTCTTAACACAAAGCAGACTTCCCCAATCAGTTTTTTTCCCCCTTAGCACAGAGGTACATCAAAATTAAATGTAGTGCTAGAGCCACAGTGCCGATGTACTGGAAATTCCTTCTCCTCTTCATCCTTGGAGTTACCCAAAATTGCTTGACTGGGTTGTCCCAGCCCTTTGAGCAACATTTTTGGAGTGCATGAGGCATGTAACAGGAAGGGGAAAATACTCTCTCCTGTCCTGTTGTTTTTGCCAATCGAAGGCCAGTTTGGATTTTAATTGGAGATTCGATAGACAATTGTGCAGTGTTACAGTTGATAAATTGTATAACTCTCTAGAAATTAGATATTTTCGTGAAATGAAATATAATGTTAGTGTCTAGAATCCCTGTTTGGCAATAGTACTGCATGCCAGTGCTCCCCATTTGCACAGCAACACTTGTTTTTCCCCATTTCCCCATTTATGGTAGTAAATAAAAAAAAAATACTACCTTGCTCAATGCATGTTTTTTCGGTATAAACATTTATATGCGACATTTGTATGGCACCTTTATTCCATTAGGATTACTGTATATTAGGTTCCCATGTACAGATACAGACCAACTTCAGTTCTGAGCTTCATCACATTCACTCAGACCATGCCACTATCATGATAATAATCGGCAAACTACATTTCGTAGTGTTGTCACATAATACTATTATCATAAAATAATGAATTATTTATTTATTTCCTCTATTCCCCCCCCCCCCTTCTTGCCCCTGAGGGGGGACTTAGGGCGGCCTCACAAAAGCACCATAGGATGCCAGTATCATAAGAAACAATCAGCAATACATTAAAATACTAAGTATAAATAAACTGGATTTTCAGAGGTCAGGGAACTAAGTGGTCCAAGTTGTTTAGCTAGAAGACTGCATTCCTAGTCATTGCTATATGGAATAGATTACATGTTACTAAAAATTTAAGAACATTGGTATTTGTTCTCAAAGATAATTATTTTAATGGTATTTTAAAGACTCACAAATTTTATTTGATATAAGCTTACATGGAAAACAGTTCCACTTCGTAAGCTGTAGTTCATGACAGTTTATGTCAAATATAAGTTGCTCATTCTTAAAGTGATGCCAGACTTCTTGCCTTTTTAAAACCAATCTAGGACACGTACCCCTTAAAATGTTCCTAAATTACAGTTCTTAATATACTATGCTGTGTAGGTAGCTGCTCATAAGTGCATTTCTCTGCCACTTGTATGTGGTGTGAACATTTTTCTCCTGTTTTATATTAAAACACAAAAAATGAAGTTGTTTGCTACTACAATGTACTTATGTCCCAGTTTGTAATAAGTTATGCCTTTTCATTCAGAGTTCTCCATTGCACTGATTTTCACTCACAACTCTTCTCAGCAACAGTAGGAAAAAATGTGATCTTTTCAAAATATATGCAGTTAGCCTAATTTTATCTGATACACTTATGGACTTTTCAGAAAAGGAACAACTTCACGAAAAGAATAAGGAAACAGAGAAATATAAGAAGTACAAGAGGGTGCTGTCAGTAAGTAAAAAGGCTGGAGTGAAATAAACTAGTTATAAGAAGTAATCACAAAGAATAGCTCTTTATAAGGTTTGACATAATTGAGAACTTGTTATGATCATGTATGTTTTATAGTTATGCGTAAATGCTCTGTCAGGATTCTTGTCAGGCGGTAAAATGTCGTGGCTCATCCCTTGATTATTTTGAATACTCTGTTCTCTCGGTTTTATGGTGCATCCATTATATATCCATATCCATGTTTACTTAGAAATAAGGCCTTCTCTGGGACTTATAATCAGTTATAAGGTGCTCTTTTCAGCTGTAGTGCTGTATTGAAGTGCTTAAATATATAGTAAGCCTGCAAATTATGAGTTAGAAGTGGCACCTCTTTTAAAATATTTTATTATCCATACAGAAAAATGCAAATTTCAAGCCCCATCTAAAGCGACATTCTTTTCTCTGGTTTAAGTACATTTATATGCATTATCTAGAAACATGCTTCTTGCTACACAGATGGTTTTATGCCTTATGCAGTTTTAAGCAGTTAACAGCTCTAATACCTAGCTGAAAACCTATCTAGAAAGGACAATAATGAATTTTGAACGAAGTGAATGAGAAAGGTCTGAAAATGAACTGGCTGTTTTTCCCTACAAAGAGATGTGCCTTTCATGATATCTACATAACAAGGATCAAATGAGATTTTATATTTAACAATGTGTTTTCAAAGATAGGTTTCTCACAATTGTTTCCCTGACTTCACTAGTCTAGGAGGTTATTTCAGGTTCTGTTTTACATTCACTGTAAAAGGGCTTTTCCTTTTAGCCTTCTGGATTAAGGTACTTGACAGTTGCAAAGTTTTGTGGAGTCTCTAGTATCCCAAAGACAAAATGAAACCATTTTGTATACAAAAACCTCACAGCTGCAAATTGAAGTATTGATTCACACTAAAGCATTTTGCATTGATTTGATGTTTTCATTAAACCAGACAATTTTTTTTAAAGGGGTTGGGAAGCTCCCTGATTAGCTAATGAACAAGAAAGTCGATAGGTGGCAGTTTTTAAAAAGCAGCTGGATTGCATGTGAATTGACCAGTGGAATCTACATGTTTGTAAAATCTTTGCCAACTGACCACTGTATTTTCAGGATGAGAAATTGAAATGCAGTGCCTATGCCGATGAATTGGCCAAGTTGGAGCTGAAATGGAAGGAGCAATTGAAAATTAATGAAAGTGTGAAGCAACAACTAGCCGCAATGGAAGATCAATATTTAGTAAGTTTGGCTTTCTTTGACATTGATTCCTAAGCAGGTTCTTGATTGCTTAGAAAAACAATGATTAGCTATCTCTGAAATGAAATACGTACAGTATGTTACCTGTATAATGGACACATTGTACAAATCAGTTTGGTGTCAGACTTGCTTTTTTTGACATGCAAAATAATTGTTCATGAACAACTGTTTTTGAGACATATTTTATTGGGCATCAGCACTTGTGGGATTGTTCTTAAGTCTCTTTGCTCTGTTAGATCGGCATTATCCTCTGGGATGTTTATAAAGTCAGGTATGGATGGTTATGCAGTTAAAAGTTACATTTTTGAGCATTATTATAAAACTGGAATTGTTCTGCTCTATAAAATCAAGGCCAATTGCTATTACTAATATAAAAATTGACTTGGGGAGTGGTGGGCCCATGTTTACTACTTGCAATAGTGCTCATGTTGAGTTGAGCGCAATATTTGTTAGTGAATTTTGAATGTAATCCACTTATGAAACTTGTGTTGGAATTTGAAGTATTTTATGTACACGTGGGAGACTGCTTTGCATCCATTAATAATGGTTCATTTTAACAGGTTCAGTTGGCTGACAAGGACAGACAGATAAGTGACCTCACATCAAATTTGGGAATCCTCACCAACGAGAAGGTACTGATTAAATGTTTGTTCCTTCCGTTATTGATTTGTGCCCTGCATTTCTCACTCAGGATAGGACTTCAATGGACATTTAACATTAAAAAGGATAAACCAGATACAGATAAACCAGTTCAGGCATCCCACCATAACTGCCTAAAGGTCTGCCTGAATTAAAAGGTCATTCCTGATACTTTTCTGCTAGGATTTGGGGTGCTATCCTAGTTTCCTGTGGCTGCCATAAAATACTAAAGAACAAAATCAAACTTCTTCAGAATGAACTACACACCAGCAACATTTCACAGGAATCCGGTTTTTTAAAGGGTGCCATGTCACAGTGTGTATTTATAAAATAAAGGGATGCTGTAAGTGCTACATCAAACTATTAAAGCACCACCACTGTTTCAAATCATTTTGCTTTTTGAAAGTGGCAACTTGTAGGGTGGCATACCACTCACAGTTCCTCTGAGCTTAAATAAATAAAACCAAGCTTTATTTATAATCCGCCCTAGCTCCTCGGGGAGACCCCGGGCGGTTTCGAACAAAAGATGGCAAACATTAAATGCCATAATAAGCAATAGAAACAAACCAAACCAAATACAAACAGTAAACAAAGTAGTTGCACTCTATGGGGAGCTAGGGGGAGGAAATGAAGAGGTTCGCTTGACCTATTTGAGGTGGATAGAATTCTCTAAATATATTGGTGTTGCTCCCAGCCTTGAGAAGTTGGATTGAGAAATGAAATATGTAAATATGTCCCCTGATTAAGCTTTTAATGTGTTGAGTCATTGATGGCTTCCTCTCTACTGATGTAGTTGTGAATGTGGGCTGGAGGCACGCAGATTTAAGTTATTGACCTTGATGTGGGGAACTAACGTGAATTCCTTTGATGTCAAGAACAAATAATGACTTCTATGACTTCAGTGACATCTGAATGTAGAAACACAACTGCCTTTTGTTTTAAGTCTGTTTTCTAAATATTTTCTTTTAAAATTAGAATGTAGAAATGCTGATAATTTTATCCCTTTTTCCCAAGCACAACTGTCTCAATTTTAACTGCCTTCAGCACTATAGAGGAATGTGTATATGTGTATATATCTGTATCCATCTAGTTGTCATTTCCCCCTCTTTTAAGTTCATTCAGCTCTTTCTGAGTCATTTAAAAATGTTTATGCCAAATTGAAATAGCTTTGCATACTATGAATATGTGTGTCTGTAGAGTTAAACTTTGTGTGTGTGTGTGTCAGGAGCGACCTGAGAACCTGAAAGTTGCTTCTGGTGTGAAAGAATTGGCCGTCTGCAAGGACTTTTCACTAGTAGTTTGCGTATAAAAAAAACCAACAATCATTTTTATTGCTTGCCTTCCTCTTCTCACGGCTTGAGGTGGGTTACAACATTGTAAAACACACATTCACCTAAAAACTTCCTTTAAAATATACATATTAAACATATTTCCACAAAATACATATTACAATACACAAAACAGAGATTAAACATAGGATGCAAGTTTAAAATTCATCACTAAAACTATCTGGGTAGGTCAGCCAGAAGACATAGGTCTTCACATGTATCTTAAATGGTGTCAGTTGGTCTAGCTGTTGGAGCTCTTCCCGCAGGTCATTCCACTATCTTGGAAAATAGCTTGCCAGTATTTTTTTTTATTTTAAAGCAGCTGCCATATACCCGGCATTCATTTGTATTAGGTGAAATTATTTTGCAATAAAACCCGAAAACAGATTTGGGGAAGCAGTGAAGGGAATACCACTCAACATGGTTAATGTGATAGAAATCTCTATCAGTTCAAAGTTAACTTTTATTACATCATCAGCTAATGGTTCAGTCTTTACCTAAGGGAAATCATCAGGCCATTGCTTCCTACTGACCGGAAGAGTATGGGATCTGTGTTCCTAGGTACACTCATCTAGCAAGGGTGAGAGATTCCTCTTTGGAAAGATTAGAGACCGCTGCAGAGAATGCTGCAGATCGGCAGTAAATATTTACGAGACATTTTACTGAAAGGACTTAATCAATATAAAAGCTATAAGAATTCAGCAATAGTAATATATTGTATAGAACAGGGATGCCCCCACTTTTTCAGCATGCGAGCTACTTTTTAAAAAACCAAGTCAAAAAGATCTACCTTGCGCGCGTGCGAACCATCCGCGCGCCGCTCGTTCCCGCTGCCAGCTCCTCCCGCAGGGCATTGCGGGAACGAGGGAGCGCGAGGCAGGGCATCCGGAGGCCCCGCCTCATGCTCCCTTGTCCCCGTGGAAGAAGCGGCATGCGGAAGGTGTGTGCGCGCAGGGCAGAAGTGCCCCATCAGGCTGCGATCGACCTCCTTTAGACCCGCGATCGACTGGTCGATCACGATCGACGCCGTGGGCAGCCCTGGTATAGAACATAAAAATCCCAGTAGATTGTCAAAATGCTAGGTGGAGCATGTGTTTTAAGCAGGCAGAAGCTTGTTGGAATAAACCGAATGAGCAGAAAGATTAGTGCCTTTTAGGATCACAGTACTCCTGCTAGTAAAGAGTAGATTAGTACTTGTCTACTCTTTACTAGCCGGAGTACTGTGATCCTAAAAGGCCTATTTCAAATCTTCAGAGACTGAACCCTTGTGGCATGTTGTATACCAGGGCTGTCCAACTTCTGCCAGCCCAAGGGCCGGAATTCTGGTGAGTGATCACCTGGGGGGCCGCAGCGGGGCGGGGCCTCTTGCAGGGGGTGTGGCCGCTCGCGGGGGCCTTCCTGCTCGGCCTGCCCCTTTTCAGCGGTGCTGGGTGACGTCCTGACATCACTTAGCCCCGCAGAAAAGGGACAGGACGCTGGCGCGGACGCCCGGCATCCTATCCCTTTTCGGCGAGGCTGGGTGACGTTAGGCGTGGCGCCTGCGCCGAGGAGGAAGAGGTGGAGGGAAGCCGGGGCTCAGCCCCGCCGAAAAGGGGCAGGCCACGCAGGACGGCGGGCATGCGCGCCAGGGCGGGAGCAGCCTCGCCCCCCCGCGAGCGGCCCCATCCCTTTTCGGCGATTTTTTTTAAAAAAAATTAAATTAAAGGTCTTGAGGTCTTGGGCTGGCGGGGACGGGGCCGCCAGTTGGGCAGGCCCTATGTATACCCTCTGGGGAAAATACTCTGGTTAGTGCATCACCAAAACAAAGAATTGGGAGCTAGCTTCTTAATGACCTTAGCCCTGAGTTGTTTAGGGCTATGTAAACAGCCGCTATACTTTTTATTTGATTTGGTAGTATTATGATAAGCTACTTCTTAGCCATAGCTTCAGATTACAGATTAGCTGGCCAGTTTTTTCAGACAGATATAGGAAATATATTCCTAGTCATCTAAGATAGTTGTGACCTCTGACATATTATGGATTAGGGACCACTCCCCAGACTATTCACTTGCTCATCTATGGGGGCATGCAGTCTCCTCGCCAACCTATCATTTTTTTCAGTTAGTGACCCAAGGCTTTCAGAGTCTTCCATGATTGAAGCCTTGCAGAATAGCATAGTAACACCCATCATTCCAAGTCTCCCAGATACTGCTTCTCAGCTGCTGTAGACAGATCTTAAACGTCACTTGATGCTTAACACCAACCCACAGCCTGAAGACAAGAGTACTAATGAAGTCTCTGTGCTCCTCACTGATACTGATTTTTGAAGTATGACTAGAATGTGCAAAGGACCCTTTTCACAAAAGCTCTGTTAGGTGTTAAACTTCCCTAGAAGATACTGATACTAGGAAGCAGCTACTTTCCTGAGTCAGATGGTTGAATCTGACAACTGTGAAGGGAAAGAACATTTTCTGAACAATTTACACTGGAATGAATGTCAGGTGCTGCCATGTTTAATATAAAACTAGCACAACGTATTTATGTATATAATCTAGCTATGTTTTAACCTTTCTTTAGAATTCTAGAAGGAGACCTGGAAATCAAACAGAGAGAATCACTGAAGGGCAGGTTTCTCAGCAGGCGTTGTATTTTCTCAATCCAGTCCTCAATCCTGAAGATGAGGGCCCAGTTCCTGCTGTTCCAGCTAGATTACCAGTACTGCAATATGGGAACCCCTATTCAACCCAGGAAACTAGAGGTTGGAAAATACTGTCTTCGTTAGTGTTTGTTTTTATTGACAAGTTTTACAAGCAGAGATGCAATTGCATTAATCTAGCACCTGAAGTCAGTAACTTAAAATCCTTAGCTGATATATTTGAAGGTATTAGTCAAATATATTCAATGTTGGTAAGAAGAGATGTTTTTAATGAGGGAGGATTAAGGGTTCATTTTTTTACTTCATCCAAGTTCTCTATGAAGCTCTTGATTGAGCAGTTCTGTTGGAACATGGCTTATTCTAAATAGCTATACTCAACAAGAATAATAAACAACTGTGTCCTGGTACTACTGGAAAAACACTAGGTAGTAACTCCCTGCACAAATGTTACACACAGTATAAATAACTGGGGAGTACACAAAGTTATATCTTATACTGTATTCTCTATATATTTTTAAAGTTAAACACATATAACACAAGATAAATGGAAACACAGTGGAGCCTGTATCTACCACATTGCAATAATGATCATAACCATAGTTCGCGTTAGCCAATGTGCATTACCCATCAGTCCATAATACAGGGTGATATAAGTTCATTCAGTCAATAAGCAGTGAGTTCTTCCTGAGGTGGATGATCTGACGAAGAATGTATCCAAATCGTAAATAGTAAGGTTAACAGTTCACCAAAAGGAAGCGCACGCCAAAGTCTTAAGGAGAGGCTGAATCAAAATATATATCCAAAATGAAGGGTAGCTGAAGGTATATTCCAAGAAATATCAACAAATGTTGGCATAATGCAAAGGAAAATTACAATTCCGTGGAGCAAAGGAATTATGCCAACATTTGGTGATATTTCTTGGAATATACCAACAGCTACCCTTCATTTTGGATATATATATATATATTGATTTTTTTCTCACTTGCTGTTGGCTCACCTCTGTTTGTAACTCTGTTTGTAAGTGGTATTACTAGGAAGTTTGTATCTCTGAAACTGCCTGTATATGTATACCTTGAATCCCTCTCCCACTTTTGACTACAGATGGAGCAGATGGTGCTTTTTACCCAGATGAGATCCAAAGGCTTCCTGCAAGAGCAGCCTCTTGGGAAATGGAAGACAATGTAGTGTGCAGCCAGCCTGCTCGCAACCTCAGTCGGCCTGATGGTTTAGAAGATCCTGAGGATAATAATGTATGCTAGGAATAAATATAGCTTGACTGTTTCACATGTGAACTAAAAGCTTTCCATTTCACAGTTAGAAAATATTCTGAGTGTTTAGTTGGAAAATATTCCTTTCTGGCTGTTATTAAAACAAATCTCATAGCAGGAAATGAAATGGCAGCAAATTAATTATAGTAGATAACCAAAGGTATGCAGTTAGGATCCCGTTGATCATCTGATCAAAGGCAGTGGTATGTGTGTCCTTCTTCCCCATCTCAGTTGATGCTCTTAATAGAGGGGGGATTTTCATTTACTCATAATCTGGAAATGGTATGTGAAGAAACCTCTGGCTTGACTGGGATATTAAATTATCCTATTGAAATCTCAAATTCAGATTGTAAAAAATGCAGTTGATTCAGAAGTTGCATGTAAGTAAGCAATTTTTGAAACTAGTATTTGCTAATAAAGGTAAAGGATTTCCCTTGACTTTAAGTCTAGTCATGTCTGACTCTGGGAGTGGGGGGTGGGTGCTCATTAGACTTGGGCCCGAATCACTGTTAACGAAAAGATTTGTAGTTTTCGGAGGGCTATATTCGTTGAATTTCCGAAAACAGAAAGGGAAGAGAGACACAAAAAGACAAATGAAATGGATTTTTGAGAGACGATATTTTCAGAAAGAATTAAGTCCACAAAATACCTGAGGCAGCCTGCTCCATTTTTTTCTTTAAACGTTACCTCCTTTTCCAAAGGGCACTGGTAACTCGCTTTCCCAGTGGCACTTGCATAGGCTGGCCATAGGGAGCATGATGGGAGTTGAAGTTTTTCCCTCTGTGTGTCTCTCAGCCTGTAAAAAGCCTGGTGGTGTCCATGCTCTGATTGGCTGAGAAATGACAGAACCAGTGACTACAATTCCCAAATGTGTGGTTAAAACTTAAAATAATTCTAAAAAATCAGTAGATTGGTGAATTGTTTTGAAACTTGGCAGGCCTGCAGTTGTAAATGAGTGTCTACAACTGAGATAGGTTTCATGCAGATATGCCTTAATAAAATGGCTGAGGATTGAGCCTTTAAAGTTTCCCATGGTAGCCAATGGGCCAAATCTTTGCTGAATGAAACAGAAAAAAACCCTCCCCTTTCGGGTACCTTTCTGGTAAATGAAATGAGGGGTCAGATGGAAACGGACAAGAAAATGGCATGCCTTTTGCCTCGAATGCACATGCTTAGTGCTCATCTCCATTTCTAAGCTGAAGAGCCGGCATTGTACATAGACACCTCCAAGATCATGTGGCCAGCATGACTGCATGGAGTGCCATTACCTTCCAGCCGGAGCGGTACCTATTGATCTACTCACATTTGCATGTTTTCAAATTGCTGGTTGTCAGAAGCTGCAGCTTTAACAGCAGGAGCTCCTCCCGCTCCCCAGGTTCGAATCGCCAATCTTTCGCTAATACTAAATTTTGATGGTCCTATTCCCTAAGATATAATGTGTGCAAAATACATGAATTCAATAATATTTTGTCCTGTGCTTCACAGTATCGGAGTTCTCAGCATTAACTGATTTCTTGAAATGTTTAACGTTTAAGCGATGGGTGTAATCCCTTGCCCGTATAATAGGCAACAAATACAGTATGAATTAAGCTGCACTGTGAAACATAGTCAGGAGTGCTGTGAACTTCATGACACAATTTCTTTGCACCCTTTAAGAAACACTTTAATAAGAAACATTCCTTTATAAAGTCCTGTGCTCTTTGCAAGTATAGTAGTATCATGACCTGCTTCTCATTTAGTCTAGTCTGCCACATTTAATTGCTATTAACCTTTGCAGAAGCTGATCATTGTTCAGACAGGCACGATTTTAGCCCCGGTGCTCAGTCCCAATAAGAGAGAAAAATGTATCTCTTCCTCCTGCCTTTTTGGCCCCCGAGTCCATTACCGTGAATAATTAGGGAAGCTGTCAGAACTTTTGCAGCCTGCTTAAGGTCTTAAATGCAAGCGTCGCACAATTGCCTACCTTTACTTCACCGTTTGCATTTTTAATATGACCATTCTTGGCACAGACATTACAGATGACAAGCCCTTCTCCTCTTGAGTCATCTGCTTCAGTTTAATTAGCAGAGTGTTCTTTCTAATCTATGTGCTTTGCCCTCTCGCAAACCCAAGAGGAACAGAGCTAAAGTCTTGTGCTCATTTGCTGACACCGCTTAGATTTTGTAATGAGGTAGAAGGATCCTAATACGCTCAAATGGGAACCCACTTTGGGCAAGTGTGTGCCTGTTCTCAGAAGATTTTTCCTTGTCTTACATCAAGTCGAAGTTTAACATCTTCTCTTTCTACTTTTTCGCTTGTCAAGTGGAAATCACTTAATTGTTCCTAGGCAAGGATGTTCAGAAGATGCTAACTATCTTGCACTGGTGCATAGCGATCCTTGGCAAGCATCCTGTACAAATGAGCTGATTAAAATCAAAATACCCCTGTAAAAGTAAGCAAGCTGTGCAGTTTGTGGTGGGAAACCTTTCTTGGTATCTGTACATCATTTAGCATAACAAGCTAGGAAAGGAGCAGATTGTCAGAGACTTCCATTCTGCTTCAATGGGCTGTACTTCCAAGCTTTTATCTTGATTTAAGCATCCTCTGTGTATGCGCACTCATATTTTTGCTGTGCTAATAATAAAATATATTCAAGTCTTAATCCCGGCCCTGCTTGTGAAAAAGGAGAGCTGCCTATTCATATTGTGCATGGAATAGGTAGTTTTAGTTAAACCGTCCTTAGCTTTAAGAGGAAATAAGCCTGCTGATGAGGAGTACACCTTATAGATGTACTCCTAACACGCATAACTGGAGAGCCTGAGAGCATCCACAATTCACAGAATTGAGTTTCTATGCGGTGTTAATGAGTCCCCAGTGGTGCAGCAGGTTAAACCGCTGAGCTGCTGAACTTGCTGATGAAAGGTTGGCGGTTCGAATCCGAGGAGTGGGGTGAGCTCCCGTCGTTAGCCCCAGTTTGTGCCAACCTAGCAGTTTGAAAACATGCAAATGTGAGTAGATCAATAGGTACCGCTCTAGTGGGAAAGTAATAGCATTCTATGCAGTCATGCCAGCCACATGACCTTGCAGGGGTCTATGAACAGTGCCAGCTCTTTGACTTAGAAATAGAGATGAGCACCACACTCCAGAGTTGGACATGACTAGACTTAATGTCAAGGGAAAACCTTTACCTTACTGGGCTGTGTTAAATACTTTCTTATCCTATTGGTTCCTACTGTAAGCTGTAAAGTGGGTGGTGCTTCAACAGCAGTATGAACGATAGGGAGGTTCAGTGCAACCAGATCAGAAGGTCCTTCTCTTAGGTCTTTATAAAACTCTGCAAATGCTGCTGCTGCTTATGATCAGTCATTCTTATTTTGATGCCAAATACAGTGATAAACAATTAAAACTTTGTTTGCAGGATGATGGGGCAAGTGCACCATCTGACCCTGAGCCACCAAACACCCGCTTGCATGAACGTGGAACAGGCTTTTGTTTTGATTCCAGGTAAGGTAACGCGTCATACATGTAGCAATATCAAAGCCACCAGCTTGAAATGTTGCTATTTCCTAGGTATTTATACTTTTTTAATAAAAAAATTGAAATAGCAAGAGGGTCTGCTATTAACACAGTACAAGCCACAAGTGCCACCTGATAGCTTAGGCCTCATGTTATAACCCCGAACCAGTTTTTTCAATCACAGTCCTTTAGCCTGGAGAAAATGAAGTCTTTTCATCTCATCGGTATTGTCTTAGTAGTGAACAGTTTGTTGCATGCGTGCCAGAGGCTCCTATTAAATGCAGAGTGCTGCAAAATTACTGATTTTCCCCATATACACAATATGGGTTAAACCACTGAGCTGCTGAACTGGCTGACTGAAAGTTCGCAGGTTCAAATCTGGGGAGCGAGGTGAGCTCCTGCTGTTAGCCCCAGCTTCTGCCAGCCTAGCAGTTCAAAAACATGCAAATGTGAGTAGATCAATAGGTACCGCTCCGTTGGGAAGGTAACAGCGCTCCATGCAGTCATGCCGGCCACATGACTGGAGGTGTCTACGCACAATGCTGCCTCTTTGGCTTAGAAATGGAGATGAGCACCAACCCCCAGAGTTGAACACAACTGGACTTAATGTCAGGGGAAAACCTTTACCAGCTGTCATTGCGGAGAACTTACTTATCTATATATGTAAATTGGAGGGAGGATATGGAAGATAAAACTATGCTAGTTATAGATACAAATGGAAGGAATACTTCAAGTGGAAATACAATGTAGGGAAAGGGACCATGTTACCCCAGAGCTTGAGATTAACTCAAGAACTCCATGGTGGTCCCAGTGATAAAACAGAGTGTGTAGATATAATCTGTGAATAAAAACTAAATAGATTATTTATACTAAATGCATGAAGTGAATGCTACAGAAGGGGAACATTTAATCTTATGGAGTAAAATAAGATATTCCCTCCAACCTTTCCCCCCAATATATTTGAAAGCATCCAGGAGTATGTGAAGGAGCCAGAGTACTCCTACTTTGCAAAGGTTTAATTGCTAGTGGGTTACTTTGACTTTGATTATGTAGAAATCCTTTTATTAGGGCTAATAAAGGGGAGTGGTGAACCCCCCTGTTTAAACAGCTCCACTGGCTGCCGATAAGTTTCCGGTCCCAATTCAAGGTCCAAGTTATCATCTATAAACCTCTAAATGGTTCGGGACCTGCTATCTTTGTAATCATATCTTCCCCTACAAGCCCACATGATCTCTAAGATCTTCTGGGGAGGCTCTTTTCTTGCTCCCACCCGTCTGGCACAGTTGGTGGGGACAAGAGAAAGGGCCTTCTCAGTGGTGGCCCCTCGGCTCTGGACCTCCCTCCCCAGGGAGATCAGGCTAGTACCCTCCCTACCCACATTTCGCAAGGAACTAAAGATGTGGATGTTCCGTTGTGCATTTGATTAGCTAATTCCCTGACAGTTGACCCTAACCATGGCCTAAAACTTATGTCCTTGCACTCTATTATTGCATTATTCAAAGCCATAATGACCCTGTTATAACTTCTCTTATCCTTATGCTGCTATATGACCTATGCACCTTATTGACTAGCCTATTTTCTAACTTGTTTGCACCCCAGCTGCCCTCCCACAACGAGACTTGATGTATATCCTTGGTTGTTGCTTATCGTGCTTGTGTATTATTGTTATAATGCTGCTTTATGTTGTTTTACACTGCTGTCATATTTTTACATGCTATGTTTGTGAGATTGGGCCTGGCCCCATGTAAGCCACCCCAAGTCCCTTCAGGGAGATGGAGGCAGGGTATTAAAAATAAAGTTATTATTTATTATTAATGAGGTGCAAACATTAAGAAGACTTCAGAATGTCTCTGTGCTTACTTCTTAGCTTAGTGGCAATGTTAGACCAGGCTTTGCTTCTAACTTGTGTTCTGCCCTCAATTGTGGTTCTTCTCCTTTTTTATCCCAAGTTTTGTGCAAATCAAGAAGTGTCCTCTCTGCCAAGTGAAGTTTCCTCCTAACTATGATCAGTCGAAGTTTGAAGAACATGTTGAAAGTCACTGGAAGGTGTGCCCAATGTGCTGCGAACAGTTTCCTCCTGATTATGACCAGCAGAATTTTGAAAGGCATGTTCAGACACATTTTGACCAGAATGTCTTGAATTTTGATTAGCTTGGGTGTTCGAATGCAGTTTGGCTTTAGATAAGATTGGATAAGCTCTGTAAGATGACAGAATGCAGCTTGTAGAACTCGAGGCCGACTTCTTATTTATAGGCACAGTGCTCTGCATTGCAGTTGAACTAAATCCAACCTTTGATCCATTAGCAACTGTTTGGTTAGCCTCCCTTGATCTTGCATATTCGCAAAGCTGTTATAATATCTATCCGTATTTATTCCCAAGCTAACAAATTGCATAGAACACAGGAAATACGCAGACCTGTTGAGAAATCTGAGTAGTTCAAATTGTGGCCGTGGTACTTTCACAGAATGACGCGAGTTTGCTCTTGCTTGTGCTGATGTATAATTAGATAAAGACATCCATACAGTTAGATAAATAAATCCATTATAATAAAATGAGGTTTCTCAATAAACATGTGTGTACCTTTCATGTCATTCTTGATTCTGAAATTTATTCAACAAAAGTATGGTTTTTACATCTGTTTCGGGAATATAACCATGTTACGATTACCTGCTTGCAAAACATCGTTATGATTACATTCAGTTTTGCATAATTACTATCTCTTCTTGCAAGTGTCATGTTCACTCTGAATCTGTTAAAAGTTTTGAACTTAGAGGTATTAGAAGATAATTGTATAAAATTGGTGCATTTGGCTTTCTTTGTACTCAGATTTTTAATTTGTGTGCATCACCTCCTTCCTTTTTTGGGTGGATTACCCAATTGCATTCATAGGACTAAAGGTTTTTGGAATTTTCTGCATTCTACTTTGCACATTTCCCCCTTTACATTTGTGATGTGTATATCTAAAACTATATTTTTGAAGAGTTACATAATCTTTAGTAGGCAATTTGATCTTTTTGGATAAAATTATTCACTTTTCATCTGTTGTACAATAGTCAAATTAAAAATAAAAATAAAATATAGATTGTGTGCTTTATTTGACCCATTTGTGTTGCTGAAGCGCCATAAATCATGGCTGCGATTTTCCAAACCAGTTTTTCAGAAGCAGTCAGTGGGAAGATGGGTGGGTCTTCCGTTCACACAAGAGGATCTTTGCATCCAGACTATTCTGACTTATTTTTGTATTCTGAAGCAGCTGTCAGAAGTGAAAGCTGGACATCCTGAGATGAGTTGTTCCAATTTTGTGTCCTGATAAGCAGGAGCTTTGAGAAACATCTTCTAGCACAGGGGTGTCAAACACGTTTTTGTTGAGGCCACATCAGCCTTAAGATTGCCTTCAAAAGGCTATTGAATCCATGGATGGAGAATCTGTAGATATAGAGGGCCAACTATAGCTTTTTAACATAGTGTTTGGGTCCCCAGATGTTATTGACAACTCCCATCAATTTTGATTATTCACTATGCGGACTGTGGATAATGAGAATTGCAGCACTTGTGACACTGAGGTTGTGGGAAGGTTAAAGGAAATTTTGAAATCAGACATATCCACAAGCCTTGTATCTAAACTCAAACCTCACTATCCTGACTAAACAGAACAAACTGCAGTCTTCTGAATGTTACTCTGTCACAACTTCCATCAACAGTAGTTGTGATGTCCAATGATGAGGAATACAGGAGTTGTAGCCCAGCATCTTGAGGGCCACATAAAATTATATGGTGGGTTGAATTCAATCCACAGACCTTGAACTTGACTCATGTGAGAACAACTGCTAATAAGAACAGTCTTCATTCCTCCCTCAAGCCCTATAGATGACTTTTCGCTTACTTTACAACGTCTCTGTTACAACTACAAAAACTACATGAAGATGGCCCTCTATATTCATCCAGGTTTTTGGTGAAACCCTTACCTACCTACCTTGATTCCATTCCTAATAAGTTGCATGTTTGAGGCCTTGCTCTCCTTACTGGTTCCTTTGACGCATGGACTCAAGAAGCAATGGAAAGTCCATGCAGGGTTCCATTCTGTGCCATCAGAGTCCAGCCTGACCAGAGATGAGACTGAGGACCAGACAGAGCAGCAGCAGCCGCCCTACTACCAGTACCATGGTAGTATGTCTAGACAGACTTTCTTTCAAGCCAAAACAGGAAAGCAATAGGCTCATACCATGCCATATCCATGGAAAAAAGGACAAGTGCTCAGTTTCCATGTTGCATGATGTGCAATTCAGCCTCTCTTCCCAAAGAGTAGTCACTGGTGAGCTCAACAAGGCAAATGACTGGAAGGGTTAGTGATGCTGGTCCTCCCCCACCCACCATAGAGGATAATGTTAGCCTGTGGCTAAGGTTGCAACACTTCCCTTCAGTTCATGAGAAGCTGAAGCTCACAGCACTTTGGAGGAAATAAATGTTGGTTCTTAATAGTGATACATTAATTTCCAGCAATGAAAGATGAACATCTTCCCCATCCAGCAGAGGTTCTGTGATCACTGCAGGTGCTGGTTCATTACACTCCTAGTTGTCAATGTGGGAAAGCTCTTCTTGTGATATGCCTTCTCCTTGTTTTTATTTCATCTACCTTCTTGAATTCTGCTTTTTGATAAGTTGACTTTTGCATTTTATAGCAAAGGAATGCATATCATGTTTTTTTTAATTCCTGTAATATTTATTTAGAGGGATTTGATACCTTTTGGAAACAAGTTCCACTAAACATTTCTTTTTCTCACCTAGAGTGTTAGTCTTTTTCTGTTGGGCATCTTATGATGGCCTTAGTACAGTGGAAGAAGGAACAGTAGCAGGAGGAACAAGGCAGCAAAAGAAGTAACATCAAATTCTTTTCTTTGTATCAGGGAAAGAGGTTTTCCAGCTTTAAGTGGCCTGTTTTCCAAGGCGTGGCTGAGGTGTGTGTGTGTTGGGGTGGGGGGCTCAAAGGCATGGTTTATGATACATAGTTTGAATATCTTTCTCCATCTGTGCTACCCATTACTATGCAGTCTGAGCCCTGCCACATGCATAATGGAGGACCTTCTTATAGCAACACCACAGACACTCCAAGTGGCCAACTACTGGTCAAAGGACATTTAATATAACTGGTCAAAGGACATTTAATATAACTTTGTGTTTTCTCTAATACATCATAACTGTACCCTTGGTTCGCTCCTGATACGATAAATAAATAAATAGTGCCTCATATGCTTCCAAGTTTTAATTATCTTCTTTACAGTAACTCTTAGACTTTCTCCTGGTTTATGAATTCAGAATTCCTACTGGCTGTAATGCATTGTGTTCACATTCAGATTTTATCTCGGACGTAAGCACCTGATATTAAGAAGCTAAAAGTCTGAACCTGGAGATCTTTGGAAGCCTGCATATCCATGACAGCTTTGGATGTTGCTGTTACCAGCTTTCCTGTTAAAATACCCATCCCTGCTTTATGACTTTCCCACTCCTGTTACTAAAACCGAAAATATCATGCATGACTTTCGTCCTCTATCCCAGGCCCTTTACACTTAAAAGCAATATCCAGTTTCATTTTGAGTCAGAGGCAATTTATTAAAGATGATTCAATTTACATTTTAAAGCAGCTTTATTGAATGACATTTTTGATGCACTTTTGTGGTGTTCAGTTCTAAAACAAACTTCCTGTGACGTCCAAACGTAATGGATTTTGTCCCCAACAAAATATAGGAAAATATAATTTAAAGCACATTTTCACAGACACAGTACAATACTCTCACTATACACAGTATAACAAAATAGTCCCATTTTTACCTGTCTAATACTGTCACAATGACTAGGTAAATAGTAACTGGATTGAATTGTGGAAAGCACATGCAACAACATTACTTTGTTTAGTCTGCCTTCATGTCTTTCACTCAGAACAGGCTAAACGATAGTCAAAAGGAGGTGGGTAACAGGGCTTTAAGTACAAGCAACAGATAGTAATTTTATGTCTGGATCATCCTGTACACTGGTATTTTGTGGAACGCAAATCCTGTACACTGGTATTTGTTTGACACAATGTACCGTGTTCCAAATCAGTTTGTGGCAATCTATTTAAACAAGGCTTTGTTTTAAAATCTTCAACCCTCATTATGAGAGATTTAGAAATTCAGAACAATCTTACTTCTACCTAGTTAGACTCTTTGTTCTTGCAATCTCTTAATATTCTAAAAGAATGAAGACTCAAATTTCCCATGTTATATATAAATACAAAATACACAAAAGAGGATTGCTTGTCGAAACTTAGAACATTTTCCCATGAGGGAGGAAAATTCCCAATTTTAAAAAATTAATCTCACTTTTGCATACTAAATCGGTTCATCTTTGCTAGCACTTACCCCAGAGGAGAAGGCAGGAGAGTGTAAAACAAGCGAAGCATTTAGGTATGGTCCAGACACAAGTAACTCTGCGACAGCCCTTGTTTCGGGGCTCTCTTTCGAGTACCTGCTCCAAGAAGCACTTCATTTTCAGTAAGGCTCATGATGTCTCAAAAGTTCAGAAAGAAATTCTTAACGCTAAACTTGCGGAATGCAACAATCCACAGAAAGTTATAAAATATATATATTATATATACAAAAAAACTTGGAAGGTCCACTGGAAATGGAAATGGAAACTTCCTCAACACAAATAGTGTACCTCTCAAAATCATGCCTAGGGTTTTTTTTTATTTGCAACCACTTGTCAGTACTAGTTAGCAGCTGCAACCGTTGGCAACACAAAAACATTTAAATTGGTTGGCAATCAAGAACTACAAAGTGCTTTACGAGCTTCATCTCAGATGAAGAGAATTTCTCCCTCATAATATTTGCGCTCCATCTCCTAGTGTCTTCTTAGAGGTTGATACTGGGGATTAATAACAGGACCAAGGGACCTAGGTTCATGGGATCTGGCTGGGTGTTGACATTTACATCACATCCTGTATACAGAGAAGTAGGAATCCTAATGCTAACGTGGTTTACTATTTCAGATGCAAAGATTTTCAGCATTTCAGAGAACTAAAGAAATTGCAAGGTAATATAAAATACAGCAAGCACACTTTTTAATGTATGTTATTTGAGTATGAAAATATTCTTAGTATATGTTAAACATTCTCTTTATTTATAATTCCGATACCTAAAACCTTGCTATCCCACAGATAACTCTATTACATAAGGCATATTTAACCAGGTGGATAATGGGGGATTGTTTTGGTTTTGCAAGCACATGGGAACGGATGTGTTGAATCTCTTCAATCACATTACAATCTTGATTTTATATTTTTGCAGTGCCAAGCTTTCTTCCTTTTCCCATCCTTATTTAACACTGCAGAAAAACAGCATCCTCTAATTCTCCTTTCTAGGGGGAAATACTGGAAAAAAACTTGTAGCTTTTAGCACCTTTATATCAAAGTAATGTATATGAGCACGATGATTATATGTGCAAATGTACAAAAATCATTAACTCTACAAAGATACATCATTCCAAAATTACAGAAAAAAATTGTAAAGCATGCATTTAAATTGTTTTAGAGGGTTGCTCAGTGCTTCCCCGGAGAAGGTGGCTGTCTTCAAAATCAGCAAATGCTGGTGAGGATTCCTTGGCACAGTTGTGACCAGCGTGTTATTGCTGCATTTTCCTGATAATCTCAGCAGACACTGGGGGGTGGAAGTTGATTGTATGGTGCCGCAGACCCTGAGCTGTCTTGTAACTCTTTCCACAACGGCATTTGAACGGCTTCCGCACACGGATCTGTGTTCTGTGGCCGTTCTTGGCATGGTATTTTATACCATTCACATTCTGCAGGGAAAAAAGGGTGAAATTTACTTTGTAACAGTTAAACATCAAGTAGTCTGGAAATAACTTGATTGTTTTCATAGAACAAGTTATCTGGATTATGTCTGTCAATCATTTCAGACAGGGGTGTCAAACTCATTTCGATCAAGGGACACGTCAGCCTTATGGTTGCCTTCCCTCCTGAATGGAAAATCCGTGGATACAGAGTGTCAATTATAGTGTTTTTACATAGTGATCGATGCTCTTTAGTTTTTACTCAGTTAGGGTTCCCAGATGTTACTGAAGGACTTTTTCCATCACTTGATCATCTGCAATGCAGACTGGGGAAAATAGGAATTGGAACTTGTGTCTACAGCACCTGGTATTCCCAGGCTGTCTCCCATCCAAGTAATAACCAGGCCTAATCCTGCTTAGCTTCCAAGATAAGACGAGGTCGGGCATGTTGGAGGGTTCACTTATTTTGTCATTTGGGAGTTGTTGCTGCTGGGATTTTTAGTTCACGTACAATCAGCATTCTGAATACCAACGATGGTATTGAACCAAATTTGGCACACCGAACTCCCATGACCAACACAAAATACTGGAAGGGTTTGGTGGGTATTGACCATGAGTTCTGGAGTTGTAGTTCATCTACATCCAGAGAGTACTGTGGACTCAAACAATAGTGGATTTGGACCAAACTTGGCACAAATACTCAATATGTGCAAATGTGAACACTGATGGAGTTTGAAGAAAATAGACTTGATATTTGGGAGTTGTAGATTCTGAAATTCATTCTGAATTCCATCAATGATAGAATTCGGCCAAACTTCCCACACAGAACTCAGATGACTAAGAGAAAATGCTGTGTTTTCTCATGGTCTTTGGCAATACCCCTCCCGGGGTCCTGACCCCCAGGTTGAGAAACACTGCACTAGAGGATAAAAGTGGCCAGAGTGAAAGACAACTGTATTCATATTGTTGTCGTTGACATTTTCATCACTGCAATCTAAAGGTCAAAGATTGTTCCTCTTATATTTTGACCGCAATTCGTACTTCCTTTGCAGTGTTTTGGTTTTAAAATCAACTCTTAATACAACAAGGCCATCGTGGGCAAGTTCACTCAAGGACATAGACGTCTTATCGTTCATTAAATTGCACACTTACCTTATATCGCTTTTTACACCCGGGGACAGGACAAGCAAAAGGTTTTTCATCCCCTCCATTCATACACATGGAACTAAGAATAGCCTCAGAGCTGATGGCACTTTCTGTAGTCCAGGATTCATCACTGTCTGAATCCTCATAGTCTACTTCTTCCTCATCATATTCACTACCTATAAGAAACAAAATCAAAGCAGCATTAAGTATATGTAACATTTCATGTAACATTTCATGCCATCTGCTAGTGGACCTGTATTTTAAACATGGTCGATGCAGCAGATCCACTCTACCATCGCTGCAATTTCCCATTACCATGCCGTGACCTCGCTGCTAGCTAGCCATAGCCCGAAGTTACTTCAAGTCACTGATACCTTATTGCAGTGGTTCTCAACCTGTGGGTCCCCAGGTGTTTTGGCCTACAACTCCCAGAAATCCCAGCCAGTTTACCAGCTGTTAGGACTTCTGGGAGTGGAAGATGTTCAACATCTGACTCTGTGTCTCCTGGGCTTTATCGGGGCTGACAGTACTGGTGAATTTTACTAACCAGGCCCCCTTTGACAATCAACTTTGTACTGAAATCAGGCTTAGCGAAATATACTTTTAATCGACGAGTTTCTAGAACAGTTGCCATTGGTTTTAAATGTTTTAAGTGCTTAATATTGATTTATATCTTATTTCTGGATGTTACTATGCTTTGTGTAATTTTTGTTTTGTACGTATATGTGCTTTGATTTGTATCGTATTATGTTTACACACTGTGTATTTGCAATGTGACAGGGACGTGGCCAAACTGTAAGCCGCTCTGAGTCACATTCGGGGTAAGAAGAGAGGGGTAGAAATATAGCAAGTAAATAAACACTGTATTTTCCAGCATATAAGACTAGTTTTTAACCCAGAAAAATCTTCTCAAAAGTCGGGGGTCGTCTTATATGCCAGATGTCATCTTATAGGGCAGGTGCTGAAACTTCCTAGCCGGACTGGAGAATCTGCGGTTGCCACATATGGTGGGGGGAGCTCAAAAACAACTCCGGCCGTATCCCCACCGTATGCGGATACCGTATGAAAGCAGCAAGGGCAGCGCTGTACAAGTACGGTAGAAGAAAATCCATTCTCCAGGATTCATGGAAAGAAGTGACTTAACGCAGTCCCAATGACGAGATGAAGGGGTGCCTCACCGAGAAGGTGTAAGTGAAGGGCGGAGCAAGCTGCAGGTGTCTGGAACACCCAAGGTATGGAAAAAAGAGATAGAGTGGTGCTGTGCCCAGAAAATCACGCCTCTTTACACTCGTCTGGCCTGTCCTTGTATTCTATTATTGTATCTCCTTCTCTGCCTTTCAGATCTCGCTCCAGAGGACTGCAGTGAAGTGGTGCAGGTGTGCATGTGCAAGAGCTGAGAGGCAGAGAAAGAGGCATGGCAATTGGAAAATTACCATATTGGTGTTGGAGTTCAGCCTGTGATTGTGTCTAATAATCAGGGCACTGGATGTTGGGAACGAAAATGCTGTTTCGAATTATGTTGGGAATGACAATGACATTGCTGTTTCTAATGACGGGGGTGATTTAGATGCAGAGAATGACAATGGCATTCCTGTTCAAAGTGTCTTTGCTGATGAGAATGTTCCTGAAGAATTGGGGGATGATGGGTTGGTCTCTGGAAGAGGGCCTGAATTGCTACCAGAGAATTCCCAGGGCTTTGAGCCTGAGAAAAGCTTGGCACCTGGCCCAACTGTAGAAATTAATGAGCCAGAAGATAGAAGGCATGTTTTCAGACAGAACAGAATAGCACCGCAATCTCTCAGGCGCTCTACCAGGTTGAGAGAGAAATTGATAACAGAGTCGAGGTTGAAAAGAAACAAGTTTCTGGTGGGCATTTATAGTAGATCAGGGGGTAAAATCTGTAAAATCCAAGTACAGAATCTGTGGTCAGATGAAGCAACGTTGGAACTGGATCAAGACGTAGTGGCGAACCTTGCAGTCTTGCCTTGGACAGATTCAAGTTATACCTTGTTTGATTTCATGATTTGGAGTTTTACCTTGGAAGTTTCTGGGTAGGTTTTTCATGTACTTTGATGGATTTATTTCCAAGATTATTTGTTCCTGTTTATCTACTTACATGGATTTACCAATTTCTTTGGAGTGTTTTTACTGCTAATGTTTTTTTTAAAAAAATTACCTTCAACAAACTGCTTGCAATTTAACTTAGCTGTGTGGCGTTTTTAAGTCAGAGGGGTTCTTCCTGGCCTAGAGTGCAACAATTGAAATAAAATCTGATTAAAAAAAATATTTGGTGTGTGTTGGAAGAGGGGTAGTCTTATACGACGAGTATATCCCAAACTCTATATATTAACTGGAAGAGTTGGAGGTCGTTTAATACTCTGGAAAATACGGCAAATACATTTTATAAAAGCTCCTCATTACAGTTGAGAATTTACAAGACTACAATGCTTCATTTGGTAAACCATTTCTGCTAATATACTATGTAAACACCTTTTTATGGCTTTCATCTAAATATTGATTGGAAAAGTTATTTGATTGTTTGACCCACCAGCAGGATTGCAGAGGGATGGGGTGGAATACCTTTTTTCCTTCCTCCTCAAAACCAAAGCAGGTTTTTAAAGGCTTTTCCTTTGCCCAGTAAAATCCGCGAAGGGCATAATTCTCCTGATCATAAACAGTGTAAAATAATATGTTGACAAGTCTTAATACATTTACTAGCCCTTTGGAATTAATAGGAATTATAGCACAACATTAATAAGAATTATATTGTCGCAATTACAGCTGTGAAATCCATTCCCCCAGGTGTGAGGATAAATTGCATTGTGTGCTGTGCTAATACAGCATTATGTTCCAGATAAACTGCAGCGGTCTTTCGAGGACCACGTGGCAAGCTTTTTAATTTTATTTTTTAAAGTTGCAATAAATATTAATACGACGCTGTGTGAGGTGCACATTAAACGGGAGACCGAGAGTAACCGAGAAGGCAGACTTTCAGTAGCCACATCGAGTGTATGTATCAAGCAGCAGTAAAATAAGAGGGGGTAAAAAAGGGGGGGTCTAAGAGGGGAGAAAAGACTCCACAGGCTTGTCACAATCTTGGCAAGGACTAATGTTGACATTGCAAGATGTTTCTGGCCCTGGCTGAGTCATGTGTTTTGTTCTGCCTTCAAGCCTTGGAATGATTTCAGATCAGAACCAGAGCTGAAATTGTCGCAACGTATTGACTCAGGAGGTTGATAAGTAAGTTCTGGTTTGGTGCGGCCATTGAGAACAGGTCTCTGCAACTGTGGCTTACAAATCCAAGAAGAGTAATATTCCCCTTCCTCTGGTGAGAGATTCTGTTGCCTTGGTTCGTTCAAAGTGAGCCAAATGTTAACTCATGCTAACCCTCCTTGCCGTGATTTGAGCAAACATTTAACCCTATGACTGTGAATTCTGATTGGTAATATGGTCAGCATTGCATCATGGAGCACTTGTGTGTGTGGATTTTTTTCCTTTTGTTTCCTAGGGGCCTCCCAATCAGCTAGTATGATTTTGTTTCTTCTATTGACATTAATGTGACAGGCAGGATGAACTACTGAGTTGGTATCTAGTCATGTGTCATATTGGAGCCCCCGGTGGCGCAGTGGGTTAAAGTGCTGAGCTGCTGAGCTTGTTGACAGAAAAGTCGCATGTTTGAATCTGGGGAGTGATGCGAGCGACGCGAGATTCCGCTGTCAGTCCCAACTTCTGCCAACCTAGCAGTTCGAAAACATGCAAATATGAGTAGATAAATAGGTACCACTCCAGTGGGAAGGTAACAGCGCTCCATGCAGTTATTCTGGTCATATGACCTTGGAGGTGTCTACGGACAATGCCAGCTCTTCAGCTTAGAAATGGAGATGAGCACCACACCCCAGAGTCGGACACGACTGGACTTCATGTCAGGGGAAAACCTTTACCTTTACCCATGTGTCATAAGGGTGGTAGGAGTTCCCAATGGCAGAATGGGTTAAACCCTTGTGTTGACAGGACTGCTGACCAAAAGGCCAGCGGTTCGAAGCCAGGGAGTGGGGTGAGCTTGTCTGTCAGCTCCAGCTTTTCATGCGGGGACATGAGAGAAGCCTCGTACGGGATAGTAAAACACCCAGACGTGCCCTGGGCAACATTCTTGCAGAGTCAATTCTCTCACACCAGAAGTGACTTGTAGTTTCTCAAGTTGCTCCTGACACGAAAACAAATATCTCCCCTCCTCAACATGGTTGTTCCTTTCCATTGTGGAGGACTCCTCTATTCTGTCAACTTGCACCTTTATCTTTCCATTTAGCACTGTCTCCAACCGCTACACAGTGCTTAGTACAGTGGGGGGACTTCCACATCCACCAACTCAGTTTCAATTGTTTAAACTTGGATACAGTGTATATGTGAATACCAAGCCTGGCCTCATTGCTCACACTTGTGAATCCTACTCCTGGAATTTTGTATGTATTCCCATGTCAATGCATTGAAATTGCCACATCATGAGAAGTGCACACATTTCTAATGTGTGTCTGAGAACATGTTGCAAATCTTACTATTTTTTAAATGGCCATTTTCAAACATGAATATTTTTTTTTAAAGTAGAATGGGGTAGGAAAGCTATAAACTGCACCACAAATTGCTTTCAGATCTGAGAAGGATGAATTCCATAATTTTGGATTAAAATGTGAATGGACTGAATTTTTCAACCACCTCTAATCAATCCTGAAGCTTTTTGGTAACACAGTAATCTAAACTGAGCTGATACTTTAAGAAATTTAGTTCTCATGTTATGCAAATACAAGCTACAATGATTTAAATCAGGGCTGTCCAACTGCCGGCCCTGCAGGTGTTTTGGACTTCAACTCCCAGAAATCCTAGCCAGTTTACCAGCTGTTAGGATTTCTGGGAGTTGAAAGCCAAAACACCTGCAGGGCCGGCAGTTGGACAGCCCTGATTTAAATCAAACTTCGCATGTAACGCAAACAGAACATCTAAAACAGTGATTTAAGTTGTTATTCTTCAAGGATAGAAGCAACAATACAATTGTTGTTTATTTACATATGCCTGCTTAATATGGTGAGCTTTTATGCAGAATTCCAAAATTGTCCACATGGGTGACAAAGATTGTGACATTTCTGATATTTCACTACAAAATTTTTGTTTCAAGCTTAAAATTATTTTTAAAATTGTATAACATTACCATCAGGCCTTGAGTATAGATGTATATGAAACATAAATGAGTTTCATGCTTAGACTTGGCCCCATCTCCAAGAACTTCCTAACTGTGAGAGCTGTTCAACAGTGGAACTCTCTGCCTCAGAGTGTGGTGGAGGCTCCTTCTTTGGAAGCTTTTAAACAGAGGCTGGATGGCCATGTGTTGGGGGTGCTTTGAATGCAATTTTTCTGCTTGTTGGCAGGGGGTTGGACTGGATGGCCTATGAGGTCTCTTCCAGCTCTATGATCTCCTGATGTACATACATACAAATACAGGTATTCCAAAATCCAAAACAATTCTGGTCTCAAGCTTTTGGATATTCATTCTATGTAGCCATTGCTTCCTAGCCTCTGTTTTTTATTAACCAGGAAGCTTTTACACCCTCTTTCATGTGGGAATACTGCCCATTCTGGGGGTTTATCTGGGGCTTATCTAAAGGGCATAGTGACCTTGAAGACGCTACCAGGGAAGTCTTTGTTCAACCCAGAATATTTTGCTTGTCACTTGGAATTTTATCATATTAGGCACCAAAATGTAAAGTAAGCATGCAGACTATTAATGACTATTAACATTTCAGATGATTAATATGTTCAATGATTCGTATCTCTTTAGGGTTTGTGTACACAAGGTTATATAACTCTCTTTGTTTACACAGTTATGGTAATCTGCCTGTAGCTAAGTAGTAGTAACTAAAGGCCACTGTTCCTTGCAATTTATTGTTTTAAACTATGAAACAATAGCATGGCCATTAGCATGGGTGTTTCTGGATATAATGGGCTAGCCTTGGGACTGATTTTCGGGAGAAAAGTATTTGTCTTATCTTGGTGGTAGATGCTGCTGGTTTCCCCCCAGGTTTGTGGATTTTCAGTATCCTGACCTGCCTCCTGAACCCTTGGAACCCTGAATCTTTGGACTATGGTAGACTCTTGATCCCTGGACTTTGTTTATTGAACTCTCGGTGTTTGACCACTGGACTGGACCTTTTGACTACGGAGTTATCTTGAACTAGCAACAGTGTTTGCTGTTTTTGTTTTATATTCTGTGTCTGAGTGCAATCTTTATGTTTTATATTTTGGACTATTAAAACAGCCAGAAAGTAAGTGCTGTTTTAATTAAACTGCTTGATACAAACTGGGTATTTGTTTGGTTCATCTCTACCTGAATAAGGCAGAGCCCGGCATCGTGACACGGAGTCTGATTCTTTCAGAGGCTTATCTACATCTACCATTGCTGCCAGGTTCCCTATAGCCACTTTACACCTTCCTCTTGGCCGTACCATCACCACCGGCTGCATTCGGAACTGTCCTCCATTGCGGCTCCCTCAACACCTGCGAACTTTGATGACAACTTAGGAAGACTAGTCTATGGACCTGGGCTACTTTGGGAGTGGGAGGATGACTTCACCTTGCACTTATTTTATATACTACCAATCTAATAACTTGTAAGCCAATCGAATGGCTTGTACAAATAACTTGCAAGCCGCTCTGAGTCCCCTTTGGGGTGAGAAGGGTGGCATATAAATGTCATAAATATGATCTCATATATATATATATATATATATATATATATATATATAAATGCTCTGTTCATTTTAAGTGATATCATAACTCAAAACCACTGGATAAAATGCCACCAAATTTGGCCACAAGACACCTACTAACCCAAGGAGTGACTATCATTTAAAAAAATGATATTGTCATTTGGGAGTTGCTGGGATTTATAGTTCACCAACAATCAAAGAGCATTCCAAATCTCACCGACGACAGAATTGGGCCAAACGCCCGACACGGAACCCCTACGATTGACAGAAAATACTGTGTTTTCTCATGGTCTTTGGTGACCCTTCTGACACTCCCTCGTGATCTCCCCAGGGGTCCTGACCCCCTGGTTGAGAAATGCTGCCTTAAGGCCATCCAGTCCAACTCCTTTCACAAGGGCAAGAAAACATAATCAAAGCCCTCCTGACAAAGGGCCACCCAGCCATAGATCTAGATATATATGATTCACACACATACATATAGATTATATATGTATAGTGTCATAGATTTGAAAGGGATCCCTAAAGAAGGAAAATTATACGTCACATGTACCAGAGTAGGCAATCCAGACAATCTCTACATCAACACTGACAATGAAACAACAAGAAATGCTGTTTACCCACAAGCATAAAGAAATTACAAATATTAGAAACCAACATTTCCTCATTACTTTATTTTCCAGATCACCAGACTGGGCCACAGCAACACGTGGCAGGGGATGGCTGGAAAATAATGAATAAAATAATATGCCTGCTGAGAAGTCCAGTAGTGGTATACCAAAGGGGAAACCTATTTTTGCCAATATACACACAGTATTTTCACTCCCTACTTAAAAAATAAAAAAATAAAAGAGGAAATGAAGACATGCAACACCCAAGTAATACCAGTTTGCCAAGTCAAACTCAATGCTCTCTGAATCAGACATTTAAAAGCCTATGCAGCAGGGGGACGGGGGACGACGGGGACCCATGCTTGCCTGCTGGCACAACGACATGATTTTGATTTTCAAAATTAGCTGTCTTACATTTGGGTGGAAAAGGGGATACATTGATATAAAGTCACAACTTCTAGTGAGGCGTTATATAAATATCTGCTCGCTGGCTGCTAGTCAAAGAGCTTTGTAGGTTCTTGGCTGTAGTCGAATGAAATATTTGACACCCTCATACCCTTTAACTAGCTGGCAACCACCACAAATTGATTTCTGAAACTCCCTCTTCGAAATCAGTATGCAATTAATGCGGGGGTATGCTGTTCAACAAAAATAAATCCCAAAACTGCCAACCCCTCGAGGTCTCAGAACCAGTTTCAAGATTCCTTAGATCCTGGCCATCATTTAAAGTTATATAACTGGTTATGTAAACTCTCTTCCTCCCCAGTTCTCCAACCACACTACTTCCTTTCTTTGATCAATTTACAAAAATCATTTTCCTCACTGGAGAATTCAAATTTCGTATTTCTCTGATCATTTCTGGAAAGAAAGCAACTCACTTTCAAGTTACAACTGCAATCTCACAGCAAAACTCAAATTTCCTGCAAACTCAAATGATCTCCCATAAAAACCTAGATTCACACTTTGTCTTTGTGGCATTTGTACATTCTATAAAAAAGTTTTATGACTGTACTTTTTATTTTAAGGCAACCAATATATGAGTACTGCAACTGCTTCCTTGAAATAAAATGTGGTAAATTAGTTTTACAAGGGTGATTTCTATGTAATGCTAATTTATTGATATGCCCCTTTCCAGATGCACTCCCTATATTTATTTGTATTCACTTGAGAAAATCCCAGGTAGAAATATTCAGTGTTACAGGGTAAGTCAGATTGTTATTGTTGGTCCCACAGAGGAATAATGCTATCCCAAAGCAGAACGATGACTTTTACTCACATGTACGACAGAACTCATTTGGCAGTAAAGGAAGACACAATCAAAGCCGTCCTGACACATGGCCAGCCACTTGGAAGGGAGCCCCAAAGGCCATCCAATCCAACCCCCTTCATGTGTGTGTCTGTCTAACCATCCATCTATACATTCCATCTATCTATCTATCTATGTTCTACCATCTACCTTCTGTTCCATCAACCAATGTCCCTTCCATCTGTCCCTTCTCCCTATTGTTTCATGTCTGGATTTCCTCTATTTTCTGAGGGCAGTGTTCAGCAGCTATTTCATATTTCATATCATATCAGCTAACTGTCCTTGTGAGAAGCAGATCAAGCAGACTACTTTCAAATAAGGAATAAAACAGAAAATAAATAAAGGAGAAAGAAAGGAGCACTGGTAAGTTTCTGGGGTAAATTTGTTGTTTAGATTCTAGTATTGCTTTAGGTCTTTGTTAGCAGCCCGCGCACCTATCGGCGCGCGATAGAGCATAAACTTTTAACAAGTCGGAAAAGAAATATCCAAAGACTTGTAAAAAATTAAATTAAGTAAATTAAGACCACAACAAAACAGTTAATCTACAAAAAAACATATTAATAAGAAATGGAGGTAGTCAGCCAGCAGTGGGAGGGGGGGTTCCCAGTGTTTTGCATCGAGTGTCACATGTATGACTATCTGCCTGCTGGGCAGAAGTCTTGGGTGTGCGTTCGCTGCAGTGAGCTCCTGGCTCTCAGGGAATGTGTTTCTTCCCTTGAAGCCAAGGTAGCAGACCTGGAGAAGCACAGAGAGGAAGTGAGGCTGGAGGATAAGATCTCCAGAGATGCAATAGGAGCATCCCACTCGTGATGAGCAGCCCTCCAGCTGCCTTGGAAAATGGGGGTCTTGGGCAGGAGAACATCAGTCTGAGGAAGAGGGACCGGCTCCCTCAGTTGGGACCCCTTCCTCAGAGGCTGTGCCCATATCTTCGTGCACCGAAGATACTTCTCGGGGTGGTAGGAGGTGGGCTTCTTGTAGTAGGTGATTCGATTGTCCGAACATAGACAGCTGGGTTTGTGATGGCCGTGATGACCGCATGGTAAATTGCCTGCCGGGTGCAAAGGTCGCGGACATTACGAGGCATCTAGATAGGCTGGTAGATAGTGCTGGGGTGGAGCCAGTGGTCGTGGTACGTTGGTACCAATGACATTGGGAAGGCTAAGCGGATGGTCCTGGAAGCCAAATTTAGGTTGCTAGGTAGAAGATTAAGGTCCAGGACCTCAAAGGTAGCATTCTCGGAAATGCTACCTGTTCCACGCGCAGGGACAGCCAGACAGGCAGAGCTCAGGAGCTTCAATGCGTGGATGAGGCAGTGGTGTCGAGAGGAAGGTTTTAGATTTGTTAGGAACTGGGGAACATTTTCAGGAAAGCCAGACCTGTACAAAAGGGACGGGTTACACTTGAACGAAAATGGAACCAGACTGCTGGCGACTAATATTAAAAAGATTTCAGAGCAGCTTTTAAACTGATTCCTAGGGGAAAGTCGACAAGAGCTGGGCAGCTTCCGGTTCGAAAGGGTGAAATGCCAAGTATGGAGGACGAAATCCATACACAAATGGCTGAGTCAACAGAAAAGATAGATAGTAGTAGTCGAGAGGTAGGACATGGTAGGCCTTCTACAAATTCTCACAAACAGCCAAAGTTGAAAGTGCACCAGGGAAATAAATATAAATGTCTGTACGCAAACGCTAGAAGCCTTCGAACAAAAATAGGGAGTTGGAATATTTGGCAAAAGAAAAAATATTGATATTATTGGCATAACAGAAACCTGGTGGACGGAGGAAAACAAATGGGACACAAAGATTCCAGGTTATAAACTGTACAGGAAAGACAGGAGAGGGAAAAATGGTGGCGGTGTGGCCCTGTACATAAATGAAGAGCAAGAATCTCATGAATTAGAACTTCAAGAAATTTCAAACTCACCTACAGAAACATTGTGGATAAAAGTCCCAGGACAAAAAACTAATCTAGCACTAGGGATCTGCTATCGCCCTCCCAACCAAACTCAGAGGCAGACTGCTATCTGGAAAATGAAGTTAAACAGGCCTCAAAAAGAAATACATTAGTCATAATGGGGGACTTCAACTATCCCCAAATAGATTGGCCAAATTCTTGTTCTACGCATGAAAGAGAGACAAGGTTCCTCGACATGCTAGCTGATTATTCCCTTGAGCAGATGGTCATGGAACCAACCAGGGAAAGGGGATCCTGGACTTGGTGCTAACTAATGAACAAGATCTCGTTCAAGATGTCCTTGTAGCTGAGCCCATAGGTACCAGTGACCATAACACAATAACCTTCAACGTAAGTTTGGATAGCAAACTGTCAGTGAAAACTAACACGGAGACATTAAACTTTCACAAAGGGAATTTCACCAAAATGAGAAAAATTGTAAAGAACAAACTAAAAGGAGCAGTAAAAAAATCAAATCCCTCAAAATGCTTGGAAACTGTTTAAAAATACCTTAAAACAGGCCGAACTAAAATGCATTCAATAAAAGAAAGAGGCATGGAAAGTCCAAAAGGACACCAGTATGGCTTACAAATGAAGTAAAAGATGTGATTGGAAAGAAGAAAAACTCATTTAAGAAATGGAAGGCTCTTCCTACCGAGGAGAACAGAAAGGAACACAAGCTCTGGCAAACTAAATGCAAAGCAACAGTCAGGAAAGCCAAGAGAGATTTTTGAGGCACACATAGCAAAGAATATTAAAAAAACAACAAAAACTTCTTTAAGTACATCAGAAGCAGGAACCCAACTAGAAAAGCAGTTGGGCCACTCGACGACAATGGTCAGAAAGGAAAAAAATCAGCGAAGACAAGGAGATTGCTGAGCGGCTAAATGACTTCTTTGCCTCCGTTTTCACACAGGAGGACAGACAACATATGCCTGCAGCTGAGTCAGTTTTTCAGGGAGGAATTAAAAGAATTAAAACAGATAGAGATAAACAAGGAGGATGTTCTCATATGCCTTACTAAACTAAATGTCAACAAATCACCAGGTCAGATGGCATCCACCCCAGAGTTCTTAAGGAACTCAAGTGTGAAATTGCTGAACTTCTAGCTAAGATATATAACCTTTCTCTAAGATCAGGCACTGTACCCGAGGACTGGAGGGAGGCAAATGTAACACCGATCTTCAGAAAGGATCAGAGGTGATCCAGGAAATTATAGACCAGTCAGTTTAACCTCAGTTCCAGGCAAAGTGATGGAAACCATTATTAAAGAAAATATTACTAGGCACATAGAAGAACAGGCATTGCTGAAAGAAAAATCAACATGGTTTCTGCAAAGGCAAATCATGTCTTACTAACTTGTTAAAATTCTTTGAGGGTGTAAATAAACACATAGATAAAGGGACCCAATTGATATTGTTTACCTTGACTTTCAAAAGGCTTTTGACAAAGTCCCTCACCAAAGGCTCCTAAATAAGCTCTTCAGCCATGGAATCAGGGACAGGTCTTGTCCTGGATTGGAACCTGGCTAAACTGTAGGAAACAAAGGGTGGTAATAAACGGACATTTCTCTGGGTGGAAAGAGGTGAGAAGTGGCGTACCCCAAGGTTCAGTTTTGGGTCCGTTACTTTTTAATTTATTCATTAATGATCTGGATGTAGGAGTGAATTCTGAGGTAGCAAAGTTTGCAGACGACACTAAATTGTTCAGGGTAGTTAAAAATGAAACTGATTGTAAAGAGCTCCAGAAAGATCTCTCGAAAATGAGTGAATGGGCAACAAAGTGGCAAATGCATTTTAACCTAAACAAGTGTAAAGTCATGCACATCGGGGCAAAGAACCCCAACTACACCTACAAATTGATGGGGTCAAAGCTTTCTGAGACAAACCAGGAAAGGGATCTTGGGGTCTTGGTGGACAGCTCAATGAAGATGTCAACCCAGTGCGCAGCAGCAGTGAAAAAGCAAATTCTATGCTAGGCATGATCAGAAAGGGAATCGAAAATAGGTCAGCAAATGTTGTATTACCTCTCTACAAATCGATGGTAAGGCCACATTTGGAGTACTGTGTACAATTCTGGTCTCCGCACCTTAAGAAGGATATAACGGAACTGGAAAAGGTACAGAAAAGGGCAACAAGAATGATCCAAGGGATGGAGCGGCTCCCTTATGAAACCAGGTTGCAACGCCTTGGTCTTTTCAGCCTTGAAAGACGGCGTTTAAGAGGTGACTTGATCGAAGTGTATAAAATCATGCATGGGATAGAAAAGGTGAATAAAGAAAAATTATTTTCTTTGTCACAAAACACTAGGACTAGAGGGCACTCCCTGAAGCTCCAAGGTAGGAAAATTAGGACTAATAAAGGGAAATATTTCTTCACCCAGAGGGTCATTGGGTTATGGAACTCACTTCCAGAAGAGGTTGTGACAGCTGTCAGCCTGAACAACTTCAAGGCAGGATTAGACAGATTCATGGATACCAAGTGTATCGGTAGTTACTGAAAAGGACATTCAAGTGCCACCTCGGAGTTGGTTGAGGATGAGGAAGATTAGATAGATAGATAGATAGATAGATAGATAGTTAGTGTCAGGCCTCAGACTGGTTCCATAGCTAAGCCAGACAAACGCCATGTTAATTCCAAGACCTCAGCTAGGCCTGAAAGCAAGCCTCTGCAGAAGTCTCTGTGTCAGTCAGCGGTCAAGGGCAGACGCAGCCTTTCTCCTTCCCAGGCCGATAAGAAGTGCTGGGAAGGCAAAGTCTTGTTACCTCCCCTGTCTCCAGGTGCAGCTACTAATGAGCTGGCATACCTTCCTTCTTCGGGAGGCCTGAGAAAGTGCAGCTGGCAAACTGTCCATGGGAACGGGCTGCGTCGAAGTCAGCGCCTTCAAGATCAAAGCCTGGGGGGGGGGCTATTTAAGTCGGGTCCCAGAGTTGCGCCGCATCTCGCGTCAACGTTAAGCTTCCTTGCCAAGCTTCGCAGAACTCAAGCCTGGGCCATTGGGCCATCAAGTCATCGTACTCAAGTATTTGCCAAGCCTTTGTTGCCAAGGATTTATCCAGGATTTTAGCCCATTGGGGCATCAAGACTATTTCTGCATTTATTGAGCTTTTTACTCTTTGGACTATTGCATTGCAATACACTGATGCTGGGGGCATCAATGGACTATATTTTATTCCTTTATTTCTTTTCCTTTATTCTAAATAAAGCATTTAATCATGGCTGGTCTAAAGTGGTTACTGAGGGATCCTTCAGGTCTAGGGTGCAACAGCTAGATAGATAGATCGATCACTGGTTACACACACAGGTGTCTACTTCAAAATTGTAATGTAATTGTACCTGCCTCTCCTTAACAGTAAAAAAGAAATCACCAACATCCAATAGGTAGGTACCTCTCCTTCATAATAGTCCAGATTGCTACCTCTACTTCAAATATTATTACTATAGGCCACAGCAATGTGTGGCAGGGCACAGCTAGTGTGTATGCGTGTGTGTGTGTATATATATGTGTGTGTGTGTGTGTGTGTGTTTGTGTGTGTGTGTATATATGGTTTACAAACCTTTGTAGGAGTTCTGGACCCAGAAGCCCTGCAAAAGCGGAAAGCTTGGGAAAAGGAAATGGTCAACTGATACCAAATGATGTGTTCTCTTCTGTTGGGTTTGATCTCAAAACTTACCATTTAAATGAGGCAGAGATGCTACAATTCGAACACACAAAGCTCTGTTGACATTTTATGAGCACCATGTGCCTGTTATCTCAGGAAGTTGTTTTGCATTCTCATATAAAGACACTCCCCCCCCCCCCCACATCCTGTTTTCTACAACAACAAAAAACCCTTTTCAGAGTAAAGATCCTTGCTTTTATTCATCATGCAGGAAAACACGATTAACCCAACCTCTCGGTGTAGCCCCAGCATTAAAACATTCCTAAACAGTATGCTTACAGCTTCATTTAAACAAATGCAATCTATTAGCCACTGCAGTGTAGACTTCCTGCAATTAAATGGCAATGTTTTACAGTGCAAGTCCTTCTAAAAGAGATAATTAAAATAAAAGAGCAAATAAATGAATAAATAAAACGAAACAGGTCCCTGCCCACCAAAGGTTTATCTTGCAAATTAACTCAGACATAATAAAAAAAAGTCCTACTCAGCGACAAGCTTTTCTTTTCCTGGCTGGGGCACACACAACAGGCTCAACTGGGCCAATGAAGGGGAAAATACGTGCATTTCTGACCAGATCACTTTTAACTGATTTTGAGCAAGACTTTTAAAGACACCCAAGAAAGAACAGTTTGGACAATAGAGAGGAAAGACTGAGCTTTTAAGTGCAAAGAGCATTCATACAGGTTGCTATTTTGGGATTGCATTCTTAAATTAACAACACAACTTTGGGACAACATTGCAGGGTTACAGACTCTCCAGACACACAATGTTTTCTCTCTCTAGTCTTCTCTTTCTCTTCTCTCTTTTTTAAAAGGAAAAATATCTGGAACAGATTCATGCTTAAGATAAAGGCAGGCAATAAAAAGTGCATTTGTAAATGAACGACAGCTCACAAAGTTGCAAAGATATATTCAAGACCTGTTTTATAACAATAGATTTGAATATGCTTTATGGTTGTACAACAGTCATCCAGCTGCTTACAGGAGTAGAGGCTATAAAATATCTTGTTCACATTGTTAGTTCTCCATGCTGCCTGAGATATGGCTCACAGTTAGTTTATAGAGGCAGGGGTGAATGAAATTTTGGCATTTGAAACACAGATTTCTCGTGTATCCGTTTGGGTGGGTAAATGGGGGGGCGGTCACAGAGGTTATAACATTTTATGCCAAGAGATATTCTTGCTCACCCAACCTTTGTCCCAGGACCGTGCTCTGACCCTACAAGAAGCACTGCTTAAATATCAAGCAAAAAGTGGGTGCTAGAAACAATATCATACAAAAGCTGACTGGCACAACCTGGGGATCACAATCGGATACAGTGAAGATATCTGCCCTTGTGCTTTGCTACTCTGCTGCTGAGTACGCATGCCCAATGTGGAACATGTCTTGCCACACTAAAACAGACATGCCACAGTATTACATGTCTACACTCTACACCACTGGAGAACTTAAATGCAGGTATTGCACCACCAGACATCCGCCAGGAAGTAGCAGAAAACAACGACAGGACCAAGCCAGTGACATCTCTGGCCCATCCTCTGTTCAGATATAAGCCAGGAGGCCAACGCCTTAAATCAAGAAATAGTTGTCTAAGATCTACAGAGATACTCGCAGGAACACCTCAGCAAGCGAGAGTACAAAGGTGGCAGGCAAAAACCCAGAACCTCAAGCCATGGCTGACACCAAATGAGAGACTCCCTTCTGGGCACTCAGGAGACTGGGCAACTTGGAAGGCGCTGGCACCACAAGATGCAGCGCCAACCTTAAGAAATGAGGCTACAAAGTGGAGTCCATGACATACGAGTGTGGAGAAGAGCAAACCACAGACCATCTATTAGAATGTTGTCTGAGCTCTGCCACATGCACAATGGAGGACTCCTTATAGCAATACCAGAGGCAATCCCAAGTAGTCAGCTACTGGTCAAAGGACATTTAATACAATGCCAAGTTTTTAAACTTTGTGTTTTTTAAATACATTACAACTGTAATCTTGGTGAGCTTCTGATACTATAAATAATACCCAACCTGTATGCTTGATTGAGCAATTATGTGAATGAATCCTGTGGCTTCTATGACATTGCAAGCAAGCAGAACTTCTCATCCAGTGATCCTTAATGTAATAAGGGAGGAGCAAGCTGTCCATCTACAGTTTGGAAATGTACTTTTTTGGCACCATTCTGCCAGAAGTGAGCCATGCTGTTTCTGTTCATACTTTTATTTACTCAGGGATTTAATTTCCCCCTGAAGTGTTTCAAAAAGTGAATAAAATGCATTAAATGGGATTTTCCTTCTCACTAAAGTAAGTTCTGCTTGCATAAATATTCAACATTTGGGGTGTTTAAGAATGATCCTCCTCCTTTAATATCATGTACTCTGACAGCTACCAATATCGTGGTCCTCCACATTCATCAGAAAGGAATTCAGCTTGATGCACTGTGCCAGCTATGTCTGCAGGCCAAGGAATACACACATTTCATGTTTCTTATGCATGTATAAGAAAATGAAGGGTTAGGCCACAAGGCATTTGGTTGACTTTAACTGACACTGAACTTGCTTACTTTCCTGGCACAAGGCTAACATACCGTAACTTGTCTTTTGGGACTGGTAGAAAATACATAAACCAAGAGACATGTGCAATCAAAAGGGGTTGCTTTTAGGCTGGCTACTGAGCATGAGCTTTCAACATAACATCTTGGAATAGGAAATAGAATGTCAGTCTTTCCTGATGCTGCCACAATGTTAAGAATACAGTTTTGGAAGAAGGTACAGGATACACAACAGTAGACCTGGTATGCCTCTTCATGTATGCTCAAATATCCTGTCTAAGGGAGCTATCTCAATCTGTCTAATGTAAGGTTGACCGTTTTCATGTACAGTACGTTATATATTACATTATAATATTTATTTATACTGTACTTTATCTTTCCTGAAGGAGACATAAAAGCATTAGAATACAAATACATATATATATTTGATATATGCATGTATATATTTGACATGGTCTGGGTGTTGCTGGGACTGCTGCCCACCTACTTTCTCCCTTCTTCTACCTCCACGGCAACACCCTGGTAAAGGTAGGCAGCCTCTCTTTGTGGCTCATTCTTCTTCCATTTCCCTCATCTATCGATCGATCGATCGATCTCTTTTTCTTTCTCTTTCTTTCTCCTCCTCCTTCCTCCCTTCTTTCCTCTTCCCTTCTTTTTCTCTCTTCCCTCCCTTCCCCTCGTACTTTCCCCCTTTCCTTTTCCTCCATCTCGATTCCCTCCCTTATTCTTTCAGTTCCTTTTCTCGTTTTTCTCTTTCTTCCCACCCTTCTCCTCATACACATGTCACCTAGCAGCTGCCAAGATGCTTCACTCCCTTTCTTTCCCAGTGACATCACAGAGGGCCACTTCACCTAGCCACAGCAAATCTACATTGTTCTTTTTCTTTCCCTCTGCTTTGGGCCCAAAAGCAGAAGATTTTTTTTTTGTTTAAACCACTCAATGAATTTATGTAGAATAATGAATGGTATCTGAGCCAAGTCATGTAGGAGACTTTGGGCTCTTCCAGACAGCACCAAAATCACGGGACTCCAGAAGAGGTCCACGTACACACCTGTAGGTCCCAGGATTTCTGCCTCTGTTGTCCACACTTGCTGCTTCATTACAAGATTTAGAGGCTTCCAAGATGGTCACCACAGGACTGCAAAGATGCGAATGATTGTATAAGTTCTGTTCCTGGGTTACATAAGCTGCAGGGCCATCTGTGCAGACAGGGTGTCATTCCTGTGTTATACATGTCTGTTCCTGATTGCTCTTATTGCGAAAAGATGTACAACATTGGCTAGGGGGCAACAACTTTGTGCTGGTCAGAGAAAATGTGCCCTTCCCATGTCTCAAGAAGTTTCTGGCACACAAAGTTTTTGTGTTCTGCTCAACTATCACCTTCTGTTTAGGAACTGACCAATCAGGAATAAATATCTCAAACCCAGGAACAAACCTAGATTTAAAATATCCCATGGTTTCCAATTGCAGGGACATACAAACATTCGAAGATGCGGATTTTTGGCTCAGAATTGGGATATTCCCACACCTGAAAATTTTGCATTTTTTGCCATTTGTAGTGCTACCTCCTGCGTTTTGACCATCTGGCCACCCTCCTGTTTGCTGCGGAAGCTCCTGGGATAAAAGTCCTGTCTGGACAGGCCCTTTGTGGTACAACCAACCAACATGCATACCTTGACTTATAGATAGAAAGACCCCTTTTGACAGATTTCCACAAATTAGAAGTGAAGACATGAATATAGTATGACTCCTATATCCGTGGGGGATATGTTCCTGAACTTACCATGGAAACAGGGAATTGTGGATAATAGAGAACACTGCTGACTTTAAGGACTTCTACCAAAAGTTATCCTAGCGTCATGCTGGAAGACCTAGCAAATTTATAAAGAAGCTACCTCTTTAGGAGTTTCCTAGGTCATTTAAGGTGGCTCTTCCACAACTTCTGGTAGATTGCCCGGAAGACCGAGAAAATTCCTAGAAAGGGCATACTTTGTCAGATGCAGACAGCTGAAATGGACAAAAATGGTCCCATGGTATGGGGATTAAATTATATCTCCCTCTTACATGTTTCATCAAAGTAGATTACAAATCTTTGCTTTGTGTTTCAACCATGTTAAGTCACTTCAGCAGGAGTTGCATTCATCAACAATGAACTGGTTTTAATTGTTATATGTTACTGTATTGATTTCTTGTAAACCACTCCAAGCCTTCGGGAAGTGGCGGTATATAAGCCCAAATAATAAATAAATAAATAAAATTCTTTCCATCCCAAAGCAGATTTTAACATAGAATGATGTCATCTACTTTAAACTAAAATCGACAAAAGCTACTAATATATATCGCTGGGCTCCTATGTCCAAGAGAATTATACAGAATCAAGTCTCCTATTGATATTACAGTGTTGTATGGATGTGCACATTAAACTGCACTGTGATAAAATTCTTCTATTGATATTGTGTTAATATGTGCATTATAGTATTCACATCTGATCTGCTTCACCAAAAGTGACAAATGTACACACGACAAATCAAACAATAGAAATGGAGCAATGCTGTATGGAAAATAGCAATTGTGTCAATCAGAAAAAGTGGATTACCTGTATACACTGTTCATAAGCTGGCCTATATCGCCAGCTCCATCACACCGGGTAAGCACAAGTTGGATGCCTACATTATGACGAAAGGCCATATTTCTGTTGCTGTTTTGTGGAATGGAAATCACAACGAGTGATGACTTTATGAGCTTGGTCTAGACAAGAGGGTTACTCTTTGTGAAATGGCTCCTTGGGGAGGTTACTGTGAAAATTCCCATACAGCTAATTACTAAGCCACTGCAGCTTGCTACCGAAAAAAAAGGGGGGGGGTTGGCTTTGAGAAAGGTAGTTCCTGGATGTCTGCAATGTAGCAACTCTTGTCATCATGGGAAGGTTTTACTTCAGTGGCACAGCAAGGATACTGTGAATGAGGGAAAGGGAAATGGCAATAAAGAGCAATAAAAAGGGCAGGATTAAATGGGGAAACAGCCTCAGGCAGAGCAGATAAGAAGGGAAGGTTATGTACTTGTAATTGTTTGATGCAGTGCTTCCTCCGGCTCCCTTCCTACAACGTAGGATTTCATAGGACCAGCAGGGAGCCCACCTACCAGGTGGCAGGAAACCTAAAATCCCCGAATTGCAGGAGGTTTGCACAGAGCCAGGCTTCACACACATGTTGTCCATCAGTGTATAAACCGATTAGCAGAATTAGGTGAGATACATCAATGGCATTATGACCACACCGAAAGACAGACACACAGAGAGAAGCAGAGCAAAGTGAATTATATAAAAAGAACAAAATTAAATGGAATGAATACTATAATCAGTGTACACATTTATTCTATGCTATGTGCCTTCTAAATAACCCTTAGAAAGATTTTTGTTAATTAGAAACCTGTAGAAGGTAGGTCTCTAAGCAATCCAACCTAAACATGTTCATTGATGGGTATCTCACAGTGATGTTTAGCAAACTACAGTAAAGACTCATATATAAGTTATTGGAAAAAGCAACCTTCTACAAGCTTCCTATACTAGTTACTTGTTATGTATATAATTGTGATTGCATACTATATTGTATTTGTGTGTGTATCTATATATCTATATATAAATTGATATGCAGTTTTCCCCTTAACTCTATGTTGTTTGAGGTTGTGGGAGGAACTGCAGACCACGTGACCAGATCTGGGACTATTCAGACTCAGACTCCATTTAAGTATAATACAGTTTAAAGTTTCCATCAGAAGCAGTACAGTTTATGAAGTCAGCAGTGTTAGTATGCAGTAGTTAGTTTCAGCATGCTGCAGTGAGTAGTCTTTATTGAGACAATGTTCAGTAATGTATTAGACTGATGAGAGTGTTGGTCTGTATGCAACAAAGATACTAAAACAGAATGCTTTAGAGAACTTGCTTAAACTAGAAACCAATAAGAAATGTATCTGTATGCTGAATACATGAAGTTTGTAAGTAAATCAACTTATGTTACTTTTAATAAAGACTACTTATTTTGGTCTCTTGAGAACATGATTTAAAAGCAATATATTGTATGGGAGAGTACCGTAGATGTTTTTTTGGGAAACTGAAATAACACTTTTGAAGATCTGATATATTTTGTGCATTGGCATATATCTTTCTTAACAGTTCAGAGAGATAACCAGGTATATCAGTCTAACAACTGAGAAATCTAATTTGTCTTGCATGGATACAGTGTTTCCTCACTTATGGCTGGGGTTAGGTTCCAGGACCTCCCGCAATAAGTGAAAAACCGCGATGTAGGGATGCTCTTTTTATTTTAATATTTATACATTATTTTAGTAGTTATACACTATTTTAAGTCTTTATGAACTTAAAGTGAAGGAAAGGAAGGAAAGGTCCTTCAAGGCTGGAGGGAGGGAGGGAGGGAGGAAAGACTGAGGAGGAAAAGTGCCTTGGAGAGTGGCAGCGTCAAACCCCCACAAAACAGCGAAAATACCATGATATATATTTTAAATTACTATAATATTTTTTTAAATCCGCAAAAAGCGAGTCAACAATAAGCGAATTGCGAAGTAGTGAGGGAACACTGTACTAGTGGATATTTACCACTATGGAGAAGATTAACTCAAATGAGTATTTAACTCTTCTCAAGAAAATCATACTTTACAAAAGGTTATGAATATTCCAAATAGTGTGAAGGCCAATTAATCTCCAAAAGGGTATGGAGCTTCCTGGTTTTCCAAAAGGTTATGATTTCTAAAGGGTCATGCCTTCCCAAAATAAGTCAAGCTCCTGTATAAGTTTGTGCCAAAATTATGGATTTGACTTTGACCTTTGGATAATCTGAGGTCATAACTTATGGCCATGTAAGGAAAAATATTTTCATCTTATTTTAAAAGTGCGCAGCGGAAAGATATTCAAGAAAAGATAAAAGAGAAGGAGTAGATCTATTTATGTGAAGAGTTACAATTTGGGGGGGGGGAGGTATACATGCCAATACTGAACTTAAAATGTTTATGCTTGTATGAATACAGATAGGGAACAGAATAGAAATGAGGAGGACAAATGAGAATACAGCCAGAAAAGGAAGGGGGTTAAGAGAGCAAGGAAATAACTCGCTTCAATTAGGGAGCCAGAGTGAAGGCAGTGGCAAGCAGGTCTGGATTACCCATAAGGCCACCCTAGGCCATGGGGGGTGGCAGGTCCGGACCCCCCAAATTTAAAAAAAGGTCGATTTTTCGGGCACTTCTGCGCCTGCGCGCGGAGTGCTTTAGGCCCCTAGGCCCTGTGACGCGGCTCCCCTCCGCTCCGCCTCTTGCTCCTCACTCGCCCCTCCTTCCTTCCTTGAGTGAAGGAAGGAAGGAGGGGCGAGCGAGGAGCAAGAGGCGGAGTGGAGGGGCAATGCATCACAGCCGGGCCTCTGACGCTTCGCCCCTCCACTCCGCCTCTTGCTCCTCCTCGCTCGCCCCTCCTTCCTTCCTTCACTCAAGAAAGGAAGGAGGGGCGACGAGGAGCAAGAGGCGGAGCAGAGGGGCGACGCGTCACAGCCGGGCCTCTGACGCCATGCCCCTCCGCCTCTTGCTCCTCCTCGCTCGCCCCTCCTTCCTTCACTCAAGGAAGGAAGGAAGGGCAAGCGAGGAGTGGAGGGGAGCTGCGTCACAGGGCCTCTGGCCGCTGACGCACATGCCCACCAGCGGCCCCAGGGTGTGGCTTTCCTTCCTCCTCCTCTCCCCGCGGCCGTTTTCCAGACGCGGGAGGAGGCGGAGGGAAGCCCCGTCCTCGGGGCCACTGCCGCGCATGCGCGGCATTGGCTCCGGGGGTGGGGCTTTCCTTCCTCTTCCTCCTTGCGCTGGCGAGGAGGAAGAGGCGGAGCTGTGGGCGGAGGTGGAGCCGTGGGGGCAGAACTGCGGGAGTCGCGGGGCGGAGGCGGAGCCTTTGGCCTAGGGCGCCAAAAAGGCTTAATCCGGGCCTGGTGGCAAGAAGCAAAAGAGGAAAGTGCTTCCACCCTATTACCTCTCCCTTGCTCAAATCGGCCCTTCCTCCTCCTTCATCTTCATTTTCAGCTTGAGTGGAGTTCATCAGCAATGTGGGGACAGCATTTTGTGATCGGAGAGTGGTGGCCATTTCAAATAAGGATTTATTTGCATAATGTTCTCTACAAAAGGCCACAACAGTCATTTTTAATTGGGTTTGCCCTCTATTAAAACAATGCCCGCCGCAGTCTCTCTGCAGGGAAGCTTATGCAGTAAGCCTTTATTAAAAATGGCTGCCACTACTCCCCTACCTCAAGCCTCTAAAAAGGCTCTCCCCATTGCTGATGAACCCTGCTTGGGCTGTCTTTCTCCATTCTGGATAAGAGGGTGGGGATAACGGGATGGGAACACTTTCCCCTTCTAAACTCTTGTCACTGCTTTCAGGCTGGGTCCCTATCTAACACCAACCCATATCTAAGTCAACCCAGGTTTTGGGTGGCAAGGGGTTTTTCTGCCTGCACTTTACTTTCTGTGCTTATTTTCCAAATTGCCGGACCCTGTTCATACTTTCAACACAGGCTGGGGAGGAGTAGAACAGGTACCAGAAGGTCTGTCATCTACAAGGAATGTTTTGTGGAATACATTTGAAATTAGAATTAAAGGTGCCAGCACACATGTTTATTTTCAAAATGAACTCACCCTGACTTAATAAATGCACTCCGTTCATTTTCGTAGAGTACCCAAATAATAGGCAAGCAGGACCTTCTCCCAGTGCAATTAAGAATCCCTGGCTTCAGGAGCATGCAAAATATTTTTCCTCTCCCCCTAGTTCTACGCACAATTTTGTTAATTCACACTTTGCTATTTGGCACACTTCATAACTCACCTGCTCAAGTGGCACCCAGCCCAGCTCTATGCAAAGACTTAATAGAAAAAAAACCTATTTAATGAAGTCTTATATTACCACTCTCTTATTACTAGTACAAATTATTCTGTTGCAGAGCATGAAATTTAGTGAGCTAGCTTAAATTAAAAATAACACAACTCTAAGAAAATGATCATACAGAGTTTGTGAGCTGTTGTTATTTTAAAAGAATAGGTGAGCAAAGTGCCTTAAATGGGGTCCTGAAAATTCAGGAAGGGCGCCAACTTAAAGGCCCTGAACATTCTGGCTTTGGCTGAGCAAACAACACGTGTTTGTGCTTATTTCAAGCACATTATTTATGACACAAATGATGGGGAAACAGTTTGTGGGGTGAAATAAATAATCACTTTGTACCAACAGAATGGAATTTCTGTTCTTTGCTTTACTTTTATTGCCCACCCAGTTCTTGAAAGTCAAAGCACAAATAATTCTTGCAATACCATTTGACAGGTTACAATGTTTCCCAAGAAAATCTTGTAAATCTACTATAAAGAATCAATTTAATGGCATATTGAAGCCATGCATAACTGAGAACTAATGGGATGATGCTGTATAAGGTTAAGTTGCTTACCTGTAACCACCTTTATTCAAGTGGTCATATATGAAATTCACACCTGTGGCGCAGGAAATACCACAGGTGCCCATTTCACGGATACCACACTGAATAACAGGCTGATCATCGCACTGGTAACACCTGGCCCTGAAGCTCTGAGCAACCTCTCCCAGTGATTTATGTAAATAGCATGGAAGGGAAGACAGAACCTTTAGGGGCTCCACAGACTAATGACCAAGGAGGCCAAAGAGGAATCCCGCAGCACTACCCTCTGAGAGTATGCCTCGAGGAAAGAATGGAGCAACTGTAGACATCTTCAAACCCCACCTCAGTGAGGCAACTCAGAAGCCACTTAGTTGATACGAGTATTGAAAGCTGCTGAGAGGGCCAGCAGAACCAACAGGGACACATTGCACATGCACATTTCCCCGTGTAGTTCATCCATCAAGGCAACCATGTCTCTATCCCATAATCAGATTGAATCTAGAATAAAAAAGTGTTTTTCAACCTTTTTTGAGCCGCCGCACAGTTTTTACATTTACAAAATCCTGGGGAACACCACCAACAAAAATGACACAAAATTACACTCTAACACAGTAATACATATAGTTAATATGTTTTTAAATGTATTTATACACTCAGTGTGAAACCTGGGCCTGTTTCGATGGACACAACATAGATATCCTGGCAGGAATGGCAGAAAGACACACATGAATGTCTTGCTCAACAGCTGTCTGTCTGTCTGTCTGTCTGTCAGTCTCTCTCTCTCTCTCTCTCAGAATCACAATGTTGGAAGGAGGCTCACCACTTTAAGGTAACTAAAACAGGCATGGGAAAACTTCAGCCCTCTGGATGTTTTGGACTTCAACTCCCACCATTCCTAACAGCCAAAGGCCCTTTCCTGCTTAAGTGGCTGAGAGGGGGGGGAGGAAAAGGGCCTGAGGCTGCTAGGAATGGTGGGAGTTGGAGTCCAAAACACCTGGAAGGTCCAAGTTTGCCCATGCCAGCTTTCAACAGAGACCTCTTCCTCCCCCTTCCCCTTCGCACCCTTTCTTCTCCCTCCTGCCGAACACTTACTTTTTCTTCTCTACTCGGGCTCCCTTCTTCCCAGCCTCACTCTTCTCACTTTGCCTCACTTTGCTCAGGAGGGGAGGGGGAGAGAGGAAGACGTGGGGCGGGTCTGCGCAGTAGTGCCCGCACAGGTCACATCTGCCTCCCTCCCCCATCCCCTCCTGAACGTGTTCACGCTGCCCCCTCGGATCAAAATGGCGGCAGAGTGAGCAAAGCGAGCAGAATGAGGCTGGGAAGAAGGGAGCCCAAGTGGAGAAGAAAAAGTGTTCAGCAGGAGGGGGAAGAAAGGGTATTGGAGGTTCCAATTTCCTACCGCACACCTGATGATCACTCACAGCACACTGGTTGGGAAACACTGCTCTAGATAATCCACCTAATCCAGGAACCCAGAATTTGGGAAGACACCATATGCTCTAGGACAGTGATTCCCAATCTTTGATCATCCAGGTGTTTTGGACTTCAACTCCCAGAAATCCCAGCCAGTTTATCAACTGTTAGGAATAGTAGAAGCTAAAATCCAAAACATCTGAAGGACCAAAGGTTTGGAACCACTGCTCTAGGACCTTTCTCAAAAACAGAATGTTGGAGACTGACGTATGGTTATCAATACAATAGTATCTAGGGAGGGTGTGGTTTTTTCCCCAGAAGAGGCCTTAGCACAGCTTCTTTCAGGCATGTTGGGTCCCTGCCTTGTTGTAAAGAGGCATTCATCACATCTCTTACCGACTCAGTTAGTGCTCCTCTGCTTGTTTAATAGACCAGACAGGGACATGGGGAGAGAGCATGAGGCTGTGCTCTCATTAAAGTAAGGGTGGAAGACTTGTGGGGAATCGGTTCCAAATTCTGCACACACATCCAATGCACAATAGGTTGCAAACTTTAGGAACATGTCAAGAGCTGCAGTGTTTCCCAATCAATTTCAAAATATTCATTAAATCCTATGCAGAGTGGGGCCCAGGATTCAAAAGGATCTCCTGTGTCACCATCTACTAATCTAAGATAATGTGCAATGGATCTTCTTAGTGTGCACATGCTGTCCAAATTAACACAACAAAGAGCAACCAGGTAGATGGTCTTCTATGTAATGGTGCCTGCCTTTTGATCCCCCCCATGCTAAGAGGGCCAAGTGGCACCTATTTTGATCTTATGCAAACACAGGAATTGCGCATCACATGATAAAAGGTTTGACATCCTGGTTGCAATCTTTGCTGGTGTGAATATTGTGCAATCCAAATGTTTTAGAGCAGGAAAAGAAACATGGACTGACCGAAGCTGCAGCCTTTGTCTGTTTCAATATTTTGCAATTTCCTTTATGTGCTGAAAGCTGAACAGCTTCAGAGAAGGCTTACGATTCTCAAAAAGGAGCTGCAAGGTTTTTTGGAAGATGACAACAGTTTTCTGGGCAAGCTGCAGTACTTTTGAAGAAAAGCCACATAGTTTCATGTTATGAATGTGCTAAAGGAGTAATTATTGAATACAATATCCTTTAAGTGAATCCAGTGTTTGGATACTTTTTCTATGAATGTGCTAAACCCATGGAATGAAAAACAGTTTCTTTTTTTCAACCTCTATTGTGAAATTGGCACCCAAATGTTGTCCTGTAGCTCTTGAACATCTGGGAAAGGGGGCAGATTTCACTCACTCATCCTGCTGGAAAAGTGCAAAGGCTGATGGATAACTTATTGAAGAACATCCCCCCAAAAGTGACTGCATTTTATGTAACCAACATAGCTTGCTGTATTCAATCTTGCATTGTTTTATTATTTCTAAGAATATATTGCTTATTCTCCTTTTACTGTTTTTAATTACTGTATATACAGTGTTCCCTCGCTACTTTGCGGTTCAGTTACTGCGGACTCGCTGTTTCGCGGTTATATTTAAAAAGTAGTGAGGGAACACTGTATGCCCCAGCAGCGACCAGGAGGAGGGAGGTAAATGGGGTGAGGGGCAGCTTTTCCTTCCCTCTCACCCCGTTTACCTCCCTCTTCCTCCTTGTGGTCATTGCTGGGCTTCTTGCTGCCATTTGGCAGCAAGAGGCCCAAGCGGTGAGCACAAGAAGGGAGGGTAAACAGGGTGAGGGGACGGCTCTTCCTCCCCCCTCACCCCATTTACCTCCCTCTTCCTCCTCGTGGTCATCGCTGGGGCTTCTTGCTGCCATTTGGCAGCAAGAGGTCCCAGTGGTGACCAGGAGGAGGGAGGTAAACAGGGCGAGAAGGCAGCTCTTCCTCCCCCTCGCCTCATTTACCTCCCTCTTCCTCCTCGTGGTCACCACCGGGGGTTCTTGACGCTGCTTGGGCCCCGCGACACCTTCGCCAAGAGGAGGCAAGAGGCGCAGGTGGTGAGGAGGAGGAAGATGAAGGTAAGGAGGGTAAGGAGGGGACAGGGGAGGGGCCTCCCGATTTTGCGGTTTCTCACTTATTGCGGGTGGTCCTGGAACGTAACCCCTGCGATAAGTGAGGGAATACTGTACTCAAGTATAAGACAAGTTTTCAGCCCTTTTTTTAGGCTGAAAAAGTTCCCCTCGGCTTATACTCAAGTCAAAGTTATTTATTATTTTACTCTGTTATTATTATTATTACATTTATTGTTTTTATTATTATTACATTTATTCTTTTATTTTATTATTGTTATTATTACATTTATTCTTTTACTCTATTATTACTGTTATTATTACATTTCTATTATTTTACTCTTATTATTATTACATTTATTATTTTACTGTATTATTATTATTGGAAGGATAATAAGCACATTTACATTGAAGAAGGTTACAATAATGATTTAATTAAAGTTGGACAGTCTTATCTTAAATTACAGTTTTATGTAAATATTCAAAAACATTTAACCTACAGATGCCTCAATTAATGTAATTTTATTGGTATCTATTTTTATTTTGAAATTTACCAGTAGCTGCTGCATTTCCCACTCTCGGCTTATATTAGAGTCAATACATTTTCCCAGTTTTTTGTGGTAAAATTAGGTGCCTCAGCTTATATTTGGGTCGGCTTATACTCGAGTATATATGGTGTGTCAACCGCCCTGCCAATGTATGTACAGTTTAGAGAGTACACTTCCTAGAATCCCCTAATAAGACTACAATGCTGTCTGGGGGAATCTGAGAAGTACAGTTCATACCAAAACTTTGCTAAATCTAGGATCTGTATGCCTTTGCTGTGTCATCAAATTGTCTCCCACAAACTGGTGTGAGATCAAATGAAATACTTGAGTGTGTATGTGTGGCTCACTGTAAAGGTCAATATCTGTACAATTTAAAATCACGAAGGGGGTAATCACAGAAATTTGACTCCAAATCCCCCTTTCAAGGGGAATGATTGATGAGTTGTTGCAGATAGTTCTGGCCAAACACCCGATTCCATTTCTGCTCTCGGGGTGGGCCTCTGTCATTTACACCTGCCACACAAGTAGACTTGGAAAGCATAGATATATGCACACCGCGAAACAGAATAAAGGGTGAAGAAGAGCTATTTCTAAACAAAAAAGGACAATGAGAGGGTTTTTAAATGCATAGATTTGGAAAGAACAGAAAATGTGCATACCTTGTGAAAAGAATGAATGGGGAATAGTAGTCCAAAGCCATTTTTTTAAACGAGAAGTTGAATAAGAGAGTTTTAAAAAACAAAAACCTTGCAGCTTATTTAATGGGAATGAGGGAGGACAGCCACTCAAAACACTGAAGCCAACATTAAACTCTTGGCTCAAAATTTATGACTGGACCACAAACGTATTCCAAGCTGATATTAGTTACTTAGGTGCCACAAGACCCCCAGCCTTTTTGCTGCAACACATACCAACCGAGCTATCTTCAGGAAGCAGTTTTGTCTCTCTCTTTCACACACACATTCACAGAGACTTTTAAGAACTTTAGAAAGCTGCTTCCTATAAAACCTTGCTACTGAAATGGACATCAAGGTGGAAATTCCATCTCTGAAAGGTACAGAACACCCAAAGATGTTGGGCCCAAGGGGACATCTGTTCATGATAGGTGGTCTACGAATTCTACCAATTCCACTCTGCTGTCGCACACCCCTGCATGGCTCTGCTCCAGCTAAAAGTAGTCACACATAAATCCCACTGATGGCAATGAAACATAAACACAATTAATTTTAATTGGACAGGGCCCCACATACTCTCAATTACAATGTTTGATGTTTTCTTCACAAAGGTCTATTCTGCTGCCTTGCCTGGGTTTCTCAAAGACTACGCCAATGAATTGCCAACTGGCATGATTATCAAGTTGGCAAGGCTTCCAGAATGGTGGTAGGATACATGATTGCAATTTCTAATGATAATTCTGAATTATCAGTCTAATGAAACACATGTGTTTGGTTTTGGTCTCTTGAGATCTGCTGAATTTTTAGGTAATACCATGTTTTCACTGGGCAATCTCATCACTTCTCATATCCCTTTGACAATCAATCTAAGTGGGCTGCTTTGACTTCCTTCTCAATCGTGAGGCCACAATACTCAGTGTACAGCTTTTCCTTAATAAACCTGCCTATACCCTGAGAGCAAATCATGATTTTGGATCATGTGATTTTAATGTTTATACAATGCGAAGGAAGATAGATGCTTTTGAACTGTGGTGTTGGAGGAAAATTCTGAGAGTGCCTTGGACCACGAGAAGATCTAACCAGTCCATACTTCAGGAAATAAAGTCCAACTGCTCACTGGAGGGAAGGATATTAGAGGCAAAGATGAAATACTTTGGCCACATCATGAGAAGACAGGAAAGCTTTGAGAAAATAATGATGTGGGGGAAAATGGAAGGAAAATGGAAGAGGGGCCAACCAAGGGCAAGATGGATGGATGGTATCCTTGAAGTGACTGGCTTGACTCTGAAGGAGCTGGGGATAGCCACGACTGACAGGGAGCTCTGGCGTGGGCTGGTCCATGAGGTCACAAAGAGTCGGAAGCGACTGAACGAATAAACAACAACAAAATGATGTTTTAATACTATGTTTTAATGTTAAAATGTTGCTTATGCCTTATGTTTAAAGGTCTTAATTGATTTTAACTCATAGTTATATGTTACTGTTTAGATATTATGAGTTTTTACATGTATGTCTGGCATTGAATTTGCCATTAGCATGTTTCTTATTTCCTCCAGGGGTGAGAAAAGCTGTATGTAAATACAGAAAGTAAATAAATAAATATTAAAATCTGAAACCATTGGATTATCTCTTTGGGATACCAGGAACTCTTGTGAGCATATGTCTCTGGAATGGGTCTTCCAGTGCTTTGCCATTACACCATTTTTTCCCAGTCCCAAATCAAAATGCATAACTATTTTCAGACAATTGAATAGGTGTAGCTGGTTGATATTTAAGCCTCATCACTATGCCAGTTAATTATTCCTGATTATATTAATTTTGTTTGCTCTTGTTTGATATTTGTTGCTGTGTGCTTTTAAGTTGTTCCCAGCTAACAGCAACCTAAGGCAACCCCATCAGGTGGGCTGAGAGTTTATGACTTGCCCAAGACCACCCAATGTGTTTCCATAGCTAAGTAGGGAACCGAACCCTAATCTCCAGAGTTGTAGTCCAATGCTCAAATTACATCATACTGGCGCTCTTTGATATTATGGTTATTTGGATTTTTTTAACTTTTGTGTATTTTACTTACTGTGGGATGCCTTGGGCTAGATTCAACTGTTATTATTATTTATTTTTATGCTTCCTTTTTCCTATATGCACCGAAGACGGTTAACATAACAATACACAATACAACAAAATTTAAAAACAAGGCAAATACGTATACATATGTTAGATCCAAGTACGCTTGAGTAGAACTCTTGAATTCTATATAATATACCTCCCTATGGTATATTCCATTTATCCAGCAGGTCTACTCTAGTTGAGATTGCAAACTGGATCTAGGCCTTCTCTCTCTTTATTAAAAAAAACCTATCTAAAATCCAAGAATTCTGGATCCTGAGTTAAACTTAAATAATTACACATTAAGAGAAATATGCCACTAATGATAAAAATAGCTACTGTCTAAAACTTTGTACCCCTGCCTAGTCTAAAAATGTGTTCAAATTTTATATTCTCTGTTATAGATGTAGCTAAACATTTTATAGAATGTATTACTCATACTTCTTCCTTTTGGCTGCTGCTTGTATGGATTCCTATAAACACAAAGACACCAAAGAAAGATTGAAATCGTTCCCCCCTCCCAACTTGTAGGTGTTCATTCTGAGTAGATCTGAAGTGGGGAGGAAAAACGGACAGTTATGTAGGTTCCATCACCAACTTAGAGCTTCCTGAATTCAGCACATTGATGTATATAAGATTATATAAATATCTTTGGAGAACAAGTGTAGTGTAGTGGTTTGAGTGCCGGCCTACGATTCTGGAAACCAGAGCTTGACTCCCCATTTGGCCTTGGAAACCCACTGGGCAAGTCACTCTCTAAGCTTCAGAGAAAGGCAAAGGTAACCCGTGCTAAGAAAACCTGCAATAGGTTAACTTCACTTCAGGTTTGCCAAGTCAAAAATGACTTGAAAGCATATAAGAATAAAATATGATTTTGGATGAACACACTTTCAGAAGTCCTGTACCTGAGAATCTTGCTCTGTCTTGATCATGGGAGCTCTACCTTAAAATCTAATAGTTACCTTCCATTTAAGTAGGTTCTTCAAATCAATGGAAAGTGGGCATGCCATCATCTATGTAAGTCCCACTAAGTCAATTGAAAACGGCATTCAAGGCCACTGTAAGCTATTATTATTATTATTTTACTGACACAAAACACAGTATATCATAGCAAACAAGATCTATATGCTGGATTTCGAATTTAAAAAATTACAAGTCGAACACTTCCCAAGCGTATAGGACTGTGTGATGTATATTATTATTATTATTATTATTTTACTTATTGTAGCACAGCAGTTCTCGTTCGTGCCTGGAGGGCAGGGAATAGGTCCTGGGGTTCCATTAGCATTAGGGCCTGCAGCAGCAGATGTGGATTCAGAGGATGAGCTAGATGATTGGGGTGAAGCACAGGGCCCTTCGGATGGGCCTCGTTCGCCCACAGAGAGCTTGGCATGGGATGAGATGATGTTTGGGCCTAGCATAGATTCCGATCACCAGGTGGAGATGGGAAGCAGCGAAGGGAGTTATGAACACCCGGGGAAGGAATTCCCAGGAGCTTGAAAGTGAAAACATGGACGAAGCGAGTGGGAAAGTGCTAGGGAGGAAAGTTCTCAGGAAGATAGCGACACAGCTGCTGAGAGGCAAGGTCGCTCCTTCGATAGGAGACGGGACATTGAGTCTACCAGGAGGGCTTGGTCTAGGGTCCTAGACCGACCGAGGTCCGTGAGCAGAGATTGGAGACGAAGAAGCCTAGAGCGTCGCGGACCTCGGCCGAAGGATTAAGTATAGGATCCGTGGGAACGCATCCTCAGTTCTCCGGCCACGTCTTTCCTGGATAGGCGTGAAGCGGAGTGGGACCACAAGCCAGCCGTGGTCATCAAGCCTTGCCTTGCATTTGCCTTGCCTTGTTTCCTGATCCGCATTGGATTGCGGGAGCCTTGCCTTGTTTCCTGAACCGCATGGGATTGCGGAGCCTTGCCTTGTTTCCTGAACCGCATTGGATTGCGGGCCTTGCCTTGTTTCCTGTACCGCATTGGATTGCGGAGCCTTGCCTTGTTTCCTGAACCGCATTGGATTGCGGAGCCTTGCCAAGCTTCAAGCCTATTTGCTACGTTACTTTGGACAATCTTGCTTACTACCTTTTGGACAATTGCTTATCATTGGACTATATATTCTTTGGAACTGTTTCTATACTCAATAAAGTAGTTAGCCTTCAGTACGTCTCTGTGTGTGTGATTAAGGGGCCCGCTAAGTCCGTGATCGTGACACTTATACCCTGTTTTACCTCTCCCGAAGGGGACTCAACATGTTTTATCTCAATATGTTGCATAATCTTTCATGCACAAATACATAAGTAGATTGGCGGTAGACTTTACACATATGTTTGTGCCTCTACTCCACATCAGCTCTCCATATTGCAACTTTACTTGAACAAAATTGTTTTACAAGATCTTAATTAAGATCCTACATGCCTCTGGTCCTGGCTATTTAGTTAATGGCACCTCCTTGCAGAAACCTGCCTGGGTCCTAAGATCCTCAAGAGAGGGTCTTCTCTCAGTCACAGCACCATCACAAGCTTGGTTGGTGGGTGAGAGCACGGGCCTTCTCCATGGCTATCCCTCGACTCTGAAACTCCCTGCCAGGAAAGCCTTGTCCCCGCTATCCTTCCAAGACCAGGGCAAAACCTTTTTATACAGGCAGGCTTTTAAAGAAGGAGGTTTTAAAGATCAAGATAGGGGATGCTGGGGTTTTAGCTATGATGGGTTATGTTTATTTTTAATATTGTTAATATTTAGTTCTATTTTAATGTTTGTATGTTTTTGGGCCTTAAACTGAATTATATTACATCTATTATAAGCCACTTGAGTCTCTTTTTTGGAGAGGAAAAAGTGGGTATTATAATAACAACAACCACGACAACAACGTAAGTCGAAAATCCAACATGTTTGCAGTGCATTCAGAATGGTCTAGTTTTAGCAAGGAAAGGGGTTTTTTAAATTAAAATCATGGTATATATAAATGGATTCAAGGCCACTGTACTGCAGTGCATGCAAAAAAATGCCAAAGAATTTATAGGGACTTTCCTTTGGTTGTTCATGTCCTGGGTTGGGCTACTAGAACTATAAATACATTGAACATCCTTTTTTATGTTAGTTTTTAGGGATGGTCCCTAAGTATGTTTATGTTCTTTTAAACTCCTGATAGATTCCACAGTGTTTGATTGTTTATTCTTATGATAAAGTCACACACTTTTATCAGCACTTCACACAACAGCACCCTTTCTCATTGCATCAAAGTTCATAAATTCACAGCCTATAATAAGGGGACAAATATCTTTGAATTCCTGGCCATAGGAGTATTTTTAAATCGTGAGATGTGCATTGAATATAATCAGCCATAGAAGTAGAACATTATGTACTTTTTTGTATTTATATCTATAATTTATTATTGCAGACCTAATTTATTCGCCTTTTGCCTTATCCTCCTCTAACAGTTTATTATGGGTCGGAATGTTCATGTTGGATGGCCAGTACAGGAGTTATGCAAATCCGCCTTTATTGGCAGCCAATCATGTTCTCAGAATGTAGAGGCTGGGAGAGTCGTTGGCAGCCCTGGAGGATGCTGGGGTTTTTTTACTCGTTTTGGGGGCCTTTTAGGTTTTGGGGGGAAAGTTTCTTTGCTACAAACGTACCTTGTCTGAGGCCTATTTCTGTTGACAAGTTTGGTGTCTCTGCGTTGTAAGGTTTCTCTGTTTGGGACGGTCTTTCCATGACGACTCTTCCTTTTTATATATAGATAGTTTCAATCTATTAGTGAAGCTCTGGTTTTCTTTCTTTCTTTTTAAAAAGAAATTCTTATGCATTGTCAATGAACCTTGGTTTAGCTCAACTTTTTATTTGTTCCAGGTCTATGAATCAGGTAGAGCTACATTAATCTTACAATACAACCCTACAGTGTCTACTGAGAAATAAAGACATTTGAGTTTAAAAACTGGTGAACATGTACACATTTTAGTAATTGCACACAGTTGTGGTTCTCAACCTGTGGGTCCCCAGGCATTTTGGCCTACAACTTCCAGAAATCCTAGGCAGTTTAGCACCTGTTAGGATTTGTGGAAGTTGAAGGCCAAAACATCTGGGGCCCCACAGGTTGAGAACCACTGGTACAGATGATTGCTAGAGTACCACTGTCATTAAAAGCTGTTCCTCCGATCCCACCATGGTGCACCGGATAAGGTCGGTCCCTCACCGTGATCGCCGAGTCTACGAAGCCACCAGGCAACGGGTGACTCTTCCAAAGGAAAGGAGGCCCAGGCCAGCTGAACCTCGGACTCATAGGACATTCCAGGCCAGAACCTTTTGGAGCTCGCGCTATAGGCAGCTAGAGCCCCGATGGACACGTTCTGGCCTTAATAAGGTCAATAAGGACATTCCCTTGGCAAACCGGGACACCCCTCTTGGACTGCCACAGAGTAGAATGCATGCCACATTACTCACCGGCGGTAGGCTACCGGTGATCTCTTTAGGGCCGCCTAGTCTTCCTCCTTTTGATGGCAAGACGGTGCCCTTATAGGACTGTATTGTTTGTCATTGTTCTATTGTCTGTGTGTAAATTGTTTTATGTCAAGCTTGTGAACCGCTCCGAGCCCTCGGGGAGTGGCGGTAATAGAAGTTTGAATAAAAAAAAAATAATAATAATACTTCCTGTCCTACCCATTCAAAATATCTTGATCAGGTCACATTGGATCTTGGGGCATTTCTACATGCATGACTCCAACCATTTTAGTTAAAAGAACAGTAAAGCCATTATTTATTTCCCTCATAAATGGATGTTCTTTGGAAAGTAAAAGAAAATGGAGGAAGTTTTGAGAAAAATAGCAGAATTTATAAATGGAGAAAATGGCGTTAAATTTCCAAGAGGTAAGGCTACTGCATGTCATGATAAAAAAACCTCTTCTGATACCATCCTAGGTCCCATAATAAATGAAGTATCCTTTTCTTTTCTGTCATATGTTCCACGGCATTTCATTCACCATCCTCACGGCTCTTGTTCATTTCTAGTTAGGCGCAATCAAACAGTCTGGTTTTTCACTTGCAGGCTCTTTTTGCTCCATTTCAATCTATCTCCTTTCCTCCCTCCCCATAGTGCTTTACAATAAATGAACTAACAACAATAAATTATGGACTAAAAAAAGACCACACCTGTCAGAAACCTAATTTGGCTCATGCAAGAGAGTATAGTTATGAGATTTATTTCCCCCAAGAAAATGAAATGCAAAGCAAGTATGATTTTCCCTTCTTACCAGGATATCTTTACTGGTATTTCCCTGCTCATCTACGATACTTCATCTTTTCCTGTAAAGTAATGGCTGGATGCCGTGAAACCCGCTGTTCTTACCTGTTGGTGTGCTGCTACGAAATGATGAGGAAGGGGTGATGGGTGGAGTGACTGGTGGAGTAAGGCTTCCGCTGCTGTGGCGCGGAGGAGTAGAGACATTCCCACGGGACACGGAGCTTGATAAAGTCAGAGAGAGTTTAGGCTGGATTTTTTTCTTCAGAGATTCCTGCTCTCGTCGGGCCGCATCAGTCATAAACCTGCAATGAAGGCGTCACCAACTGTTATAGTATTTTGTTTCGTTGTTGGGGTTTTTTTTGGGGGAAAGTAGCATTGGACAAATATTCACTAGGAAAACTTTGTACCATTCTTCATGTTACATTTTTGTGATGCTCCCAAGGAGTTCCTGGTGAATCAAAGGCTGTGTGATCATGGCATTATTTGGTACTATTAACAGGAAGGCATTGATTAGCAGGAAGAAGTTGGTTATATTATGTTTTTAATGGTTTTTGTATGGATTTTATAATGTTGTTTTAAATGTTTTTTAAATTGTATCTTGTGATTTGTTATGGCATCAAATTGCTGCCAATTTGTAAACCGCCTTGAGTTGCCTTCGGGCTTGAGAAAGGCGGGATAGAAATATTGTAAATAAATAAATAAAATACTAAAAAGCCATACAGTTTATTACTGCACCTGTATGGCAAGTGACTAATTGTCCCTTTACATGACACAGTTATAGCACTATCACTCCACTTTAACTACCATGTCTACATCCTATAGAATCCTGAAATTTAAGCTCTAAACGGCTTCTAAGTCCAGGGACAAATTACAACCAGGGCAATAAGTACACAGTATTGTGAAGTGCTTAAGACCTGGTTTTCTAGGAGCATTCTAGAAACTGCTTTTCTTAGCCATTGATGTTTCCAAACCTCCTTGAGAGGAAATTCTACAGAGAAAGCATTACAACACTTACAAAAGAGTCCCGCTTATCCAACACAAACAGGTCAGCAGAATGTTGGATAAGCGAAACAGTTGGATAATAAGGAGGGATTAAGGAAAAACTATTAAACATCAAATTCCGTTATGATTTCACAAATTAAGCAACAAAACATCATGTTTTACAGCAAAACGACAGAAAAAGCAGGCCAATACATGGTAACGTTATGTAGTAATTACTGCATTTATGAATTTAGCACCAAAACATCGCAATGTATTGAAACAGCAGTGGATCCGGGCGGGAGGCAGACTGTGTTGGATAATACAGAATGTTGGATGAGCGAAGGTTGGATAAGCTAGAATCTACTGTAGTTGGGTTTTAAAAGGTGTAACATTTGGAACTTTATATATTTGCTGCAACATTGTATACAACGGACCCTTGGTATTTGCTAGTGTTTGGTTTGAGGACCTCCCATGTATACCAAGATCCATGGATGCTTAAAACCCATTATATACAATGATGTGGTCAATATAAAATGGTCAAAAATAGAATACTGTTTTGCGCATGCGGAGAGGGAGATTATTTTCAAGTTGCAGATGGCTGAATTCATGGCTATATAAACTCTGGATACAGAAGGCTGACTGTAAGTATGCAATTATATTCGTAACAATTGTTGGAGGATAATTCAAACCAATATACAGCAGTGTATATCTTACGAATTGGTAATTATATACAGGCAGTTCTCAAGTTATGCGCAAGATAGGTTCTCTAGGTTTTTTTCTTAAGCTGAATTTGTATGTAAGTCAGAACAGGTATATTTTTAAATTGTAACTCCAGAATAATATAATATAGTATTATATATCAAACTTTGGATAGCATAGGGAAGGGTTAACACTCCTGGAATGTTTGTTTTGTGGTGTGCCCATTCAGAAGATATCATCTTACTTTCTGTCCCTGTGATAACTGGATTTGGAAAAATGTGTTGTGGAAACAAGGATTGGTGAGAAACCTTCAGTTGAGATACCTTTTCCCCATGACAACTTTTTCAGGATTGAATTTTCCTTCCGAAAAGTAGATTTTTCTCGCTTCCTATTGTCTCACTCCTGTTCTTAACTATGAGTCATTTGTAAGTCAGATGTTTGTAACTTGGGGACTGCCTATAGTTGGTATAAATGTTTAGGCTTCTAATATTTTACACACATATAGTGAATAGGAGGCACTAGCCAGATCATGCAATCGTCAAATCACCCATTAAAGCCAAATGCTAATCAGTTGCCTCTTGGTATTAAATAGCTTGGCCATTCATTGAGCTCAGTTTTCCAAGGACAGTGGCTTTATCAAGTTGAGGTAGCCCTTTCAAGCATGTCCTTTTCCAGGGCTAACTGCCTTCTGTCTTCCTTTTAGCAGTTAATTACCAAACTTGTCATTAATTACTGGCAAGAACCAACTTAATATGGATTGCTGCATAAACCAGAAGAAATGCCTTATATTCCCTGGCTGCTGGAAAAACAGTTATTAGCTTGCCCAGACTAATTTTTCAAAAGGCTGAATAAAAATGGTGCAATAAACTACTGAGTACAGTTTAATGTAGCAATTATCATCCCAGAATTTCACCTTCACAGCAGTTAACAGCCAGCTTGTTAGGGCATTCATCAACCTTGCTTTGGCTCTGGGTCATTAATTAACAAACCAGTCATCACTTGCTGCTAACAATACATACTTGATGCGTTACTGCTTAATCATAGGAAATAGCTTTATGGATGCTTATATTTCATTTCACATCATGTTTGCAATCTGGTTCAAATGCCTTGCTGCATTGTCCAGTAATAAAGGGCAAGCATAAAAGATATAGTGTGCATTATTGGCCTGGACACTGTAATGTCTCTTTAATAAAACACATTTATGCCGCATTTAAAACATATTTTCAAACACACCATTAATTGCATAACTTAGTCCAGACAACACCGTGCCTATTAAACAACATGACTATCTGGCTACTTCCCCCCCAATGATACAGTGGGGCCTTGATATGTTTCCAGGATTCCTATAGATACCAACATCCATAGATGCTCAAGTCACATTTATTTATTTATTTATTTATTTATTTATTTATTGCGATTTCTACGCCGCCGACTCCCAAGGGCTCGCGGCGGCTCACAAACCACAGGCTCCGTGCCAGGGGCCCAGCATAAAAAACAAAGTCCAAGTAATACACTTTCAAACAAACAATACAATAAAACAGTTAAAACAGATTAAAATGGCAGATTAAAACAGCAGCGGTGTAGGGGCCTACTCCCCAAAGGCCTGCCTAAACAGATGGGTTTTGCAGGCCCGTCTGAAGGGGAGCAGGTCCCTCAGGGCTCTGGCCTCAGCCGGGAGGGCGTTCCATAGCGTAGGAGCTATCACTGAGAACGCCCTCCGGCGAGTAGATGTTAGACGGGCTGTTTTGGCAGATGGGACTGCCAACAGGTTGGTCTCTTCAGACCGCAGTGATCTCGGTGGACAATATAGGGCAAGACGGTCCCTCAGATACGCTGGCCCCAGGCCGTGAATGGCCTTAAAGGTAAGAACCAGCACTTTGAAGGCGACCCGGTGCTCAATAGGCAGCCAGTGCAGATCCCGCAAGATTGGAGTTATTCGGCAACCTGCTGGGGCCCCAGACAGGAGCCGGGCGGCGGTGTTCTGCACCAGCTTGAGCTTCCGGATCGACGACATAGGCAGGCCAACAATGGTGCAGTAAAATTGTGCCCTTTATCTAAAATGGCAAAATCATATTTTGAAACCACAGATCGGCGGTTCTGAACCTATGGGTCCCCAGAAGTTTTGGCCTTCAACTCCCAGAAATCCTAATAGCTGGTAAATTGGCTGAGTTGTAGGCCAAAACACCCGGGGACCTACAGGTTGAGAACCACTGCTATAGATGGTTAAAGTCATGGATGGAGAATATATGGATATGGAGGGCTGATTGTATGCTCATTTTAAAAACCTACTGAAATTTAGTTGTGAGGAAAGTATGAAATTTAAAGATGTTAGAAGGATGTTCTCCCCAGCCAATGGCAGGTTTTTCCACAAGCTAGGGGAGCACTAGTTACAGTTGCAATCCTCTACTGCAGAGGCTACTAAACTCTGGCCCTCCAGCTGTTTTGGACCTCAGCTCCCAGAATTGTTGACTAAACTGGCTGAGGCTTCTGAGAATTGAAGTCTAAATTGTTTGGTGGGCTAAAGTTTGAGAACCACTGTTCTGGAAGCATCCAGAAGTTATAGGCCCAAAATATCTGGAGGGCTTCCAAATGTGATGGGCCTCTAAATAAAATTGATACAGTTTAGGAATTTGCAACTTCCATCAAACCTACTTTTAGTGAGGAATTATGGAGTTACAGGCTCAAAACATCTGGAGGGCAACCAAATGTGATGGGTCTCTAAATAAATTCCATATAGTTTAGGGACTTGTCATGTCTTACTTCAGCTGTAATCTAAGCTATATAATTGAAGTTTCTTGAGCAGATCACTTACAACAACAAGAAAACGGATGTGATCTTCAAGATTTGTGAGACTAGAGAAGTTCATTCCTTTGAGCGTAATTAATCATAGAGCAGGAAATAGAAGAAGAATTCATTGTTTGGATTCTCCTTTGGCAGGACAATGATGCCATAATCCCAGGGCAGGAGGCAGGGCCGTAGCCAGGATTTTGATTCGGGGGGCGAGTTTGGTTCGGGGTGAGACTGGGTGGAAGAGGGTCTACCCTAGCAAACCTTTTGTATTGTTATCCCAATAACCCCATTAATGTGGGATATAATGAGCATGGTGATCAGATCATGATATGAATAAACATAACAGTTTAAATAATGTACCAGTAAGGCCTTCTCACGGACCACCCTGAGAATTTCGGGGCTGAAGCCCCTTAGCCCCCCCCCCCGGCTACATGCCTGGCAGGAGGAAATAATCAAGCTAACTTTTGTTTTCCATGACATGAAAGACCGAGAATTGCTTGCAGTAGAAAACAACTATTTCTAAAATCCCAGTACAAGCTTCTGTTTGGCTCTTGAGGCTAACAAAATTTATTGATGAGACTACACCAATAGCCTGATGTTTGGCATTTTAGTCCAATTTCCAGTTCATTTGATGGGGTCCAGATTCAAAAAATCATACGCTGAACTGCAGTTCTATGGGTTTGTGCCCACCTGATGAAAATCTAAGAAACAGGACAGAAATATTATGCCTAGGTGGACAATAATCCAAATGTAAAATTTGTATTAGTCAAGCCATGACAAAATGAAGTTAAAACTATAATTATAAACAATGGCACATTTATTCTTACAGAATTAATTTGATGCAAGTAAGTTATCTGCAACAAGTTATTGTTTATGTAATGAGAATGCAAGCAAAGTGCAATATAGTAATAAGAACAATGTTGCTTTATTATTGTAACAGCTAACACTTCCTTGTATTTTTATAGGCATTTTGATAGGTGTTTCTAAAGTTTTATAACATTCTCATGAATCAATTAAAACTTTCCCAAAAGCAACAAAACAACAAGCAATGCAATGGGCAATGCAACATTTCTTTTCACAAAACAGGACTTCATTAATGACCATAATTATTTTCTGAATAATATAATGAATAATGGGGAATTTAAATGATTTTCACATCTTTACATCCACATCTTTATGTACTGAAGGCCCAGAGATATTAGCTAGCACAAGACCAAAAAGGGTATGCTTTTATGTGTATTCAGTTTCCAAGAGAAACAAGAATCTAAGATCTTAAGTCTGCATAATTGTGAAATCTATAATCACAACGATACTACATATTTTAATGCACCCATTTTATGCGACGTTAAATTTATCTAGCACAGCATGAAACATAAAATATACGCAAGCTGAATAAGGAAGTATAAAAAGATGTGTCACATATAAGTATCAAAGAGAATAGACATACAGGAAATCCAATTAACCAAAATGAACACTATTTTTAAGGCACTGCTTAATTTCATTCATGTTGTCGTTCCGCAGGCTGCATCTCAGTTTAAAAACTCATCTATCATTCAACAAATTAATGATTTAAACTATAAAGTTCACAGGTATTTCTCAGAAATTAAAAAAATAATAAAACAACCTGTGTGATGTTAGAATAGTTTCACTGAAATTAATGGGATGTAAATCACTAACTGAAGTTTTGTTTACCATACTTTTAAGTGTTTACTTTTAGTATAATTTAACTTGGATTCAAGCTGGTATCATTATTATAAACAATTTTATTGTACTATTCAATGGCTTCAACAACATCCAGACAAATTTCAATTCAATATATTTATGTTGCAAGCATAGTTTGAATATCCTTTAACTGAAATTCTGAAATACTCCAAAATTGTTCACATACATGGCTGAGAAAGTGACGCCTTTGCCTTCTGGTGATTGAATGTACACAAACCTTGTTTTGTGCACAAAATTATACAAATATTGCATACAAAATTACCTTCAGGCTATAAGTGTACAGGAAACATAACTGAATTGTGTGGTTAGGCTTGGGTCCCATCTCCAAGATATTTTATTATATTTATGCCAATATTTTAAAATCTGAAATTCAGAACATTTTTGGATCAGAAGTATTTTAGTAAGGAATGCTCAACCTGCAATTCTGCAAATTCTACAAAAAAACCTCAGGGCGGGATGGCACGCCTATTTGATATATGATAAACGAAAATCCGAAAAGAACTTTAGTCAACATTTCATACGATCAGCATTGATAAAAACATGGGAGAAGCACAAGGGGAGATTTTTTAGACAAATACCGCTATGGGCATCACCGATAGAGGCAGGGCACAAAAAAGAACTCGCTGTCAGGGAAAATTGGCTAACTTATAGGCAAATACTGAAAAAAACTAATACAGGTACTAGAGAACTAAAGACATTAGAAGAAATCAAGCAGGAGTACCCCGCGATGACATGGTTTCAGTATCACCAGGTGCATGAAAGATTCAAAACTGATAAAAAAATAGGTTTTATGGAAGATCAACTGTGGGAACCAGCAGTTAAAAAACCAAAGAAGAACATCAGTATACTCTACAAAATCCTTCTCAGATGGAAGATGGAGGAGGAACAAATTAAGGAATGCCACATAAAATGGGCGCAAGATCTAGGCCACCCCATCCTACTCCAACGATGGGAGGAAATTTGGCAAAAGAAACTTAAGTACAGTCCAGCAACAGAAATAGCGGAAAATTGGCTCAAGATGCAATACCGCTGGTACCTGAACCCCTCGAAAATTGCAAAATTTGGCAACCATGTCTCCAACAGATGTTGGAAATGTAGGAAAGAAGTGGGAACTTTTATGCACCAATGGTGGCACTGTAAGAGAGTAAGAAAATTCTGGGAAGGTATACATAAGGAAATGCAAAAGATATTGAAAAGTAATTTTGACGCGGACCCGCAGGGATACTTGCTGGGCATAACGGTGAAGGGTCTAGACACAAACCAAGACAAAATGTTCTTTATATTAAGTACGTGTGCACGGATAACATTAGCCAGGTATTGGAGGTCAGACAAGGTGCCAAATGTGGAAGAATGGCTCTTGAAAGTTATGGACATTATACAGATGGATTCCCTATGGCAAGGAATGAACAACAGAAAAAGAGGAACGGACTGGACGGAATTTAGGAAATATTTACAGAAGGAAGGAAATAATATAAGAATAGATCTAAATGAACTATAATTGAGCCATGGAACAACTTATTACCACAGAAGAACAACTGATTTAATCCAAAAACAACCTTTTGGACTAACCCTTGGGAAGTCTCAGCCCCCCCTTCCCCCACTCCAACCCCCCATCCCCCACCTGCCCACTCCCCCCACCCCATTCCCTGTTTGTTCAGGTATAGACATAGACGGATTTGTAACACTACATGTCTGCATATGTAAATACCCCCCTTCCCCATTGGTCCCTGAAAAAAAGGAAAAACTAATAAAAATCTATATGAGAAAACCTCAGTGTTATTTATAATGATAATATTATTTGCATTCTAAAGTTCTTAATCATGAAAAAAGATGATGCGGGCCAGAATTCTTTAGTAACTTAAGCTTGTACAATCAGTGTACATACTTTTCAAAATGTTGTATAATGAGGCATATGTACCTCCTTGTATAGTGATTTCCTCCCAAGGTATTCCATGCAGCCAAACGGTTCCCAGGGCATAAGGGCTTCTTCATGTTGGCAACCAATGCTATTTGATATCTTCCTCCATAATGTCATTGATGGTTCAGTGCTCCAGCAGTATCAAAAAACCATCTTGATCATAATATAATATAAATCTCCTAGCCCCAATTTAACACTGTTTCACATTTGTAAGTGGAAATGGAGTTATTTTGTAAGTTAATCCTACTATTAAAAGCAAATAACTATAATGTTGTTAACACTATACACTCACCAAGCTAATGACAAAGTGAGCATCATAAATATGGGTCAAGATAAATGAGTCCTGTGGTTCTTGTTGATGTATTCTTCAGCACACCAACTCAAGTCTAACTCTGTAGCCTCACATTATGGCTTTGGGCACAAAGGTGCCTCTCCAGTCTGACAGCACATCTATAAAAGAAGGTTAAACCCAACTTACCTTACCAGTTTTCTGTGAGCATAATCACAATAAAGATAAAATAATATACAGTAGCAACAGCTCTAGGTGAAAATAATTTTGCATAGCCGTTTACACAGTGATTTATTTATTTATTTAGTGTCCTTGAAGTGGGAAAATTATTCTCTTCTTACTACCTCAGGTATTACTGTAAGGCAGGAATCAACTGTTGATAGGAAAGGACTTCCCACTGAATCAGAATACATTTTCAGGCGGAAAGCAGGAAATACGTTGATAATCTGTTTTATCATCATGATAGCAAAATAAATAAATAAATAAATAAATAAATAAATGTTGTGTAGTATAGTTTATATAATTAGTTTAAAAAGCTAAGTGATAGGTATTGAAGTATAATTTGCAGAAATGGTGTACCACAAGGCATAGTGATGGTAGGAAAAGTATGTGGGATAATATATTTATATATTTATTTGTTTGTTTGTTTATTGACTATATTTGTATACCGCCTTTTTCAGCCTTATCGGCAACTCAAGGCGGTTTACAACAATTCAGTACACATAACAATAAAATACAAATTAAACATTAAAACAGTATAATAAGATCTACAGCTTTTAAGATGGAGATCCCGGTGGCACAGTGGGTTAAACCACTGAGCTGCTAAACATGCTGACCGAAAGGTCAACAGTTCTAATCCAGATCAGGGGTGAGCTTCCGCTGTTAGCCCCAGCTTCTGCCAACGTAGCAGTTCAAAGACATGCAAATGTGAGAAGATCAATAGGTACCGCTCCAGCGGGAAGGTAACAGTGCTCCATGCAGTCATGCTGGCCACATGACCTTGGAGGTGTCTATGGACAACGCTGGTTCTTCGGCTGAGAAATGGAGATGAGCACCATCCTCCTGAGTCAGACACGACTAGACTTAATGTCAAGGGGAAACCTTTACCTTGCAACTCTTAAGTGGGGGGAAACTTACACATTACCATATTCATTACATTCCTAATGTAAAGCATAGCTGTAGAAAAGTTGACAAATATTAGTCATCTCTACAGTTTACGTTTGTTAAATGAAATCACGTTTTTAAATTGAGCCATTATTACATTACAAAATATACTTTCTGCTTGGTTACGGAGATAAACTTTATTAATACTCATATCTGACTACGCTAAACTCAGCTACAATGTACTGGTTTGAGTTTCAACAATTAAATGACACACATACACATACACACACATATATAATTTTGGTGGACGCCTGCTGCTATGTGAACTAGCTGTAGGCTATTAAAATAATGAGTCCGGGCTGAGTCATCTGATCTCATGCTTGGTGCAAAGCCCAAGGAAAAGGACTTTGTCCATAATTCCTAGTCTGTTTACCAGATTAAGCCCAGACTCTTGGAAGCTTTGTCCAAGAACTCCCTTCCCCCTTCCAACACCAACCAACTCCTGGGTTCCACACAAAACATGGTATAATAGAGCCCTCTGCAGGTTGGCTTTGCTCACCCAACATTATTTTGTCCTCTGTTTATCAGGATATAGCACCAGGCAAGAAAGAATAAAACAGGATCCATTGACATGCCATGCTAATTCTGCTCCCTATTCTTTCCTGCCAAAGTGGGATATTGATGATGAGCAATACATGGACTCAAACAAATTCATGGACTAACATCCAATTGCACAAAACACTTGTGTTAAAAATGCCAAATAAAATTGATTATTTGGAAGGTTTTGAAATTACACATACAATACTTATGTAGTCTTTCAAGTGCCATGAATTGCCTTGCAGTGAAAAATAATATCCAAATGTTTACATTTATTTTGCACTGGATGGAAACTTGCATTTAATACGTGAGTGCAGTGCTTTCCAAACTCTGTGAGACACGTGAGAGTCTTATAAATCACATTAAAAATATATAAATTGAAGGTTTTCATGAGATATGTTGTGTCCTCATACATTTCCTTACTTAAATTTATGTTTGTATCCATATCTCTTACAAGGGGCTTGTTTAACCTCCAGTTTGCTAGTAAAACTGAATTACTGTGTCACAAAATGGTATATGTCTAAAAAGTTAAACATTTGGAAAGCTCTGCATTAGGGTAAGAAAAATGCAGAATCTGGATGGGAATGGTTTGCCCAGTCCACTTTTCATATCTTTCCCAAGGAACAGAAATTTAGACCACATGGGCAGTTGCAAAATTCCAACAACGCACACTGCTTGCCCTATTACTCAGAGCAGAGAAAGGAAACAGGTGACAAGGATTAAGGGCAAAATTAAATTTGCATATCTTCAGCAATGGAATGGAAAATTAACACCAGTGTAACATGATTTAATGGCAGCAACTCGGTCAGAAAAAAGAAAAAGCATAAAATTTAAAACCAGTCTGGTCGAGGAGCTAATATGGCAGATAGACGAAAGAAGGGAAACTGCTCCATAAAGCTCTTGGCAACGATGGGAAGACAACAGCTAATGGAAGAAACAGACCCCAAAGCTAAATCAACTATATGACAACAGGCTATCAAATGTTAACTGATCACAATCATTCTACACAGTCCATCCAACTATACATTAAAAGAAAGTGAGAAAGCCACAGAAGGTTTAGAGACCACTTTGAAATGCAAAAGGTTTGCAGCAGGAGGCTTTTAAAAATCTTGACTATTTTTTTCATGAAGTTAAATGAGATATACATGTTTATTCTTATTTTCTCAACACGTTTTTTATATGGCACAGCATGATACTAGGGCCTAGTTTTCTCAAATGCTGATGCTCTGCGTATATTACAAACCTAAACATTTCCTACATATTACTATTTAGGATGGGCAAAGATGAAATAAAATGCCATTCCTCAAATAGCTTGGTCAACTGAAAATGCCCAGGTGACAATCTCTTTTTATGGCAAACGACGTCTTGGGATATATAGTACATCATTCGCATACTTGTTGAGTTTCCCATTTTCCACTGATATTGTGGTTCTATATTAAAATTTAAGACTCTGGGGAAGGGGGCTGCTTGGAAATGCAACAGATCCACTGGTGCTACTTCAATACTGGCTGGGAAAAGCTTACGAATATAGTTGTGGACACAAAGAGGCAACAGTAGGAAATGAGTTATGAAACCGAGTGACAATGGATAGTTCTGTGGTGAAAATTGAGGTCTGCAGTCCTTCTCTTACATGAAATGTGTTTCTAGCCTTATGCTACACAGTGACCACAACTCAAAGTGGCCCTTTAATTGGATACAAACACAAGCAGATACCAACACTCTTTCCTTTTATTCTACAATAATAATCCTTGTGCTATTTCGTTTTAGGGACTAACAGGGTCTCCTCTCCCCACGCATACTTTGCCAGGGACCAACACAATAATTGTGCCCATTGATTACAACTGTTTCCCTCTTTCCTGGAAACTTGCTATGGACCAGCATCCAGTAGCTTACAGACTAGCATTGTTACATAGGCCATCACTTTTAATGCCTCTAACCAACAATAATCTTTGCACTGATACATAGGATTTTTTACATTTATCTGGAGTTTCTGAATTTTAAGGATTGTTTGGCTATACGTGTAAGTGCTGCAACGCTCTCTACGTGGGGTTGCCTTTGAACATAGTTCAGAAGCTTAAACTGGTTCAGAGATCAGTGACCAGATTGCTAACAGAAGCTCTGTACAGGAGCTCTGTGTTGCAGCAGCTCTACTGGCTGCCGGTCTGCTTCTGGGATAAATATAAAGTGCTGGTCATTACCTTTAAAGCCTTAAACGGCTCAGGTCCAGGTGATTTGACCGATCACATCTCCTCTTACAAACCAGCCAGTGCACTGCAGTCATCAGAGGAGGCCTTGCTCTCAGTCCCACCCCCACCCCAAGCATGGCTAGTGGGAACGAGAGAGAGGGCCTTCTCCATGGCCACCTGAACCTCTGGAATTCCCTTCCTAAAGAAATAAAGCTGGCCCCCTCCCTCCTCTCCTACAAAAACAACTAAAGACCTACTTTTGCTCACTAGCATATAGAGAGGAGGAGGGGGATTAAATGGTTGAGAGATCACTGCCGGGCCTCTGGTTGGGAACTATTTGGGCTTTCCTGGTCCACACCAGCCCAATAACCTCATCTGACTACATAATCAACCCACACCATTTTGTGAACCCTTGCTAGCCATTGTACACTAATATGGATGTTTTGTTTAGATTTATATTATTACTAGCTGACCCGTGCACGCGTTGCTGTGCTATATATGTGTGTGGATGTTTATCTATTATATAAATGGGTTCACGTCATGTGATGTATACCTCAAACAAAGAAACCATACAACGCAGAAACACAATACTTGCCAACAGAAATAGGCCTCAAGCAAGGTACGTTTGTAGCAAAGAAACTTTCCCCCCCAAAACCTAAAAGGCCCCCAAAACAACAAATAAAAATATACCTACATTTACCAGCATCCTCCGGGGCAGCCAAAGACTCACCCAGCCTCTACATTCTGAACAACATGATTGGCTGCCAATAAGGGCGGATTTGCATAACTGCTGCAATGGCCAGCCAACATGAAAATTCCGAACCATAATAAACTGCCAAAACAGAATAAGGAAAAGGCCAATCCCCAACACAAACACCCAAATCACTTCCAACCGAAAATTTACACCCCAAAAAATCACAAACCACGCCCAAAATTGACAGTAAGGCTTCATTAACTTGATTTCCCTAACTAGCCCTCACTTACTGGGAAGCTGTTTACGCTCTAAATTGACAGTAAGACTTCATTAACTTGATTTCCCTAACTAGCCCTCACTTACTGGGAAGCTGTTTACGCTCTGAATTGACAGTAAGACTTCATTAACGTGATTCTCCCGACTAGGCCTCAGCTCATTGGACATTGTGTATGGCCTGAATTGACAGTAAGGCTTCATTAACTTGCTGTTCCTAACTAGGCCTCAGCTCATGGGACATTGTGTATGGCCTGAATTTACAGTAACCTACCTTGGCACACAGAGCCCCGACCATGCATGATGGGACTTGAAGTACCACCATGGAAAACGGGATTTGTAGTACTTCAAAACCCATCATTCCCCACAGACCACTGTGGCCCAGAACCAAGACCAATAAAGACCCAACTTGGCACACCATGCCCCCCATGACCCACACTCCATCCAACTGCAGTTTAGAGGAGGGCACACCGTGGATGATTGAACTTTCTCGCATCTCCTAAAAAGGGCACAGCAACGCGTGCCGGGTAAAGCTAGTATATGTATATGTGTGTGTGCATGTGTATATATATATACAGTATGTGTGTATGTGTATATATGTATATGTGTGTATGTATATATATGTGCATGTGTATATGTATATGTGTGTATGTATATATGTGTGTATGTGTATGTATATGTGTGTATGTATATATGTGTGCATGTGTATATGTATATGTGTGTATGTATATATGTGTGTGTATGTGTATGTATATGTGTGTATGTATATATGTGTGTGTATATATGTATATGTGTGTATGTATATGTGTCTGTATGTGTATATATGTATATGTGTGTATGTGTATATATGAATATATGTGTATGTATTTGTGTGTGTATGTGTATATATGTATATGTGTGTATGTATATATGTATATGTATGTATGTGTGTATGTATATATGTGTATATGTATGTGTGTATGTATATATGTGTGTGCATGTGTATATATGTATATGTGTGTATGTGTATGTGTATGTATATATGTGTATGTGTATATATGTATATGTACTGTATGTATGTATGTGTGTATGTATATATATGTATATGTGTGTATGTGTATATATGTATATGTGTGTATGTATATGTATGTGTATATATGTAAATGTATATATGTGTGTGCATGTGTATATATGTATATGTGTGTATGTATATGTGTGTGTATGTGTATATATGTATATGTGTGTATGTATATATGTGTGTGCATGTGTATATATGTATATGTGTGTATGTATATATGTGTGTGCATGTGTATATATGTATGTGTGTATGTATATATGTGTGTGCATGTGTATATATGTATATGTGTGTATGTATATGTGTGTGTATGTGTATAGATGTATATGTATGTATGTATACGTGTGTATGTATATATGTGTGTGCATGTGAATATATGTATATGTGTGTATATATGTATGTGTATATATGTATATGTGTGTATGTATATATGTGTCTGCATGTGCATATATGTATATGTGTGAATGTATATATGTGTGTGCATACACATAAAATCTAGAACAAAATGCTCATGAAATTTTCACTGTCTTTACAATGGCTAGATTGTCTACCGTAAAGACGGTCCCAGGTCAAGGAAAGGGGTTGACTTTATTTTTAAAGCAACAATTAATATTGTAGATCTCAGAGAAATTCAGACTGCTTGTGTTTTTTAAAAAAGGTAGTATCACATATCATGACGCAATTGGCAAAGAAGCCCATTACTGCCTGGATTTGCTTCTGGCACAATCGTGGTTTGAATGCTGTTGCATAAGCATTTTAAGCATGCATCTTTCCCAGAACGACAGGCAAATTCCCAAAGGTATATAGTTTGCTTATTTATTCAGTATGTTTATATACCATCTTTCTCACCCCTGGGGCAACTCAAGGCCATTTACAATATATTAATTGTAAGAATTCAATGCCAACATACATATAATAAAATCAAATCACAATAACTAAACACTTACATATAACTATAAATTAAAATCATTAAAACCATTAAGCATAGGCATATACAACACGTAAACACTAAGACAAAGCATTAAAAACATCCTAATATAAATATTAACATCACATGATCCAGTACTATCTCTGGAATTAGCATGCATTGTGGAAAGGGGGGGGGGGGGGACCAAAGAAAGATATTGTAAAACTGGTTCAATCAAAATAAAAAACACTCAATTATTTATTGAAAAATAAGATGAGTTGGCTGTTGATTTTTTCAAGGATATATATTGTGATTTCATTTATTTTTTAGTTTAGATTTTGCAGCTCAGAATACATTGGACCTAACTATAATAATGATACCAAACTGAATTCAGTTCAACTGAGGCCCCTTTTGCACTGCCCTTATATCCCAGGTTCTGATCCCTGGTTATCTGCTTTGAACTGGATTAAATGTATCTCCACTACCATATAATCTGGGAAAAACGAATAATCTAGGATCAGATTCTTGGATATAAGGACAGTGTAGAAGAAGCCAAAGGTCCTAGCAACACAAGCCTTACTGTTTTCAAAAGGTCTATTCTAAGAATGAGATACACATGGCTCCAGCCCGTTAGAACTTCATTCCAATTATTTTAAACTCACTCACTCTTAAAGATAAAAAATCCCCTGCACATCAGGTGAATTTTGCATTATAATTTTATATTTTCAGTGTGCATTTATTATTGTTGCACACTATTGACATGTACCCAGTCACACCTACTCTGTCCATGTTCAAAAAGCACACACATGGAAATCAGTTTCCAGTTTAACAAGAAGTTCACTTGAAGTATAGAGCAAATGAGACTTCACAGTCAAACTGAAAGAAATCAGTTCTTTCAAATGAGAATTCCACAGTCTCAAAATCTAATATGCAACCAGTTAAAAAAACCATGTAACAGTACAGTTCAGTCATAGATCATTAATACCAATACCAGCAATGCTATTACTTTTATGCTTTTACTTTTAAAACGTAATATTTAACAGTTCTGAGTGTTCAAAGCACTTCAAATACATGATATAGTTGTAATATTTACAACGGACCTGTAAGGTATGTCAATATAGGTTGTGCATCCTTTAACTGGAATTCTGATATCCGAAATGCTCCATTTGGGTGACTGAGATAGTGACATTTTATTTATTTATTTATTTATTTATTATTTAAATTTGTATGCCGCCACTCCCCAAGGGCTCGGAGAACAAGCACAATAAAACCAATTTAAGAACAAAGCAAACATCTTTGCTTTCTGATGATTTAATGTACACAAGCTTTGTATCATGCACAAAGTTATACAAATATTGTATTAAATTGCCACCAGGCTGTGCATAGAAGTTGTATATGATACATACATGAATTTCATGTTTAGAATTGGGTTCTAGCTCCAAAATATGCCATTATGTATACATAGAAATACAGATATTCCAAAATCTGGGGAGGGACCCCAAAATCCAAAACATTTCTGGTCCCAAATGTTTCAGAAAAGGGATTTTTTTCCATGTTAGGAGCAACTTGAGAAACTGCAAGTTGCTTCTGGTGTAAGAGAATTGGCTGGCTCCAAGGGGACATCTGGATATTTTGATGTTTTACCATTCTTGTGGGAGGCTTCTCTCATTTCCCCGCATGGGGAGTTGGAGCTGACAGAAGGTGCTCATCCGCACTCTCCCTGGATTCAAACTTACAACCTGTCGATCTTCAGTCCTGCCGGCACAAGGGTTTAATACATTGCGCTACTGGAGGACCAGATAAGGCATACTCAACCTATATAGTAATTCCTCCTGTTACACATGAAGTAACTGAAGCTAGAAGCAAGCTAGAAGCCATGTAGCAAATTCATGGACAGCACTAAAAGAGTAAGTGATTTTTTGTGATAGGATTTCAAGCTAAGAACTGGCTCTAAATACTACCTACAGTTTTCTTAGTGCCTACGCTTAATTAAGAAACGCACACACACAACATAGAATACTTGAACACTGTGTTATTGTCAAGACGTATTTGAGTCCAGGGGCTTTTTAATTAACTGAAAGCCAGCTGAAAGTGCCACAAACTCTTCATGTGTGAAGCTCCTGAATATAAGAGATCTGCACTGAATTTAAAGTGCAATAGTATACTAATGTTAACAAATTAGTTCTGCTTTCAGAATGGAACACTTCTCTCTTTAATGTGTCAACTTATTACTGAGAAACTCCAGTTATGGCTGGAGCAGTCATACTAAATCAGTTTTTCAAAATTAATATTCTTTTTCCAATCAATCAATTACGAGTAAGTTTTCAGCCTCAAATGGATACTGAACAGACATCTCAGCACAGTATTATCACCTCTTGCACAAATGAGCTCAGTGCTGAGACCTGATCTCTTTGCCAATATTACATCAAATTATTAACAAGCAAATATTGAAGTGAAATGACTCATAAGTAGTACTTCGCTTAATTCTGTTTTGGGCTGCACTTAATCTTTATTCATCTTTAATGAGTATTTATTGTATGACCCTGACAGCTTGCTACTGCTGTGATAAATTATCTGACTCAAGTCTGATTAAAAATGCAACCCTGGAATGCTAATTATCTCAACAGAACTGCTTGATAATAGCATTTCTTGTCAATTATGGAACCACAGAATGGGTGCCAATTCTAACATGCAATACAAGCCTGGTCTTGGAGGCAGAATTCCCATAATGCTTCATCATCTGCCACATGTAAATCTAAGAGCCTGTACCTGTGCTGACCTCCTTATTAGCAAACTGACAAAATGATGAAGCTAACCAGCACCAGAATTTCAACCACCAGACAATTACAGAGTGTGGCTGCAGTCATCAGGAGAGCCAACAGCATACGAGCAGCAATGCCTTGTATTACTAATCCCTGTTGGACCTTTTGGTTTATCTAACAAGCCTAGCATTCCTAAATTTATTTGTGGAACAGTAACTGAGGCACCATCTACATTGCCATATAATGCAGTTTCAAAATACAGTTTAACTGCATTGAACTTGCATTATACAACAACTGTAAAGACATACAAGGCAGTTCAACGCAGTTAAACCGCATCATGAAACTGCATTATATGAGGCCTGAATGTAGGCTCTGATGATCTAGAACTGAACAGATCCATTGAATCAATTGCTGAACTTCTACCATTTCATAGGGGTAGAAGGAATTATCTAATACCTAAAATGTCAAAGTGAAAGAGACACAAGTGGCATCTGTTTATCTTTCACTGTGACATTTCGCTGGTACACTATCTTTCAGAGGGGCTCCTTGCCATTCCAGGAGCATCTGCTGCAGCCATCTCCTTTACCATTTCTCCTCCTGTCACACTTGCTGGGTTTCATGTAAGCCAGGGAGGGAAAGAGGGAAGCACTGAAGGAGGAGGAAGCTGCAGCAGCTACTGTTGGGGGAACAAGCAACCTAGCTGAAGGGCAGTACAGTGTTCCCTTGCTACTTTGCGGTTCGCTTATTGCGGACTCGTTTTGCGGATTTCAATAAATATTGATTTAAAATATATATCATGGTATTTTCACTATTTTGTGGGGTTTTGCTGCCGCCGCTCTCCGAAACACTTTCCCTCCTCAGTCCTCCTTCCATCCCTCCAGCCTTGAGGGGCCTTTCTTTTCTTTCCTTCACTTTATTTTAAGTTTATAAAGACATAAAATAGTGCATAATTACTAAAATAATGTATAAATATTAATATAAATAAAGTATCCCTACATCACGGTTTTTCACTTATTGCGGGAGGTCCTAGAACCTAAGATGTATTCATTTTACTGTGTTTACTGTTTTTATTGTGTTTATTGGTTTGTTTTTTTTAATGTCTGATATTTTGTGATTTGTGGTTTGGGCACGGCCCCATGTAAGCCGCTCTGAGTCCCCTTTGGGGAGAGGGAAGCGACTTATAAATATTATTATTATGATTACCCCCCAGCAATAAATGAGGGAACATTGTATACTGACTCTACCCCCCACCTGGAATTGGGGAAGGGCTGGTGATGGTCCTGCCCAATTGATGCCCTCAGTTTAGCTCCTCAACTGGTAACATGGGGAGTTACCAGTTGAGCCTTACTAGCCTTACATGGCTAGTTCTGTGCCCAACGCATCCTGCCTAGCTGGGGGGGAATGGGCCAAGAAGGCAAAAGCAGCTCCGCAGGCTGCCCAAATCCTCTTGGTCCACATATTTTGCACCCCTACACTATGTACATACTACACTACTTGTATTCCAAAAATACAGACAACATTTTTAAAAAGATACAAAATACTTCTGGTCCCAAGTATTTCAGATAAGGCATAATCAACCTGTAGTTCCAAATAGCAATCATTTAAACTCATTGGAGGATATCAAGAGTGTGGATATAAGAGGACTAAATATAGACTACAGCTCAAAATGAGTGGGTATAACTGAAACAAAGCAAGAACTACATGGTTTTAAAACTAGTATTAGAAAATAAACAAAATATGCAGAATAATCTATACCAGGCCTGGGCAGAACTTCGGCCCTCAGGTGTTTTGGACTCCAACTCCCACAATTCCTAACAGCCTACCGGCTGTTAGGAATTGTGGGAGTTGGACTCCAAAACACCTGGAGGGCCGAAGTTTGCCCAGGCCTGATCTATACCAAATACTTTGTAACCCTTGACTCATTTTTTGTTTTAATCTGTAGAAGGCAGTTGGAACTGGTCCTCATTCCAAGCCTGTGTTAAGTTCCAGCTCCAACTTCATTATGAATGAAAATGCCGTGCAAGCAAGGATGAGGAAGGAGGACTGCCTCTCCCATCATCTGAACTGCAGTCAAAAGCAGAGCAACAGCATTGTTGGCTAAACAGTGCCTGTCAAACATTTCTCAAGAGTAGATCAAGAGCAACAGCACCCAACAAACAATGCAGAATGTACCATGGCTCAGGCTGCAGATCAGGATCAGAACCCTGAGCTGGAAGACAAAGAGTTAAGCATTCCAACCCAGCTGCAGCTGAGGGGAGAAGGGATTCAGGTTCACAGGTCTTTGTTTGGCAAAGAAGAGAACCAGCAATCAGGAACAGCTGCGAGATCAGTACAAATAGCTGGGAGTTGAGGCATTCAGTTGCTGGCAGCAATGTCTTTGTTTAAGCAGTAGCTTCAAGATCTTGTGTGTTTCCTTGGACTTCATGTGATGGACTGAATTTTGGATTTTGCCTATGGATTATACCTTGGGCTGTGTTTGCTATGAATTTCCTGGCTAAGGAATTTTGGAATGCCCTTGCAGTTTGCTTTACTGTTTATCCCTTGCATGTTGATTGACCGGTGCCTTGATCTTGGACTGACTCAAGCTTACTCTTGTGTATTTGCAGCTTGCTACATAGCCAAACTTGGGAGAAAACTAGCACAATCAAATTCTTTATTGTTATACTTCTATGCACAAACCATCAATATATCTAACTGGACCTTATGATTTCACCAGGATTCCCAGTCATGCTCCCATATACGCATATTCATCAGTTGGAATCCTATTGGTTATTCCTGATGAGGAGACACAATCAATACGTGTGTTGTGAGTCCGCACTTAAAAAATAAATCCTATTGATTTAATAGATAAATTCTAGTTAGAATTAACAACATGATTTAGGTATTGGTTATTTACTGATCTTCATAGATATTCTGGTGTGAAATGCAGAGGATGGGGATGGTAAATAGTAAATCTATGTATATAATAAAAGTCAGTATTTGTGGAGGTGCGGAGGAATATGTGGCAGTGTTTCAATTGGTTGCCACTGTGGGATTATTTGCATAAAGGACTCTGATTGGCCAGCCTCAGAACTCCAACACTCTAAGACAGCAGACAGAGGGGATTGGTTGCCACTGAATGAGTATTTGCATAAAGGACTCTGAATGGCCATCTACATTCCAACATTCTAAGGTGACACAGAGGGAAAAGGAAAGGCCTCAGGCAGTCAGTCACTGCGGCCCACAGCAATGACGGATCAGGACCAAACTTGGCACACAGGGGCCCAATGGCCCACTTCACAACCTGGTGTGGTTTAGGGCAGGAGGGGCCACGAATGATGGGATTTGCAGTACCTTCACCCGATTTATTTTCCACAGAACATTGCAGCCCCTACAAATCATAGACCAGGCCCAAACTTGGCACAAAGAGTACCCATGCATACTGGTGCAGTTTGGAGGAGAATGGACTATTGGACTCTGATATGGAAGTTGTAGTTCACCCACATCCACTGAACCCATCTGACATTTATCTAGACTAAACTTGGAGCATAGATAAACAATGCTTTTCTCAAATAACCCGGGCAGTGCCAGGTCCCCAAGCTAGTAAGATCATAAACATGTAATTATGTGAAGGAAAGCATGAGGGAGAGGTTTCAACTAATTTCTCACCGATTCAGAGTTGCTTTCTATTTCCAACAAAAAATAAGAATTCTAAAAAGACACATTTTTGCACTAGAAGTCCCTGAACATTTCAGTCAACATGATCATTACAGTAAGTGTGGTCTAAAAATTATTTCCAAGTCTGCATATGGCATATTTTTTTAAATATGCCAACAGAAGAGAAGAATATTAGACTCAAAGATGACAGGCCTGTGAAATATAGGTGAGAAAATTCAGTCAGAGTTGCAAAGTCAAGCTAGCTCTTCAGAGATGACATTTTAGGGCCATGTTATTTCCTCTCTGAAAATAAATGAGCCCAATGTAATGACCTGATCTTTGTGCCAATAGTATGTCACATTAGCATGGCAAATACTGAAATCAAATGTTTTCAAAGTTCTACATGGCCTAATATTTTATTCAGATTGCTCTTAACCTTATCATTTTCCTCTCAAACATCCTTTCTCTTTATATTCTTTGATAGGTTCTAATAATTTCTTTTACAAAATTATTCTTACACCTGCTAGCTTTGAAGCTGACCTAGCATTTCACTGGCAAATTAAAATACAGCAAGAAAAGGAGCATATAAAAAAGAACATAGTGAGATGCATTGCGGTGCGGCATATACAGCAACTCTTTGATGAAAATGTGGCTTCCCACAAACCAAAACAGTACTATAGTTTATATTCAATCCACATATTCCCTATTGTAGCCTTCTGTGTCAAACCAAATAAGACATTTCAAGAACAGCATCAAAATTATACACACTTTAACCTGCTGAAAATATTGATGTAATGAAAGACTAGAATAACAAGAAAATGTTTTTGTATGGAGAACATCCAGCAGTTTGTTATTCTGCTGAATTCAATTTCCTGGACTGAGTCTTTTAACTCTTAGTGCATGCCTAGTTAGTAGTAGTAGTTCTCAAGATTCTAGTAAAATCAACCATGTGTGAATCCCGAGTCCTAATCATCATAAAATAGTAAGATGATGTTGATGATGACAACAAGTCTTGTGAGAGGGCCACCCATTAAAGACAATGCTGAAAGAAGTCACTTCAATGGGCTGATTTACTTCTTATGTTTTTGAAACAGCCACCAAACTTCTCCTTGTCTGCTACATGATATCTTAGCAGGAACATGAAAAAGGTGGCAAGAAGGAATCTAACTCTTTTTTCTTATGCTGACTGCAACTGTTGACAAGGGAAGGGAAAAGCCATGCAGCAGGGTCTGGCATTGTGGAAAAAGCAAGAGATTATATTTAATGGACTTGGCTCGGAAAGTAATAATTGTAATAATAACAACAACAATAATACATTTGACCCTCCCCTGATAAAACATTAAACATTACTAAACACATCACATATCGCACAAAGACATAGCCATTGTCCGTAAACAGTCCTGAGTAACTGCACAATTATACAGTAGAGTCTCGCTTATCCAAACTTTCCTCAGCCAACGTTCTGTATTATCCAATGCAGTCTACCTCCTGCCCGGATCCACAGCTGATTCAATACATTGCGATATTTCGGTGCCAAATTTGTAAATACAGTAATTACTACATAATGTTACCATGTATTGAATTGTTTTTTATGTTGATTTGTTGTAAAACATGATGTTTTGGTGCTTAATTTGTAAAGTCATAATGTAATTTGATGTTTAATTGGCTTTTCCTTAATTTCTCCTTATTATCCAACATTTTCGCTTATCCAACGTTTTGCCGGCCCGTTTATATTGGATAAGCAAGATTCTACTGCACATAAAGACCAGGAAGAATCAGAATCCAAGAGTTGTGTATGGAAAATGTTGTTATTATTAACATTAACAAATTGTTTTAATTGCTTTTATCATTTATTACTGTTGTTGGCATTGAATTAATGCCTGCTGTGAAGCCGCCCCGAGTCCTCCTCAGGAGGTGAGAAGAACAGGATACAAATATGCTAAATAAATAAATAATCAAAAATTTTATTTTATATACATAAACAATGCTTTATTATGTATCATTATATAATGCTTTCTTTTTGTATTACACCAGACTGATATAATCCTATATCACCAATGCATTTTTATATAATCCATCCCAATCCATTATTTGAAATTTCATAAATTACTGGTAGGTAGCCTACCTAATATGAGATACAAGTATGTATCACTTTTTGAGAACAAAATAAAATTGTTTGCACCCGGGGGTGGGGGTGGGGGGGTTTATAGCAAAATGTCCTGCAAATACAAAGTTTTTGCAGTTTAATAAACTTTTTCCATGTTTTTATGATAGAACAAATTAGGAAATAGCATTTATAACCCAGGAACAAAAACTGTGTTATGTAGTGTTATCTTTCTTTAAACACTCAGAGAAAACTAGATCTTTATCATTTAATAGGTACGTATTTCAAGATGCTTTATAATTTTCTTGTTTCTTTCCAGGAAGCAACTTAACACAACTAGCTCTTGTAGGTCCAAAACAGTAAAATCTGAATAAGCAGTTTTAAAAGTCCCAATAGACTTGTAAGAGTGAAGAATTCCAACTGCTTGAGACACAAATAGGGTAAAAATACATTTTTCTTCAATCATGGGGAACAAATTTCAAATGCTAACCACATCCATATTTTCAAATGGATTTTAGGTAGAATTGTCCACTAGTACTGGCAAGGTAATGTAACTTTATTTTCAGCTGACATTAAGACGAATTTCACTTGCACAAGTACTCAAAGCACTTTGGAAACTGTACATTGGGGTGGAGTAGAACAGAATTCAAGGTATCTTACTAGAATATAAATCCTGATAAATAGCAAGTTTGTGGATTCTCAAACGAGGGGCCACAGCAATAGAAAAATATGAAAAGACTGTATATGACAAGGACAACCCTTGTTTTCTACATGAAGGCAGTATTTTTGTATGGAGAACCATTGAATCATGCTTGCCGTATTAATGAAAAGGAGTCTCAACATGTGGGGCATGAAATACAATGTTGTAGTGCAGAATGCTTCTCTTCAGAATTGTATGCAGGCATCCCCCCCCCCCCCCATATTTAGACTTCTATGGCCACTAAGCACAGTCAAGGGTACTGCTCCATTATCCTGGCAGAGACCACAAGGGAGTACTAGAGAAAGAAGGATAGTTCATTTTACGGCAGTACAGGGTGGATTGAAGTAGTAAAACCATTTCCCCCTGTTTTCCTGTTATTCCTTCCACCCAGGGCCCTATCCTGGAAACAACCCTCGTTTATTATATAGGGAGGGAGGAGGGAGAATAGCCACCAAGAAGGGGAAAATGGTTTTCCTCCTTCAACTCCCCCCACCCCATAAAATGGACTACCCTTTTCTCTCTACCGCCCCCTTGTGGCCTCCATCCAGATAATGGAACAGTACCCAGTCAAGTCCTCATTTCAGATATTTCCCTGCCCCATTGTTTCTTGTTTTTGTATTGCAGCAAATCTTGAATTTCCCCCCAAACCAGCTAATACCTTCCTCCAAAATATGGCAAGGAGCTATATTTTGGGAGTGAGTTTGCTGAAGTACCAGATGCACATGAATTAGAAATTTCTTAAGCATCCTAATGTTCTTTCTCCTTTGCTTTTCTCCTTATTCTTTGCCCCATTAGCTAAAACTGGATCTAACAGAACACCTTTAAATTTGACTCATGGGAGCCCTCTATATCAAACCTTCAGTTCCAGGATGATAGTTTCTTAAATGTAATTTTTCCAAGCTCTGGTCTTTAATATACTGTAACTCCACGTAGACATGTAATTGGTAGAGTTTTAAAAATATGTATATAGCTTTGTGACGTTTTTCATGTAGAACAGAAACTTGGCAGTGAAATCTTTGACAACTGCATGTCTAGGTTTTTTTGCCAACCCAGCTGTTTCAGATAACCAGGGTAGATTTGACTAACCAAATGTCCTTTTGCTTGCATTGATCCCATACATTGTTAGACATCCGCCCAGTTCTGTTTAAAATGTAAGCTTATCATTAAAAGCTCTGCAGTATGAATGGAACTGATTGTCTTCAAGATTCAGGTAATAAACCATTTGGATTTGTTGGTTCCACAAACTTGCTATTTATCAGGAAAAATGGCATTTATAGTCCTGACCATATGGTACATATAAATGAGACTAAAATTAGGCCGTATAAACTTCAAAAATAATAATCTGAGTAACTATCAGAGTTAGTTTGTGGCCTTTCCCCATTTTTCATGTATAGCAATCCTACTTTTTTCCATCATAGAAAAAGTGTTAGTGGACCTTTTAAACTCTTATCCATTTCCACTGCGTGTGTTTACAATTTTTGCGGGATTTGTGGGTTTAAGGTCTCATTGGCTGAAATACTTGAATCAAGATGGCTTTGACTTTATGTAATTTACTTCTTTTATGTGTGGTCTGACATCTGGGGGGAAACTCTTGCTGTGGTGCTTTGGGTGGAATGTGCACAGCCAACAAATCTTTGTTGTACTTTGGGTGGCAAATGTGAGTTTGCATGATGCTTCACATCACTGCCAAAACACAGAGTAGCTGCAGGTTTGGCACAGGTCCTAAGCAGGAATAATGACTACCAAATGCAGTTAAATCCTAGAGGAATGTAATATTCACCTATATTTTATTAACATAGAAGAAACTCTGTGGGTAACCTGACCTGTCACTACAGAAACATTGTTAACTGCATCTAGAGTAGACCGATTGAATGAATGGTACTACCCAAGTAGCCTGTATCTTACTGCCAACAGGGTAAACCTTGGTTTTTAGGAACCCAGGACCCTTCCACAAAGCCCTACATCCCAGAATATCAAGGCAGAAAATCCCACATTATATCTGAATATGAACTCAGACAACCCAGTTCAAAGCAGATATTGTTGGATTTCCCTCCTTATTATTCTGGGATATAGGGATGTGTGGAAGAGCCCTCAGTCCAAGTTCTTGCAGAAATGTATACTGCTACAGTGAGATATAGCACACGAGTTTAACCCATCGTGCCACTGGAGGCTCCATTCCATGAGTGAAGAGGCAAGACAGACAACCTTCCATTTTTCAAGAAGCCTTCAAGTGATTTCTAGTAGGCTACAAATGTTTTTGTGTTGTTGTTATTATTATTATGTTATTTATACCCTGTTTTTTCTCTCCACAAAGGAATCTCAAAGCGGCTACTTAAGTAAACCCTAGCTGGCATGGTTGTTTCATTTAACATATTGATGTTGTATTGTTAGTTTTATCAAAAGTATACGAAATATGTTGAACTGCTCTTATTTATAGTGTAGGTACCTGTCTCTGTTCTTTCCATGTCATATTGTGGCCTCTGGTACCAAATTTTCAGTTAAAGAAGACATGTCCTGGAATACATATACTCTTGGCTTTTCTTCGCGAACGAAGATTCAGGAAGGACTCATCCCATGCTTTCTACAAGCAGGTTGATGACTAGTTGGATGTATCCTTCGAGCCTGTGCAATGGATTTTTCTGGTGGAGCGCAGTGTGCACAGAACTGGCCTCACCCTTTAAACCAAAGGTTTGTCTGCTGGGGCCTAGCAAGCTTGGACGGTGGCAGCGAGGCCCTCAGGTCGTAGGTTTGATTTGAGTTTCCTTCTCTAGATGGTTGACCTTACAGGGTTAGATGAGCACCATCTGCCCGGATTTGAATTTAGAGTTTTCCTTCTCTTAGGATGGTTGCCAAAAGGCTAGAGAGCCCATCCTGCCCTTTGACGCTCTTCGTCAGACCCCTTGGTTGTGACCTGTCTGGCATGGGAGGCCCTACTGGTGGCTATTATGCCACTGCCATCATAGCTCAAACCTTCATTAGGGTACACAAGCCTCTCCCCCACGACAAGGGGGTGCCAACGGAGAGGAATACATATACTACAGTAATTGAAATGTAGTCTCTCTTCGCTCACTGCAGTACTGTTTACAGAAGTCTTACACAGCTCCCTATGTAGGAGTGTGAGGCTAGTAGGCAGATATTATACTGAATTATACCTGTTTTTGCAATTGTTTGCACTAAGACTGAATGCCTAAGCAAGGCTGCTCAAAGACCTTCATCCCAGCTGTTTCTTTCTTGGTTGAACTCCCAAGACTGGAAGCAACCATTTCTGGGAAGAAAATAGCTAGGGAGGTCTGTGAGTAGGAAAAAAGCATTTAGCACTTCTTTCCTTACCATCAGTCTTGGCACAAGAGATGAGCCAAATGTGGCCTCCAGATATTGTTGGATTGCAACTTCGTTTGGCTTTAGCCAATGTAGAAAAGGAGGCAAGCTCATGAGAACTTTGTTTTTATTGACTTTACCCCATTCCCACCTACTCACTTTATTGTTATCTGGTACCAGGCCCTCTTTTGCTTATATTTACTTTAGCCCATTCCCACCTCTACATATTATCGGTATCTGGTAGGCCCCCTTTCCTCTGGGTTGGAGGATGCGATCTTCATATCTTGTTTATCCTTCACTATTGACTTATTAATAGTACCAGCACAAGCTTGTAGATTGAAAAAAATGTTAAAGGTTTTAAATATGAAATCAATGCTATATAATGTAATCCTTAGAAATCCATGAGAGATCTTTTTTGGAATTTGAGCTATAATAACTACATTTGGATTCAGGGAATCATCTGAGAAATATTACGATTTTAAAAACCTAGGGAAAAAGATCATGAGAGGGCAGGGAGCCTGGAATAAGTGGGATTAAATATGCATAAACTAAAATTATATGCATAATGTTTGGTTCTATACTATTTTTCTTCCAAAGCTTGGAAACAGGATATATAGCTGCACTGATTTAAGCAAACTGTTTCTTCCTTGTGATGCAATTACTGCAGGAATGCACTGGACAAGTACCAGAAACAACTTGGCTATATCAAGTGTTTAAAACTGAGACAAGTAAAATCTTCAAATGTAATACTTTTAATAAATGCTGAACATGTAGTAGTCTTTCTGCAGCTCAGCTCAACCTCATAAAAAGTATCAAGAATGAGCAAAAATGCCCAATGAGACCGTTAACAAAATGCACTTCTGTTGGGAGATGTTAAAACTAATATTTCTCAAAGAAAAGAATTATCAACATGAAAAAACCCTTTCTAAACACAGTGTAGTTTGGAAAACCAGTATTTTAAATGGTTTTGTAGAAGACCAGGTGAGAGACCATGGATCAAATTACTACTCGATCGTAAATATCCACTGGGTGATCCTTGGTAAGTCATACCCTCTCAGCCTCAGAGAAAGGCAAAGTAAGCCCCCTCTGACCAAATCTCCGTGCAGAAAACACTGAGATGGGTTTGCCTTAGGAATACCATACATGGATGGTATGGTATTCTTGAAGGCAAACAACAACAAAAGCAAAATGGTAGGTGTGAACAATGTTTTATAAGTTTGTTGTAAATATTTACTAGCATAACACCATAATTATTGAAGTTCACAAAAATTAAAGTATTAACTACATTCTCTTTCATGTTCAGAGTGGGTATCTTGAACCCATTTGGATGTTGCCATGCTGCAAATCCAATGATCTCCCTGCCAATAGTAATACAGGAACCTGCATACTATTGAGTCTTGATCTATATCAGGGGTGCTCAACTGGCGGCCCGTGGGCCGTATACAGCCCCCCAGCCCCTTCCCTACGGCCCCCTACCCTCCTGCAAGATATCTCCTTTTTTAAGATTAAAAAAATATTTTTTAATATTTTTTAGAATATTTTTTATTATTTTTTTCACGGTGGGGGGGGGTGAGGGGCGTGGCGGGGCTGGGAGGAGGAGCAGGCTCCCTTCCTCCTCCTACTTCCCTCCCTCCCCCCCGCCAATCGGCGCGCTCGCTGCTGCTGCTCGAGGCCTAGCGCGGCCTTGCTGAGGGGGCGGCGGTGGCGGTGGCTGCTGAGGCGGAGGCTGCTGGAGGGGGAAAGGGAAGGCCACAGCGGCCGCCATGAGGCTGGGGATGGCCGGCTGCGGCCTTCCCTTTCACGGCGCCGGCGGAGGAGGCTGCTGGAGGTGAGAGAGAAAATGTGTGTGTGTGTGCGCGTGCGTGCATGTGTGGTGTGCCAGATGGGAATGAGAGAAAAAGTGTGTGTGTGTGTGCACGCGCGTGTGTGTGGTGTGCCAGGAGGAAATGAGAGAGAAAGTGTGTGTGTGCGCGCGCGCGTGGTGTGCCAGGAGGGAACAAGAGAGAACGTGTGTGTGTGTGGTGTGCCAGGAGGAACGAGAGAGAAAGTGTGTGTGTGTGTGCGTGGGTGTGCCAGGAGGGAATGAGAGAGACAGAGGGAGAGTGCGTGCGTGTGGTGTGCCAGGAGGGAACGAGTGTGTGTGTGTGTGTGCGCGCGTGCCCACCCCTCCTCCAGATGGCCATCGAGGAGGAGAAGGGGTGCTGCTTGCCCTTTCTTCTCTTCTTCCTCCTCCAGATGGCCATAGAGAAGGAAGAAGAGAAGCGGCACTGCTGCTGTTTCTTCTCCCCCGACTGGCCATCGAAGAGGAAGAGGAGGAGAAACTGCAGCAGTGTCCCTTCTCTTCTTCTTCCTCCTCGATGACCAACTGGAGAAAGAGGAGTAAGAAGAGAAGGGGCAGCAGCACCCCATCGAGGCAGGCAGGTGGTGGCTTGCAAGGGGGGGGGGCGTCTCCTCCGTGCTGTCACCTCTTCCTCTCCCTCCCGCCTCCAGAAGGGAGACCTGCAAAGTGGGGAGGGGAATGGAAGCGCTAAAGAGAGCCCCCTCCTGCAATCAACCAGCCGTTGATTCCCCTTCCTGCTTTCCAGGACTCACTTCTGGGGACAAGGGAGAGAAGCAGGAGGCAACCCCCAGGCTTGTGTCTCCTTGGCTGTGCCAGACGACAATCTTCCTCCCCTCCCACCTCATTCCCCCCCCCCCACACACACACACATACACTTTTCTAGCACCCCTTTTCCACACCAGTCTTTCCTTTTACTAGTTTCCCCCCTTCCTCTCCCAGTCTTTACTACCCCCATTCCCAGGAGGAGAGAGGAAAAATAGGATCTAGAGCAGGCATGGGCCAATTTGGGCCCTCCAGGTGTTTTGGACTCCAACTCCCACCATTCCTCAGGCCCTTTCCTTTCCCCTCTCAGCCACTTAAGACAACCCTCTTCTGCCTTGCAAGAAGACACCATCAAAGCCTTCCTGACAGATGGCCAGCCAGCCATAGATATGACAGACATTTTAATTTTTTACACATATACACACAATAAATATCACAGATCTGGAAGAGACCACACGGACCATCCAGTCCAACCCTCTTCTGCCCTGCAAGAAGACACCATCAAAGCCTTCCAGAGAGATGGCCAGGTAGCCATAGTTATGACAGACATTTTATATATAATTTTATACACGTTTACTTTAATTAGGGAGGAGGAGGGGCTGGGGGCGTGGCCGGGGGCGTGGGGGGGGCGGGGCGGAGTGGCCGCCCAGGTGATCAGTGACCGGAATTCCAGCCACAGGTCCGGTAGAAGTTGGACAGCCCTGATCTATATATTGGGAGTCAACTGCAAGAGGCACGTGATATATTTTTTATAAAAACACAATAAGCAATCATTGTCTTCAAAGCTGCAGATATTGATACTGATACATTTAAAAATCTTACCTATTAATGTAACTGAGAGCAACATAGGTCGGTTGTTGTAGTTCTTGTTTCTCTAATACACGTGGGTCTGTATCTGTAATGAAAAAGATACATAAACTGTTACCAGGTTTTGGTGAATCAGATAATGTGGAAACAAAGCATTTAATATCCTGGTTTCTGGATCACACTCAGAACAAAATCATTATTCTTCATTCATACAAAAGCAGACATATTGAAATACTTTAAAATGTTTATCAGTACATATCATTTCTACATTAAACTATAAACAGTTAAAATGAGCAGTAAAGGGCGGACATAATCTATTATGTATCTGTAAGTGAACCTTCTTTTAAGAAATGTCAAACCAATCAGATCCATATTTAGATGGCAGTTACATCTGCTAAGAACTATCTTCCATGGATGACATGAAAGAACACCATTTAGTATGTTTTGATTAGCTAAGTCCTGGGCTAGATTTAGCTGATGCATTTTTTTCATGATTAAAGTAGGCTAGTCATGTATGCCAATGGAATTAAGATAAGAAGTGGCTGAACTTCCAAGATCCAAGTCTTCTCTAGTTTTGCTGTGCCAAAGGAAAAGTCACTAAGTAAGTTCTTGAAGGAGAAATCCTGTAACACATTTAGGAAAAATTGTGCGTTATATAGGTTCAAATGTCTTGTAACTGCAGAGTCCAAGCCAGCAATTTGGAGAAGGACTCTGGGAAACTGATCTAAGAGAACTGGGTATTTTCTAGATAACAGAATTAGAATAATTATAAATACTTTTAATGTTTTGTTTCTGGGATTTAACTTTAATTTCTTTAGCAGTAACAGGCAAATTATGAACGACCGAATCCTTTCAGTCTGAAAAGTCATGAAGTTTCTAACGAAAAACAGATACTTTTTGTGATGACTGTTAATTGCCATCAAGTCCACTTCTACTTATGGTGACCCTATGAATGAGAGACCTCCAAGTCACTCTGTCATTAGCAGCCTTGCTCAGGTCTTGCAGATTCAGGAATGTGATTTCTTTGTCTGAGTCTATCCATCTGCCTTCTATCTTACCAAACATTACTGGCTTTCAATAGTGAGTCATGTCTTCTCATGATATGCCCAAATGACAACAATCTCAGTTTTGTCACTATCTAGGGCAGGGGTCCCCAAACTAAGGCCTGGGGGCCGGATACGGCCCTCCAAGGTCATGTACCCAGCCCTCGCTCAGGGTCAACCTAAGTCTGAAACGACTTGAAAGCACACAACAACAACAAGAACAACCCTATCTCATCAGCCAAAAGCAGGCCCACACTTCCCATTGAAATAGCAATAAGTTTATATTTGTTCACATTGTTCTTCATCTTAATTATTGTATTGTTTTAAGTGTTTTTGCACTACAAATAAGATATGTGCAGTGTGCATAGGAATTCATTCATGTTTCCCCCCCAATTATAATCCAGCCCTCCAACAGTTTGAGGGACTGTGATCTGGCCCTCTGTTTAAAAAGTTTGAGGACCCTAGGGTATCTAGAGATGGCTTAGGATTGATTTGCTCTTGGACCCATTCACAAGGAAGCTAGTAAAATGTGGGTTACACTATGGTACTTGTTAGGTAGGTTGGAAATTGTTCAACTGGCTGAACCCAAAAGATGCTTACCAATGGCTCCTCTACATCCTGGAGAGGAGTGACCAATGGGGTGCCACAGAGTTCTGTCCTGGGTGCAGTGATGGAACGATGGAATAGAGGACATGCTTATCAAATTTTCACGTAATATCAAATTGGGAGGGATAACTATTACTCTAAAGCAGTGTTTCCCAAACCTTTTTGAGCCGCGGCACATTTTTTACATTTACAAAATCCTAGGGCACACCATCAACCAAAATGACACAAAATGACACTCTAACACAGTAATACATATAGTTAATATGTTTTTAAATGTATTTATACACTCAATGTGAAACCTGGGCCTGTTTTGATGAACACAACATATATATGACTTCCTCTCACATACTTATACATGGCTATCATGTCTTCTCTCAGCCTTCTCTTCTTCAGGCTAAAAATGCCCAGCTCTTCAAGCCTCTCCTCATAGGGCTTGTTCTCCAGACCCTTGTGAAATTTTACCATGTCGGTGAATTGGGCAGTGAGCGAACCTGGGAGCATCGGGAGGCTGAAGCAGCCCTGAACAGGAGCTAGAGCCATGCTGAGTCGAGGCTCCGGAAGGCTTCCTCAAGGTGGGCCCTGGCATTCAGCGGAGCCCTTCCTTTGCCTCGGGGAGGATCTTTGGGGAGGGAAAGAGGTAGAAAGAGCTGCTAGGTGGGGGAAGAGTGCCAATTTCCCACGGCACACCTGATGATCACTCACGGCACACTAGTGTGCCCCGGCACAGTGGTTGGGAAACACTGCTCTAAAGGACATGTTCAGAATCCAAAATAACTGTAACAGATTAGAGAGTTGGGCCAAAGCTAACAAAATTAACATCCACAGGGGAAAGTGTATTGCAGGAAAAAAATGAAATGCGTAAGCTATAGGTTGGAGGAAGCTCACTGAACATGGTTGCATGTATATGTGAATTTCCACCAGAAGCTGACCATAGAATCATGCTGGAAGCCTAGATCTCTAGACATTTTCTTCAGAGCTATTCTATTGATAGCTGCAGGTCCATGGAGTAGCTAATTTCAGCTAAGAAAAATAGGGCTCTCATGAAAACACTGATAAAAGTGCCAATTTAGAATATTATGTAGAGAGCTTCCATCTACTTCCTTCTAGTGCTCCAAATTCTGCTTTTTTTGTCTCCATCCTGTCTGCAAATTATTTTCTGAAGCTGTCAATCAGAAATTCAAATCAAAGCGTGCATACACACAATAAAATGCATGCCACTGGCATTAATTCCATCTGAAAAAGGAAAAACAAAGAGGAAAATCAATTCCTCACAAAATTGATTTTCCAGTCTGAATGAAAAAGACTTGTAATAATAATAAAAATCCAAAACCAGTGTGCTAATCTCATCATTTTGCTACATGAATATAACACTGAAATGAATATTTCAGCAGAGGAAATTGGTTTACACTGAATCAGAACATTAATCCAATATGGTGTTCAATGTATTGTTTAAAGGTCAGGAGAGAATGCTTCTGGAACATGGCCATATAGCCCGGAAAACGCACATAAACCCAATATGGTGTTATTTGAGAAAGAGTGGTCTAAATCTCACAACATTTGAAGCAGCAGAATTCATGTTTTCCAATATATTATCATTTATTAATAACTCGGGCGAATCACAGAGAGCAGTCAACCCTCCTGTTTAAGGCGCTCCATTGGCTGCCATTCATTTTCCAGTCTCAATTCAAGGTGCAGGTCATCACCTATAAAGTCCTAAACTGTTTGGGACCCGCCTAGCTTCGTGACCATCTCACCCCCCACAAACCATCCTGCTCCCTTTGATCCTCAAGAGAGGCCCTCCTCTCGCCCCTCCCTCTCTCACAGGCCCGTCTCATGGGAACGAGGGAGAGAGCCTTCTCCTCTGTGGCCCCATGACTCTGGAATTCATTGCCAGGTGAGGTTAGGAAAGACCCACGCTAGCAGCCTTCAAGAAAGATCTTAAAACCTGGCTTTTTGACTGTGCTTTTGGAGAGTGACTCTACATCTCCTTTACTCACTCCCCATAATGTCTGTCCCCACACTGTATTTCCCCCCTGCCTGTTCAAAGGCCTGTTTCCATTACCCCATTACTCCATCTTTTAATGAGTTCCTCCTTCACAATTACTTGTGTTTTATTTCTATCTCATCCTGAGTTTTATCATTTTACCTGTACATCTGGCCCACTCACTGTGATTGTGATTTATCGATTGTTGTATTTTGCATTGTTGTACTGTATTCTTATGTTTTATTTATTTTATTATGATGTTTATTTTGTGTTTTGGGGTTGTTTTTTTGTTGTTGAAATGCATTTCTGGGCTTGGCCTCATGTGAACCACCCCGAGTCCCCACTGGGGAGATGGTGGCGGGGCATAAATAAAGATTATTATTATTCAGTTGACTGGCACTCATCTGAATTTAGTGAGTCAAAGAAGCTTTGGAGTGCACCTACACTGTAGAATTAATGTGGTTTGACACCATTTTAACTGTCATGACTCGATGCTATGGAGCCCTGGGAGTTGTAGTTTGATGAGGCACCAGCACTCTTTGGCAGAGAAGGCTAAAAAGCTTGAAAAATGACAACTTCCATAATTCTACAATGTAGATGCACCCTTGGTTTTCTGATCTATGATGCCCTTTATGGCTTGGGTCCAAGCTATCAGAGAGATTATGGGCCTCATCCCACTTCGCCTGGTTGAATCCATTGCCCCCCCCCCCCCCCCGCACACTTTCCCCATCACATGGGGATAGCATTGCCCTTATGACTTCCTGTGTTGTGGGGAAAGTGTCCAGTGACGATTTCACCTCAGTTGGGGACAGGGTCACCGCCAGAAGTCACACAACATTGTGTGATGACCGGCAGGGGCTCCATCCATTAGATGGGGTGAAAGCATCTTAGGATGCTAAATTCCCCATCTGATGAGGCCCCATAAGTTGCCTGGGTTTCTGAGAGCCTCAAGAAAGACCCTTCTTTCAGTCCCACTTCCTTTATAGACGCAGTGATGTGTATGAGAAAATATTGTCTTGGTAGATGTCCTCCGGCTCTATAACATTTTCCCTCCAGAAGATAGAATGACTCACTACTTGCTGTACTACTATCAGCTTTTAAACGGCTTTTTATCACACTAAAGCTAAATCTGTTGACAGCTTTAGTTTGTGCAGCAAGATTTAGGAGTAGCTTAGAGAGCTGGTTATGTTTAGCCTGGAATAGAAGATTAAGAAGTGACATGATAGCCATGTTTAAATATTTGAAAGGATGTTACATGGAAGATGGAGCAAGCCTGGTTTTTGAGGCTCCAGAGATTAGAACAGAGCAATGGATTCACACTACAGGAAAAGAGAACCAATTTAGTTATCAGGAAAACTTACTGATAGTGAAAGGTGTTCAATTGTGGAATACAATGCCCCGAAACCTCCTTTTCTGGAGATTTGAATTAATAATAGCAACAACAATTTTAATTAGAGTCTGGATGGCATTTGGTTTGGTTGTGTATTCCTGCATGGCAGGAGTTGATTGGATGGCCATTGGGGTATCTTCTAGATTGGTGGTTCCCAACCTTTTTTTGACCAAGGACCACTTGATCAGGGTCTACTTTGACCAGGGACAACTTGACCATGGCCTACTTGACCAGGGACCACTTTGACCAGGGATCACTTTGACCCAGGACCACTCCCCAACATTAATTAGTATCAAAAAAGGTTATGAATCAGTTTTTGGTCAACGTTAGATTTGGTTTGAGGTGCTGATTCAAGAAATTGCATTGGATAGACCATATCAGCTTTAGTTTCTGATACAGAATATTTGCCATGGTCAGCAACAGAGAGGAAGTGGCAGGCAGCAGGAAAGGAACAGAAATAAATAAAATAAAATAAACAAAGAGGAAGGAGAATTTTGTCCTCGCGGCCCACTGGTGGTCTGCGGCCCACAGGTTAAGAACCACTGTTTTAGATCTATAGGTCTATCATTCTGCTCCATTTACTGCATTTAATACAGTATTTCAGAATGTTATATAAAAAGAAGCAGAACTAATACAAAGAGTACATTTATTGTTGTAATGCAGACAGCAAATAATCAACAGTACAAATGAACACAAAGTACTTCATCAGTTGAACAATGGCTAAAAAGAAGGACTCACAGCACAATTCTCAAAATTGGTAGTAGGTTGGGGGGGGGGGGGGCAGAGAGACCCTGAATGAAAATGTCTGAAACATAATACCACTGATTCATCTTCAAAACTAGGTAAGAGGGCTTTCCCTGTAAACCAGGGTCATTTGTTCTAACAAGGTCTAACAAAAATATAATGATATATTAAGCCGCTCTTGAGTCCCCCCTCGGGGGCTGAGAAGAGCGGGGTAGATATAATGTAAATAAATAAACACAATTTAACACACGTAATTTACAATTTGCTTCGGTTTTGAAGGCATTCACATTTTGACTCTCCTCTTGGTCAAAATCCAGGTATAACCTGATCTCCCTGTGCTTAATCTTAAGACATTTCTAAGTTTTCATCAAACTTGCACAATCAGATCACCTATCTATGCAATTTTAACAATGTTGGTATCTTGCTTAGCTCTCCTCCTCAAAGATAATAAAAGTTTGGAAATTTAAAGCTAGCTAGCTTTCCGGGGATAATGCCAGTAACTATCAATTTAAGAACTTCTGGAGAGGTTTCTTGGCTTTTCTCCTTTTCCAAGATTTTTGCTTATTTCCTACACCCCACACAATAGATGAGTGACTTGATCACCAAATGTAAACCTATCCTTCTGATTGCTTTCCTTCTTCCAGCCCATGTTATCACACTTTTCCCTTTAGCGCCCTTTAGCCTGTACTTGCTCATTCACACATATCACCTCCTTTCCCTGCCACATTCTTCTGACTAATTTTTCAGTCTCCCCCAGATATGCTCTTTCAAATTACTTCTGCTCCCAGTCTTAATTTCTCCGCCTTGCAATAAGTTATCTCAATGGTCAGAGCAGGCCTGATATTGGAAGTGCCTTCAGAACAGATATGGGCTGGCTTAGGAAGACAGACAAAAACAGGCCTATAAAAATGCCAAGTCGAGGCTTTCAACTTTTCCTTAAGCATTAGCTAGGTAGTAAAATTAACTGAAAGTAGTCTAAACAGTTTCGCATGAGATTCCCACAGTGCCTTAAATGTGTCTGCAGATAACAAATGTTTCTTGAAAATCCTCTGGCTACTAAACTGTGCTTTTCAACTCTGTTGGTCGTTTGTGGAGCTGGCTGTGTGTGTGTGCGTTGTGTGGAGGGAGGAACCACCACCGCCTTAATGCTGCTACCACAACCCAGTTCACATAAAACAGCTACAGCTGTCGTTTATTCTGAACAGATCAGTTGTTGGTCATGTACAAACATCACCTCAAACCACTTGCTTCCTGAGTTAGTGTGTGGTACTAATGACTCATTATTTTATAGCTCTAATTGTACAATTAAGAATTTTGCATTCAGGGAATGACCTCCTTTATGCAAACCCCCATTGGCAGCAGCAGTAATGGTGATGGTGGTGGTAGTAACAGCAATCAACAGCCAACCTAATGGGAACCTTAATAACAACAGCAACAACAACATTCTTTTTATACCCCACCTCCATCTCCCCTAAGGGACTCGGGGCTGCTTACAAGGAGACAATCCTAGGGAGCACAAAGTTAAAAACGTAACACAATAAGATAGCATCAAATAACAGCCAAATAAAAACATATCACAATAAAACATAAGGTCATAAAATTTGTATTAGACATCTATATATGTTGCTAACCAGTCAAGACTTCTACATGTCAGTGTCCCATTGCATTTAATTTTAAGTGAATTTTCTATTATTAATGATGATGGAACTAAAACCATTCATTCATTTTGTTGTTGTTGTTGTTGCTGTTGTTGTGTGCCTTCTAATTATTTCCGACTTATGACAATATGAGGAAGACCCTATCAAGGGTTTTCCTGAGGCTGAGAGTGTGTCACTCACCTAAGGTCACCTAGTGTAATGTTGTAGTCTGGTTTCCAGTGTGATGTGATAGACTGAGCCTTGACTATGGCTCTGGAGGCCAGGGTTTGAATGCTCGTTCAGCTATGGAAACCCACTGGGTGAGCTTGAGTAAGTGATACCCCCTCGTCCTCATAGGAAGGCAATGGATTTTTTTTTCTGAATAAACCTCCCAAAGAAACCCTATGATAGATCAGAAATAACAAAGGCACACTACAATAATGATTTTGAAAGAAACACTTCCAACCATTAGCTGGTGCTGTTTCTATGTTCCAGCCTATTTCCATTTTATTTCCCTTTGCAACAGTACAATGTTGCGCCAACTTATCTAAATAAGTTGTTATATACTCTGTATGTATATGCATTGTATTCATACAATGCTATATAATTTCAGTTACCATGGGATCATCCTAAAGAAATTTAAGATTTATAATCTGGCGACATACTTAGTGTTTCTTATTAGAAGAGTTCTAGTCCACTTCTTAAATTACAGTTCCCAAGGGTCCTTTAAAAAGTAATGGACTGAGGATTAAATTAGTTTAATTCAACAGTGAAGACAGACATTTGGGCTACCTGAATTATAGCTAGTTCAAAGGGGACGATGACAACGTAGTAGAAGGCTGGCTTTCCATACCCATCAAGCAGGTTATAAGGAAGTCATCTGATGGAAGTAAAAGTACACATGCATAGACTCAACCTTCATTACCAAGCAGTCTTTTAGAAGTAGCTATCAGTACCTTTGGCTATTTGATGCATGCATATTTTCCCTCAATTTTTTCTAAATATCTTCTTGAGTGTGTTACATAAAGCAATTTTTTAAAAATACTAAAAACATTCTTCAAATTTCCTATGGATGACAACCAGTACCATCTTCTGAACCAGAACTACCATTGGATCAGTCTCTTTTATTGCTTTTTCTAGCTTAAGGGTATACATTTTCTAATGAGAGAAATCATAAAACTGTAAAGCAAACAATGAATATTTCTAATAAATAGAATTTAGAAATGCATACCTGGGCAACTTCAGGTACATAAACTAGTTATAAATAAATTATGGTTTTGGCACCTTCTTAGCCTCAGAGAAAGGGGCAAATAATCCGCTTTAATATAAAATCTGAAATGGTTGCCTTCAGCAAGTCACAATCTTTTGCAATCACGGTCTACTCTGAAGAAAAACATGGAATCAAATAAGAATATATTATTATTCATTTCCATATACACAGTTTATGTATATACCGTATTTTTCGCACCATAAGACGCAGTTTTTTTCCTCCCAAATTAGGAAGAAAAATCAGCTGCGTTTTATGGAGCGAAGATGCAGGCAGGGAGGGGGAGGCGCTGAGCAGAGGGGGGCGGCGATATACTCACCAAAAGTGTCTGGAGACCGCAGCCTCTGTCGCCACCTCTCCTCTTCTCTGGTCCGTTGCTGGTCCGTCCCTTTCCTTCCCCCGCCCTTTCTTCCCTCGAGCAAAGGGCGGCGGGAAAGGAGCAGGAGGAGGAGCCGAAGCAGCGTCGCGTCAGAGCGTCTGACGCGACGCTGCTTCGCTCCTCCTCCTGCTCCTTTCTCCCTGCCCTTTGCTCGAGGGAAGAAAGGGTGGGGGGGAGGAGGAGCGAAGCAGCGTCGCGTCAGAGGAGGAAAATAGGAAAAATTTTTTTTTTCTATTTTCCTCCTCTAAAATCTAGGTGCGTCTTATCAGCCGGTGCGCCTTATGGTACGAAAAATACGGGGGGTGTGTGTGTGTGTGTGTGTGTGTGTGTATATATATATATATATATATATATATATATATATATATATAACAAAACGTCACATAGCAAAAGAGATGACAAAAAGAAACTGCAAAGCAACTTTTCTTCCTTCTAAGCAATAGTTTTTTTGGCTGAAGTAGAACAATCTCATTTGGCTGCTATTTCGTGTCTTTCAAGATCAGAGTTTTTCTTAACAAGAGAACTAATTGCATGACCATTTTGCTCTATAGATATGAGCGATGTAACAAAACAAATACATCTTTAAAGTTCAACCAAAATCTTCACGTAGGCAATTAAAGTGAAAAATGGGAGCTTTTCAACACTGCTTGTTGTATATATAAATATATATATAAATAACAATACCTTCAAATAAGGGGAATACAGGAAAAGTATCTAACCCAAACATTCATCAACCAATTTAAATATTTGCCTGCTTGCTTTCAAAAGATTTTAGGAATATGTGTTATATAATAAAATTGTTCTTCTGGAAATGAAGAAAATGGCAGTTTCAACATTTTTTAAACAAAATTATTTTTTTACACTTGACCCTATATTCTAATCCTTAATGTATGTGTTGTATACCCAAATCAATATCATAATGTAATATTAAAAGCAACATGCATACCAGGAAGAGGCAGTATACACATGCAAGGTATAAATACACACATATATATATTAATAATAATTACTTGGTATAAACGGCTATGGGGGAATGTTATTTGTTAATAAGTAAACTAATATTTTCACATTTGAATTAATGAAGTACTCATGAAAAGGGGTTATTTGTTGATAGTGACTGGAGAGAATTATGTACCAAGGTTTTTGGGCTGTATGGGCATGTTCCAGCAGCATTCTCTCCTAACATTTTGCCTGCATCTGCGGCTGGCATCTTCAGAAGTTCTGTTGGCAGTGAAACAAGTGGTGTGTGTGTGTGTGTGTGTGTGTGTGTGTGTGTGTGATCTCTGCAGAACACCTTTGCAGTTTCATGGCTACTCAATGCTATTCAAACTTGCTAATAGCAACATTCACGCTTGCTTTAAACAGACAAGGGTTCTTTCTCCCACTCTGGACATTCCACAGAAATAAGTAACAGAGTTTGGAAGGAACCAAGTTCGAACTCTTGGAGAAAGAAAATAAATATCTATTAAAAATTGATCCTTCCCCACTGATACCACCCTGACCTGGGCTTTAGTACAGCAGGTTAACTGCCAGCTGCAGTAAACCTTGCCAACTCAAAGGATGACAGTTCGAAGCCTGGGTCAGGATGAGCTCCTTGCCTCTAGCCCAGCATCTGTCTAGCTAGCAGTTTTGAAAACAACAATGTGAGTAGATAAATAGGTACCGCTTAGAGGGACATTGTTTAAGGCACCCATAAGGAAATGCCAGAAAAATGCTGGCGATTTGACTGAGGAAGAAATTTACGAAGAAAAAGCTCTTTGGAAGGGAAAGTGGAGTGACAGCACACACACACCCTGGTGGCTGGAACTGAGCACAGCTTCCAAGATGCCAAAGATGGTAAAGCCTATATATACCTCTATCTATGTACAGTTGTCTGTCTTGTCAGTGTACAATAGCAATGAATGTTTGCCGTATATGTGTTCTGCAATCCGCTCTGAGCCCCCTTCGGGGTGAGAAGGGTGGAATATAAATGCTATAAATAAATAAATAAATAAATATTTTTTCACCCAAAACACCAAATGGAGAATGTGCTAAGCCACAGAATATTAAAATTCCGAAACAGATCCCCATATGATGTGTATACATATTTATACTGGAGGCAGGGGGGTTGAAAATCTCTGTTAAAAGATACACATTCAGATACTGAAAAGACTCATCATTCAGTGAAACTATGAAATTTGACTCCCTGGTAGGGTAGAAATGAAGTAAATAAATAAAGATTAAAGTGTTAATGAGAAAAACCAATTTGAAGATTTAAAACATAAAAAGAAAAGGTATGATGAAAACAATCTGCAGATGGTTTATCAGAAGGAAGTCCAGTTTTTTCCGTGTGTGCATAAGATTACAGCTTTTAAAAATCTGGACAATTTTAGGCAAATCTACCAAACATGGATAATGTAATCTCTTTTATTCTTACAGACCATCTAGAAGTACTCAAAAACATATTCTTACTGCATGCAATTATGATTTTCTGCTTAGTAGGTTAATTTTGATATGGAAAACATAATTATTGATGCAACCCAAGGCAATAATTAATGGCTACCTTCTGTGGATAGAACATCCATTAATCAAGTCAGTAGACATTAGACCCCAACAATTATGTAAAACAGATTGAAGATAAAGACAAAAGGAAATCTACAGGGATAGTTTAAGATCAAATAAATACAGGTTAAACCTATTCAATTCTGAACCTTTAAGGCAGAGGTGGGCACATTCAAGGGAATGGGGTTTTACTGGTAGATTCATCACCCTGCAGAGACCAGTGAATAGGCCTTCAGAGTTGTTTCCAGGGAATGTGTGTGTGTGTGTACTTTCAGGTTGCCTGTCAACTTATGACAGCCCCAAGTATTTCATAGGGTTTTCTCAGGCAAAGAGTAGTCAGAGATAGGTTAGGCCTATGAAATACAGCTTATGGCACCTGATATTCACTGGTAGTCTCTCATCCAAGTACAGGCAGTGCCCAAGTTACAAACATCCGACTTACAGAAAACTCATAGTTAAGAATGGGGGCAAGACAACAGGAAGTGAGAGAAATCTACCCCCAGGAAGGGAAATTCACTCCTGAAAGAGTTATCATGTGGAAAGGGTGTCTCAACTGAAACTTTCTCAGCAATCGTTGGTTCTGCAACAAGCCATTTTTTCCAAAATACAATGATCACAGGGACAGAAAGTGAAGTGAAATGTTTTGAACAGGGGAACAGACAGCAAAACAAACACCACAGGGGTGTTAACCCTTTCCTATGCTGCCCAAAGCTTAAATGTATGTACACACACACACACAGTTGGCTAGAGTTACATTTAAAAATGTACCTGTTCCGACTTAAATACAAATTCAACTTAAAAACAAACCTACAGAACATACCTTATTTGTAACCTGAGGACTTCCTGTACTATAGACCTGATCTCATTTAGCTTCCAAAACCAGATGGAATTCAGTTTATTAAAGATAGATAGACATGAGGGCTTTTCCTTTCATGTCCTCCTAGGAATCACCTCCTGCCATTATTGTCCCTTTGGTTGCTACCACTGTACTATTAGCTGGGTGCAATTTTATTTAGTTGAATGTTTGAAGCATAATTTGGAGGAAAGTTATATGGAAAGGAATTTTCAATTCTGAACCTTTTCAGCTGGGAATGATATTGTTTCCCTCAACTAGATGCTTTTCTTTTACCTGCTGAAGAAAAGAGGCAGGTGCCCATTATTTTAAGATGGCTGAGTCTCCGTCGTATGACAGATCATTATAAAACTGATATGTATGTTTACAACAAGAACCAATGTAGTAGTTTTAGTGTGGACCTAGGGTTGTATAACACAGTTTTCAAGTCACCGTTCAGTTGTGGGAACCCACTAGGTGACCTTAGGCAAGTCATTTTACAGTCATAGAGGAAACAAATGGGAAACGGTCTCTACATAAATATTACTGAGACAGACAGGGGTCCCCAAACAAAACCCGTGGGCTGAGTGTGGCCCTCCAAGGTCATTTATCTGTCCCCTGCCCTAAACTTTAAATTTAGGGTTGCCTTAAGTCTGAAACGATTTGAAGGCACACAACAGCAACAATCCTAATTAACTTGACTATTCCATCAACCAAAAGCAGGCCCATACATCTCACTGAAATACTGGTACGTTCATGTTGGTTAAAATTGTTCTTCATTTTAAATATTATATTGCTTTTTTGGTTTGTTTTTGTTACTACAAATAAGATGTGCACAGGAATTTGTTCATGTTTTTTTCAAAGTATAGTCTGCCCCTCCCAACAGTCTGAGGGGCTGTGAACTGGCCCTCTGCTCAAGAAGTTTGAGGACCCCTGACTAATGAGAAGGCCATCATAAGATGGAGTCAATTTGAAGACTTATAATAATGGCAATAGTTTGTAATGTACCTCTTTTTTCACATGTGTGAACCACATTAACATTATCTTTCTAGCATTAGATGCCAATTATTCTGCTTACTGATGCGGAGTGAATTTCCATGTTTCTTATCTAAATTTGGTGATCCTATGTTGATCTTTAGATTTTGCTATTGACTGATAACAATTAAGAATGTATATTATTTGCTGAGCTGGCTGTTACAACGATAGATTTTGCCACCTTGTGGCATGCAAGAAGAAATGCACAACTCATCATCCTTGCTGTTATCGAGCTTTGTTTTTTTGGACGATAACCCCCAGAATTATCTAGCCAACACAGGCATGGCTTTACAGATGGCCCTCCATATCTACATATTCCATATATAACCACCCACTACTTGAAAGTATTTGCCCTCCCTCCGAAAAAATCCCCAAAGCAAAACTCTTTTTCCTATTTTATATAAGGGATACCATTTTACTACGGCATTATATATTATGAAACTTGATAATCCACAGAATGTGGTATCCATGGGATCCTGAAACCAAACCCTAGTGCAGTGTTTCTCAACCTGGGCGTAGGGACCCTTGAGAGGGTTGCAAGGGGGTGTCAGAGGGGTCGCCAAAGACCATCAGAAAGCATAGTATTTTCTGTTGGTCATAGGGGTTCTGTGTGGGAAGTTTGGCCCAATTCTATCAGTGGTGGGATTTAGAATGCTCTTTGATTATAGATGAACTATAAATCCCAGCAACTACAAGTCCCAAATGACAAAACCAATCCCGCCCAACCCACTATTAAAATTAGGGAGTATCAGGTATTTGTGCCAAATTTGGTGCACATACAGTATATACACTACGATTCATAGCAGTAGCAAAATTACAGTTATGGAGTAGCAACAAAAATAATTTTATGGTTGGGGGTCACCACAACATGAAGAACTGTATTAAGGGTCATGGCATTAGTAAGGTTGAGAAACACTGCCCTAGTGGATTGCTAGGTGCCACTGTGTAGTTAACCCGAGGGCAGAAGCTGCAGCCATATGGTTACATAAACTGTACTGCAGGGAAGTGAAACTGAACCTGGGCTATTGTTGACCATAAGTTGAACATAAGCCAGCAGTGTGATGCTGCAACAATCAAAGCGAATGCCATTTATGTCTGTATTAAAAGAAGAATTTTCAAGTTGTCCCACTATATTCTACACTGGACAGGCCTCATCTGGAGTACTGTGTTACTAGGTGCCTCATATTAAAATGTACAGTATATAAACAGTATGTTCAGAAAAAACGCAAGTAGGATAAGACATGTGAGAAGAGATGAAAGAATCTGAGCAGTTGGGTGAAGAGAGGACTAAGGGTTGATATGATCATACTGCTTTAATACCTCAAGGATTTTATTTATTTAATATTTCGACTTATATACCACCCTTCCCGAAAAGGCTCAGGGTGGGGTTCACAGCAATGAACAACAAAACACAACATACTTGAAAACATAATAAAAACAGATTAAGACCAGAGTAGGGGTTACAGCTTAGAGATTGAACGCCTGAAGGAACAGGTTGGTCTTACAGGCCCTCCGAAAAGCCTGTAGATCAGTTATTGTTCATGCCTCCTCCGGGAGGGCATTCCAAAGGATAGGCGCTGCTACAGAAAAAGTGTGCTGCTGCGTCGATGACAAGCGGCAGATCTTAAGTGATGGAACCTCTAGTAGGTTTTGATCAATGGACCGTAGTGGTCTCTGGGGAACATGCAGGGAAAGGCGGTCCTTCAGGTACACTGGCCCCAGACAATGCAAGGCCTTAAAGGTTAGCACCAGCACTTTGAAGGCAATCCGGTACTCGATAGCGAGCCAGTGCAAGCGCTGTAGGACTGGTGTGATGTGGCACGATAGTGTCACTCCAGCCAGCAGTCGAGCCGCAGCGTTTTGCACCATCTTCAGTTTCTGGATTACCGACAAAGGAAGGCCAATGTAAAGGACGTTACAGTAGTCCAGTCTCGAGATGACCGTGGCCTGGATTACCGTGGCCAGGTTGTCACCAGAAAGGTAGGGCGCCACAAAGTAGAAGAGGTGGCCTTCTTAATGTTCTCTGCTGCCTCAGTTCTAATGGTTTTAAGATACAGGAGAATAGACTTTGACTGAACATTAGAAGGAACTTCTTGACATTGAGAATCGTTCTGCAATGGAGATCTGGTGAGGTCTCCTCTGGATGTCCTCAACAAGAGGCTGGACAGTTACTTGCTGGGGATGATCTAGCTGGAGATCTTACATTGAGCAGAAGGTGGTCCCCTTTCAACTCCATGACTCTATGATCTCTTAACTTGTGGCCTTATTAACATACACTTAATAACAATATGAGAAAGGCTGCTCCCCGGTTGTGAGACTTCCTATCAAGAGACGTAATGTGGTGCCCATCTCTACTGTCACTACATCAACAAGTTTTTTTCTCTCTTGGTCAACTCTGGTGACAGAATGGTTGCTAAGGACAGGGCATTTAACAAGAGGACTCTCAGTATCTTCACATTAAATTATTATTACAGTGATTCAATATTATAGTGTAATTCTGATTTCATAAATCAATGTGCTTTCATTTGCAGTTTTAAAATTAATGTTGCAAGTTGTCATGGTCAAAAGGTGGGATATAAAGACGACAAAAGAACAGAACAGAATAAATAACTCTAGAACTTGTTTGGTTAAATTTATTTCTACATTTACATAACATCCTATATCTGGAGATCTTAGGTGGAGAGTAACTTTAGATACATTAAAAAAATTAAGCAATTCACAGAATAAAATGAAGCAGAGGTCAAGAACATAAACTCACAAGAGATTATGTGGTGGAACAAACAATGGTGGTAAATGGAGCCAGTGCTGATACCATACTGACATCTTGTGGTCAACATTTGCATGGCATACAAAACCAAACATGCCAAAAGTGTGACTTTGTGTATACTAGGCTTGTACATTTCAGCTGAATCTGTTTCTGCTGGCTGGATACCAGTAGACTTCCCATATCCATTTTTGCATGCCTCCTGAAAAGAGGCACAGAGTTGGATGGAGTTTTTGGACCGCAGCCAAAAAATACAGCTGTCATTTTAGGCAATGGCATCCTTTGTCCTTGTATCCTTCATTAAGACCTGGATTAAAAAGTATCAGAGTTAAGATACTACTCTTTCTGCGATCCTTTCCCTTTGGTCTGTAGAGGAGACCCGGGTTTAATGCCTCCTTAAAGCTGTTTCTATTCTAGAGAAGATAGGCGCTGCAGGCGTGCGTACTCTCTCCCCGCACACAGCTTTTCAAGGCATTTTAGGAAGGCTTCCCACCTCCCAGGGAAGGAAGGGTGATGACCTGGAGCTATCCTAACCTGGGCTTCCTTTAAAAAGCCCTATCTTTTCTCCTTATTTGCACTGTAAGCCATGCCTTCCTTCCCCCCCTCACACCTTTCTGCTTCGGGTTTTAATGCTTCCTTAAAGCTGTTTCTACTTTCTACTGTAGAGGAGAAGTAATTAGGTTGTAATAGATTTCTGAGAATGAAGCTTTTCTTTTTGTCTGCTGGGGTTAAAGATAAAGGTTTCCCTTTGACATTAAGTCTAGTTGTGTCTAACTCTGGGGAGTGGTGCTCATCTCCATTTCTAAAAACCTGCATTGTCTGTAGACACCTCCAAAGTCATGTGGCCGGCATAGCTGCATGGATTTGCATGTTTTCCAACTGCTACATTGGCAAAAGCTGGGGCTAACAGTGGGAGTTCACCCCACTCCCCGGATTCGAACCACTGACCTTTGAGTCAGCAAGTTCAGCAGCTCACCGGGTGCTCCGTTGCTGGGATTACTAATATTAATAATAAGTACTACCTTTTAGAAGTATTTTCTGAAGGAGAGGAGGGGAGGAGAAAAAGAAGCTAAAAGAGTGACTCTTCAAACCCCCAAACATGTACCCCACCCTCTCATCCCGTAAGTTTCCAACTCCCAGTCAGTCTTACTAAATAAAAAGAATCAAGAACATAAAGGAAAATCAAAAAGATTCAAGAGAGAGGCCAAGCCAGAAGCCAAGCAAAACATTACACTGAAGCCAGGATGCAACTATGATGTCGAATAGGGAAGGAGGAGCTGTGACCCGATGCCACGTGGTCCCATTATGGATGGGAAACGTGACGGGTGGGCCCTCGTCATTACGGCCACTGGTAAAGCAAGTTTGGCCAAAGTAAAATGATTAAAATGGATCAGTGCACAAGTCTAGTGTATACACTCAGTATATGCTTGTGAAGGCAGGTTTTGCTGCAAGAAATGTATAAAACAAGGAAAACTATTTTAGTATTTAGCATTTTAGTATAGCACATAAAATAAAAGATGCTAAATGTTTTAAACTCTTTTTTTAAACCTGTTTTAATATCGTGTAATCTGTTATCACTGTCTTCATGTGATTTGTTTAATAACTAAATGTTCTATTTCATTTATGTGGAACTGTTTAGTCTAGTGTTGTATTTTATTGCACTGAATGTTTTCCTTTTATGTTGTGAACCGCCCCGAGTCCTCATGGGGAGATAGGGTGGGACAGAAATAGTTTTACTTACTTTTACTTGCATGTGAGTTAAGTGTGAGCGAGTGGGAGTTTGTGCATATGTGCTTCAGAGAGCAAGTTATGCTGAAAGTATACAAAACCGATTGATTTTAAAAATTTGTAAGACAAGGAAAGCAATTCAGCATTTTAAATATATTTTTTAAAATTAAAATACAATCTGCATTTTATCTTTCTGTGGCTTTTATGAAGTGGTGATCATATATGTGAAAGTAAGTCACTGAATTTCTTGACACTCCCTTCTGATGTGTACAAACACCCATATAATTGCACTGTGATCCTGATAGTTTATTAATTCATTACATATGATTCCATTGCGAAGTACAGTGAAAACAGGCACAGAGATAAAGTATCGAGTTCCTGGTTTTATAGAACCTAAAATTAGAAAAACATTACATACCACCAAATACAGTATATGCAAATGAATATCCTTAAATTGTGGCCACAACATCTGGTCTAGTTTTGAGACTCTGTGACTGTCTTCTACAATTCTTTACTAATTATGTGGATGAAAAGAATGAGATAACTCAAATTTTAATGTTTTTAATGAGTTTAACTGTGTTTTTAATAGAATTTGTTGATTTTTAAATTTTTTGTAATAGTAGTTTTGAATCCGAACAGACATGAAAACCCACTGGATTTTCTTGGTTACACACTCTCAGCCTCAGAAAATTATGTAATAGGGTCACCATTAGTCAGAAACTTGAACGTACAAAACAGCAAGACAGCTTGACTTCAGAGATAGAGGAAAAGTGAGATACAAATCAATTAAATAAAGTAAATGCACATAAATAAAAGCTATTGGTGGTTGAGGCCTCTGGTAGCAACCCCCCCCCCCAACCTTATTGTTTTGATGGCAGGGAGGGGGAATGAAGTCATTGTAAGGGGGTGAGCACTGCAGTGCCCCAGCAGTAGCAAAAACCAGTGTCTTCCTGTTAAATCTTACTCCAGTATTACCAGTGGGTTCTAGTGTCACTAGATACTTCATCACACTAGAGAATGGGTCCACTTTAAATCCGGTTTCTGCCTCCTGCAGAATTCTGTGCTTTGTAGTTTAGTGAGGGTGTCAAAGGCTCCTCCCTAAACTACAAACCTCAGAATTCTGCAGGAGGATTTAAAATGGATTCACTCTGCAATGTGATGAGACCCCTAGGAGAGGCATGGATGATTCAAACCACACAAGTTGACACCATCATGGGGGGAGGGGGTGTGTGACACCAAAGTGACTCTTAATGGTTTTTTTCAGCAGGAATGTATTATTGTTTCTAAAAAAAATACCTCTGCGGTTAAATAAAACCACAATTACATTTTTCATAAGACCAGCTTATACACAGTGATCCAGACAGAGCTGTCACTATTACCCAATTACATGAATCACTCCAGCCTTTCTTGGTGTTTTACTATAATTGCTGATTTTTGTTACATTTTCTGGTATTTTTGCTATAATATTCTGGTCTGATCTGGTCTGGGAGGAGGTCTATGAGGGTGACACCATGAGTTACTGTACTGGGTGGCACCATGCTTAATGATGTCAACGTCAATGGATGAGCATTCTTCACTGCACCCAAAGGCAGCAGGCCAGGGGTTAGGAGAAAGTACATGACACAAGACCAAACTTTATTCTTCAGAAAACACAGCATATTCAGATGGCACAGCTTGAGAGAGGCTGTTGCTTCCCAACCTCTGATATCTGAGAATATTTATCTAATTCTTCTCTAATTAGAAGATCCTACTGAGATGACTTGAAGTATCTGCTTGGAGAGCTTGATGTGAACAATACTTGCTTGGGACTACAAGAAAGTTGTATGTGTTAGATTTGGCCTACACGGTTGTAACCACATCCATGATGAACCCAGAACAACACAATACAAAGCAGTGGTCCGTGGACTACTGCCAGACCATAAACCATTGACTGTTAGTCCATACCATGTTTCCCAAACAAAAAAAAACAAAAATCCAGTTCTAGCTGATGAGCACAAATATGGCACCAATCTCTGGGACATTGGGAGAAAAGTCTCCACTGTTTTGCCAGATGACATAGCTTAAACGAGTACTGATCTAGGAAAGGAGTCAATGTGTGTGTTTCCCACTCCCGAGTAATATAAAAACAATTGCTGCCATTTGTACATACTGTCATGTCCCTGGCTCAGCGTTTGGCTGGGACAATGTGTTAAAGTTTATATGCTTTAAAGGAGTAGAAACAAATCCAACTGAGAATGAGAAACATTTTTAAATGCTTTATACAACAGGAATCACTTTGCAGCCAGGATGACTGCCAAGATGACAATTCAAAAACTTCTGTCAGATTATTTCCAATTACAGAGCTTGGTGAAACCTAAAGGGATGCAGGATGCCTCAAAGGGAAAAACACAGTGTGTATATATAGGCTCATCATCTTCTAGCTGGAATTATGTAAGCTCCATTTGTTATGGATATGTCTGCGTAAGTAATGGATGTTACTGTTTGCTGCCTTCAGCCTCACATATTTTGGGATGGGCAAAAAGAAGGAATGTACATCTAACATTTCATGCTTGTTGGCAATGTGTTCACTGACTAAAAGTCTAGAAATGCCTTCAAAAACCTAATTTTCCCATTAATTTTTCTCTTTTTGTTCACTACTACTCCTTTTGGAAAAAGCATCTACAACTACTGATGTTTCCAAAGCCCAATTTTTCTTTCACTTTAATAAAAAATAAAATAAATTCCTGACTGAAACAACCTAAACTGGGGAGTTAGCTTCTCTCAGTTTTTGCAAAAAAAATATTTCAGCTTGATCTGAAATATTGTAAGCCACCTTGAATTCCATATAAGTAGAAAGGCGGAATATATATTCAGTAAACTTGAATCAAGGAACATGAAAGGCACTGCAGACTAAATCAACCTGAGAAGTCAGCCATGGCAGGGCACCTGATGAACTAACCTGCACACTGCATATTATTTGAGAACATAGAAATGTTGGACCAGAAAGAAATGCTGGACCACTCTAACCACCACCATGTCAGACTACACAAAGAAGCCATTGAAATTCACAAACGTGGACAATTCCAACAGAAAGGAGTAAACCATGAAAATGAACAAAATCTGACTACCAGTATTTAAAAACTCTAAAATCAGGACAGTAAAGAAAGAGGAACACTCAAACAGGGGAATTCCTGACATGAAACAATCAGGATCAGCTAACACCTCCCAACAAAGGATTCCCCCAGGTAGGAATCAGCCAGTCTTTGAAGCTGAAAGGCCATTTAATGCTAATTATGGCGGCCACTTGCAACATTCATACCTGCCTCAAACAGACAGGAGTTCTTTCTCCCACCCTGGACATTCCACAGATATATAAACCCCACTTGCCAAGTTTCCAACAGACCTCACAACCTCGGAGGATGTCTGCCATAGATGTGGGCTAAATGTCAGGAGAGAATGCTTCTGGAACATGGCCATACAGCCCAGAAAACTCGCAGCAACCCAGAGAGACAAACAATTTTAGAAAACACCTGACATCAACTGAATTTCTTCTAATGTCTTCACTCAAACTATAGAAATTATTCATCATGCATCAACAACCATACTCTCACTAGTCTTTAAATATCCAACTCTTTTATAAATCAGTTTGACGAGTACAAGAGATATTTTGTTTTGACAGGATGAGTTCAGATATTAGACTAAACCATAATTAAGTAATGTTAATTATGTTTCAGCTTGTCTGACTTGTTAAATCACAGTTTACAGTTAGCAAGCAAATCAAAATCAGAGACCATGGTCTGAAATGTGAACATTGTACAAATGATAATTTTGCATGTATTCATTCGGTTTTGCCTTTAAGAGCATTTGCTTTTCAGCACCTGGGGTGTTGAATACATTCTAGTCATGCACCAATAAATAATTGTTTATTAAATAGGTAGAAATGACTCTAAATCATGGGGTTTTTTTTTACATGCTTGGAAGCACAAATCCATTCTGGATTCTCAGTGACTTATGGATTAATGCGACACTTGAACTAAAAATGATTTCAGCCATCTATCAGCCCAAATAACCATAATATCTTAATTATGGGGCTTAATTTTCTCTCACTATATCTTTTGAAGCCTCAAGTAAAGAAATACCAAACTAATTCAAGTTTGTAAAATCCACCCTCAACTTTATTTTAATATGTAGTTCTGAACATGGAAGATAAGCAGGATCAGAGCTGTTTAGTACTTGGATGGTGGACTGCCACTGAATATCTGGTAATGTAGGCTACATTTCAGATGAAGGAACTGGCAAACCCAATGTATTTCCTATGAAATTAATGGGATCACCATATAATGACAGGTAACTTAAAGACTCATGCACACAGGACAGCCAACAAAATGGTTGAAAGAAGAAACAGCAGTAGCTAATCATTAAAATTATGAAAGCAAGGTTCAGTACAATCTAAGAATTGGAAGGGACTGCAAGTGCTATCTTGTCCAAACCTTTTTAGAGAGATGGAACAGAATAGGAATAAGAACAACAATAATAATCCCCTACCATGCTGGAATACATGACTGAAAAATGTGTATCCAACTTCTATTTAAATACTTCCAAAGAAGGAGAGTCCACCATCCTCTGTCAAGTTAAACAGCTCTTCCTGTTGTTTAATTTGAGTCTCTTTTCTTATTATTGTAATCCATAGGCTCATGTTCTGGTCTCTGGAGCAGGTATAAACAAGCTCACTCCCCCTTCTATATAGCATCCCCTTTGATATTTAATGACGGTTATCATGTCACCTTTCAGTCTTCTCTTCTCCAAGCCAAATATGTCCAGTTCCCTAAACCAGTGTTTCTCAACCTTTTTTGAGCTGCGGCACATTTTTTACATTTACAAAATCCTGGGGCACACCACCAACCAAAATGACACAAAATAACACTCTAACACAGTAACACATATAGTTAATATGTTTTTAAATGTATTTATACACTCAGTGTGAAACCTGGGCCTGTTTTGATGAACACAACATATATATGACTTCCTCTCACATACTTATTATACATGGCTATCATGTCTTCTCTCAGCCTTCTCTTCTTCAGGTTAAACATGCCCAGCTCTTCAAGCCGCTCCTCATAGGGCTTGTTCTCCAGACCCTTGTGAAATTTCACCCTGAGTGAAACTTGCTTCCAGTTAACTATGGATGTCATGAAGCTGTTTTAAACAGTTCCTGGGGGGGGGGGGGGCAACTCTAGAAAAAATCCAGTAAAATAGTAATTAAAAAAAACCACCCCACCATTTCCAAGCGGAGAGGCTCAATTTGTTTCTTGGAAACCTGTGAATGCTTCAGCCTCCCGATGCTCCCAGATTTGCGCACTGCCCAATTCACCAACGTGGAGCTTCCAGCTTTGTTCTCACGAGAAATCCAAGCCAACGCGAAAACACCAACTCAATCACTTCTGCCCAGTGCTCTGCTTTTGCGGAGGGAGGCAGCGAAAGAGGCCACACAAATCTATGAAACGTATTGGGAGGCTGAAGCAGCCCTGAGGGGGAGCTGGAGCTATGCTGAGTCGAGGCTCCTGAAGGCTTCCTCAAGGCGGGCCTGGCCCTGGCATTCGGCAGAGCCCTTCCTTTGCCTCGGGGAGGATCTTTGGGGAGGGAAATAGGGAGAAAGAGCTGTTAGGAGGGGGAAGAGTGCCAATTTCCCACAGCACACCTGATGATCGCTCATGGCACACTAGTGTGCCACGGCACACTGGTTGGGAAACACTGCCCTAAACAGTTCTCCGCAAACTTACTTTTCAGAACTTTGATCATCTCAGGCAAATAAAGCAAACTGTGCTATTTATTTATTTATCTATCTATCGTGTCAGAAGTAAATTGAGGGTACATTTAGAATCTATTTAAAAACACAAAGTTAAACTTCACATTATACTAAATGTCCTTTGACCAGAAGCTATCCACTTAGAGTGTTTCTGGTGTCACTGTGAGAAGGTCCTCCATTGTATATATGGCAGGTCTCAGACAGCAATGTAGTAAGTGGTCTGTGGTGGCAAACTGTACTGCCACTACTCCTAGCTTTAGAACAGACCATATTATGTTGTGTGGCATCCAACTGCTTCTTTAGATAAGCAAATTATAAAATAAACATACTTTGTTAACAAGCAGGCAAAGAGGGAAACCATGAAAATTTTGTGAAGAGATGCCATTTGAATCACAGCATCTCTTGAAATGTACACCAGGTGCTCAGTGTGACTGGAAGATACAACCAGTGTTTGCCTTTAAGATAGATGCATACCAATGGGCCCAGGATAGCCTATAGTATGAGTCACTAAAGCTGATTTAACAACTCTGGTACCAAACAGACAAGGGTTCGTTTTCTCACCCTGGACACTTGGCTTGCCTCACTGCCAACAGAACCTCTGAAGATACCAGTCACCAATGCAGGTGAAACATTAGGAGAGATTGCTACTGGAACATAGCCGTATGAAAAAAAATCACAGCAACTCAGTGATTCCAGCCATGAAAGCCTTCAACAATACACCAAAAGATCCATTACAGGAACTACCAAAGTACTGCTAGTGCAGGTCAACCTCTGAAGAATGGAAATCTCCCTAACAAAAACTTGGCCAGCATGATTGTAGTTACCCATGCTCGGTCTCTTTCTACTTTAACATAATAACCATAAGGAAATCAAAATAGGATCAGATTTTCACTTTGTAGTTTGGGTGATAGCTGCCTCCACGAAGTGGCTGTTTTCCAGGAAACATAACAACCTTTTTTTGGGAGGACGGGGATGTACCATGATCCCAATCCTATGTCCTCTGTCTATGGTACTATGTCCTCCAATCTATCTCTGCTTTATAAGAGCAAGTTGTCTAGTGTGCATGAAGGACATGACTCATTTATTTCAATCTTAGTCTGTTTCGTGTTTGTTTTGCTGCAACATCTGTGCCTTCCACTGAAGAAAACAGAGGAAAGGCATGGACACAAAATGTCCACGTGTGACTTGGAAGCATACACATAACTTCCATTCATAGCACATGTGTGAAATGGGCACCATTTCTTCTCCAATGGTGACAGCTAAGCCACAAAATCATTCATTTCACCAAGCTCAAAAGAAAAGCAGTGTTGTTTCAGCCAGGAGTATTTTTTTTGAAATTCTGGTGTACCAGCTGGAGCTCTCTGTGGATCAAAGAGATTTGTGCACTGTCATTCATGCTTTTGGCTATATCCAGTTTAAACTATTTTAATATATTCTGTGAGGTGATGCCTTTGAAGAGGACTCAGAATTGCAACTAATACAAAATGCTGTTGAAACATCAGGGCAATATTTGAAGCCTATTAATATTTTATGTTTTCAACTATACTGGCTCCCAGTTAGTTTTTTTTAACCCAAATGGCAGCTTTGGCGATAACCTACTACCATATGAATTTATTTGCTCGCTGGGATTTTTCATGGGGTTTATGTTTAGCTTGGAGAAGAGAGAGTTAAGAGGGGACATGATAGCCATGTTTATATATAGGAAAAGATGTCATATTGAGGAGGGAATAAGTGTTTTCCCTGCTGCTATAGAGACCAAGACAATGGGTTCAAATTATAGGTAAAGAGATTCCATCTAAACATTAGGAAGAATTTCCTTACAGTAAGAGCTATTTGACAGTGGAATATACTGGCTGGCTATCTATCAGGGGTGCTTTGATGACGTGGTCCTACAGAGCAGTGGATTGGACCAGATAGATTTTGTGGTTGTATTTTCTAGCTCATATGATTCTATAGTTTTTCCTTGCTTTCTAGGCATACATAACGGACCTATAAGATGATAGATGTTGATTAAATATGCCTTCTCCATTGTGGCAACCAGGTTATGCCATGTATATTTACTAGTAGTTCCTTTTTTAAAATCCATCTTTCCATCTCATAGAGAAATATTTTACATTTTGTGCCAATTTTCTTGCTATTTGAAATCAGCGGTTGTGTTCCTCCTGATTTATTTGATGGCTATTTTGGTATGCTACTCCTTAACTGATTTATTACATTGTTAGATTTCCTGGCAATTTATCTTTTAGTGTTCTTTCATCACTTTGGGAGAGGGAAAACAACAGCTATAATCTATAACCCCTTTTTCACAACTGTAAAAGAAAACTTGGAATATATGCTCTTTGTTTATTTCATGTACATACGTGTCTCCTGGTGTAGCAACCTAGAGATACAATGTTTGAATAGGAAATATTTTGTTGAATTCCTATCTACTGTGATGTTTTTGAGTTTTCAACAACTTTCAAATCTTCCTTTTTGTTTTAAAAATGTAAGAAGCATGGTACATACATTAACCTGGGAACTATTTTAGCCATAAAGTGTGCATGTGCAAAACCAGCAGGGAGAGGAAATGGGATTAGATAGCAAGTGCACAAGATTAGCACAATATGCTGGGCTACACGATGTTTCAAAATGATGGACTCAATTTCAAAACAGTATCTTTCACGATGATAGTATGTTACAATGACACAAAAAGTTACAAACAGTTTAATCAGTTATAAAGTTTTACTAACCATTTTATAAATGCTCTATGTGCCCTCCACCTGCTGTATAGATTCAAAAATGGCCGCACCTTTGCTTTATGATGGTTCAATGTACAAAAACTTTGTTTCATGCACAAACATTATTTTAAAAATTGTGCATGCCTGCCAGTTATGTGTATGAGGTCGATATGAAACATAAATAAATTTCATGTTAAGACCTGGATCTCATCTCCAAGATATCTCCTATACAAACCAGGCAGACCAAAGGATTCAAAAAAGTAACTTTTCTAAATTTCACTTACAATTAATTGTATTTTTTTAAAGATTACAAACAGTATGCAGTATACTTTGATTGTGTGTTCCTACATATCAGGGGGCTGGACTGGACGGTCTTTGTGGTCTCTTCCAACTCTGTGGTTCTATGAAGACCATTAAAGAAAGGGTCATAATGTGGCAATAGGTTGTGTATTTTGTATGCAGAATGGGCCCAGTTATTATAACACTTTTATTTCTAGTTATGGTAGGAAAGCTCTTTAGCTGAAAACTTAGGACTTCATCCACAAGTGGAGGGAAAGTGGAGGGAAACGTCTTTCCCCGTCTTGTGGGATGGCCAGCCACCCCACGTAGTTACTTCATATATGCCCATCTTTCCCCTGCTTTTTTTTTTCATTTCATTTCTGAATATGTGCTGTGGAAACAGAGCCCCAACAGAAGTGGCCTTATGTCATATGATGACTTCCGTGGGGTTCCCATGAGTCTCCTTTTCAAAGCGCAAGGAAACTGAGCCTCAAACACGTCTGATGAGGTCCTTAAGAGAGCTGCTATTGGCTAGTGTTAACCAGGGATACACAACCATCCACAGTTCACTGTGTTGATTCCCTGGAGTTCTAGATTGCCTAAAAGTGAGTTAGATGGAGCTAAAGTCTGCTTCCTTCAAGACAGCTTCCTATATTCCTATGCTTCCTACAATTCAGACTTGTCTCCTTGGTGAGTAAAAATCCTGCAGCTACACAGATGTGAAGCGAATCAGGGGAGCTCTCCTGTAGGCTAAGAAGCAATGCAATTTTGCTACCCCCTCCCGCAATTACTATGAAAGAGCACCACAGAAAGGGGCTTAAGTGAAATGTCAGATATGAGCAGTACAATTTAATCTTGCACCTGCAGTCCCTTTTTTTCATAGCACTTTAAATCACAGCAAGTAAATTTACAGCCTGTCATCCTTCTACTCAGAAGATGCCAGCCTCATCCACCCATTTGTCAGCCTTGTTACTACCCCCAAAGAGCAACCTCTTCCAGCTAAAGCCATAAAGCATTGCCTTGAAGTGCTTAACACCTAACTCTGCCACTACATCTGTGTGCGTAAGTATGGAAGACAGTCAGGGCACTCACAACCCTGTATGTCATCGTCTCCAGATTGTAAACTCCCTGGGGCAGAACAGTTTCTCAGGTTTCCTCATGTACAATGATAATACCAGGCAAAATACACATCTACACACACAGTTGTGTTTTAATAAGCACCAGCAGCAACCATTTTAGAGCCATTTTGAAGTGGCTTTGGCGGCATCTGCTAATCTTTTACAGCAAACACATGCCTTCTCCAGATGACACAAAGCTGGAATGGGATGTGAAGGCTGAAGCAAATTCAAAAACAAACATGAAAGAAAATATGTGTGTGTATGTGTGTGTGTGAGAGAGAATGCGTAAATATTAAAAAGCTGGTAAGAGTCGATACAAACATTTTTGCTCTTCAACTCTTATGATGCAATCCTCAGAAGACTCAGAAGATGCAAGTCCCGCTGAACTCAATGGAATCTACTTCTAAGCAGATATGCATAGGATTGAGTTGCACAAGAGCTTCCAGACAAGTCAACAAATAAAACAAAATATGGAAAATAGTAGTAAGTAGAAATGATTATATGAGCACAAATGTTAGACCCTTTCAAACTATTACACTATTTAAATGGGAGACATTAAATATCTAAATAGCAGAGGTTTTTAAATTGTGTGAAATCCAGTTTAGGGTCTATAAAAGAGCTTCATAATATGAGAAACTTGCAGGCACTTCATCTGTTTGATTTCTACACCACTTAGCATAACCTGGTATCTGATGTCATGTATATGTGAACCTGAAGGATTCAGGGAATGTTCCATGTGTAGCTCTGTGCAGGACATTTGTTTGAGGCACAGAAACCATGAATAATTTATGTATTTATTTATCACACATGGACCCCGCCCTTCTCACCCCTAAGGCAACAATTAGATGCCACATACATATACATATAGATAAACAAATGCATAGAAATCCAAAACAGTTAAAACGTCAAACATGAAACATCAATTAAAATCACACAATCCAAGTCATACTCCAAGGCTGATCCAAGACATGATCACGTTATTTTGTAATCTCTTATTGCACTGCTCTAATTTACTAACCAAAAGCTTGGTCCCAAAGCCATGCTTTCAGTTTTTTCCCTAAAGGTCAGGAGGGAGGGAGTCAATCTAATTTCCCTGTGGAAGAAGTCCCACAGATGAGAGGCCACCACTGAAAAGGCAATGTCTCTCGTCCCCACCAACCACACTTGTGAAGGAGCTGGGGTCGAGAGGAGGACCTCCTCAGAAGATCCTAACCTCCTAGCTGGCTCGTAGAGGGAGATACGTTTGGACAGGTGAGATGGGTCGGAACCGCTTAGGGCTTTATAGGCTAAAGCCAGCACTTTGAATTGTGCTCAGCAACAGACTGGCAACCAGTGAAGCTGACACAACAAAGGGGCGATATGCTCCCTGTACGCAGCTCTGGTGAGCAATCTGGCTGCCATCTGTTGGACCACTTGAAGATTCCGAACAGTCTTCAAAGACAAGCCCACATGGAGTGTGTTACAGTAGTCTATTCAGGATGTAACAAGAGCATGGACCACTGTGGCAAAGTCTGATTTCCCAAGGTATGGGCACAACTGGCACACAAGTTTTAATTGTGCAAAAGCTCCCATGGCAACCGCCGAAACCTGGGGTTCCAGACTCAGCAATGAGTCCAGGATCACTCCCAAGCTGCAAACATTTGTCCTCAGGGGGCTTGTAACCCCATCCAGCACAGGTTATAACCCTATACCCTGTTTAGCCTTTTGCCTGACCAGGGGTACCTCTGTCTTGTCAGGATTCAATTTCAATTTCAATTATCCTGGACCTGAATAGCCTCCTTAGCAGCAGGTGATAAGGAGTAGTAGAGTTGAACATCATCTGCGTACATATGACATTGAACTCCAAAACTCCAGATGATCTCTCCCAGTGGCTTAATGTAAATTTTAAACAACATGGGGGACAATACCGAAACCTGCGGGACCCCACAGGACAAAGGAAGCAGGGTCAAGCAGGTGTTCAGCAACAACACCTTCTGGGAACGGTCCTCCAGGAAGGACCAGAGCCACTGTAAAACAGTACTTCCAAGTCCCATTCCCACGAGGCGTCCCAGAAGGATACCATGGTCTACGGTATTGAAGGCTGCTGAGAGGTCTAGGAGAACCAACAGGGACACACTCCTCCTATCAAGTTCCCCATGCAGATAATCCACTAAGATGACCAAGGCTGTTTCAGTTCCATGACCCGGCCTAAAGCCATACTGTGCTGGATCCAGTTAATCAGTTTCCTCCAAGAACACCTGGAGTTGCAAGGCCACCACACGTTCCAAGAAGGGGAGATTGGAAGGGGAGTTTTTCAATTGAGTAGGGACCAGAAATGGTTTTTTCAACAGGGCTTTTATGATGACCTCCTTTAGGCCTGCTGGAATCTTGCCTTCTTGTAAGGAGGCATTAACCACCACCTTCACCCACTCTGCCAAACCTCATGTGGCTTCCTTTACCAGCCAGGATGGGCAGAGGTCTAGAATGCATGTGGTTGCCCTAGCTTCTCCAAGGATCTTGTCCACATCCTTGAGCTGCACCAACTGAAATAAATCCATCAAAACCGGACAAGCAGGTCATGTTACATCTTCAGAGGCTGAAGAGGAAGAATTAGTTCGATTTTACCATAGATAAATTGCTATCTATAGTTGGCCTGCCACATTTGTAGGTCTAACTTTTGTGTAATTAATTATTTGCAGATTTGATGAAAAAGCTCTCTTTAGGAATTTTCAGTTCCTTCAGTGCACGTTCACTATAGAGTTGTGCTAGAAGACCTGGACATTTATAGAGAGCTATTCTATTAGGTAACAAAACAAGTTGCTTCTTTAAAATTGATCCTTGGTCATTTTGGTCACCCTCCTGTAGACACATTCCAGCTTGTCAACATCTCCCTTCAATTGTGGAGCCCACAATTGAACACAGTATTCCAGATGTGGTCTGACCAAGGTAGAATAGAGGGGTAGCATGTCTTCCCTGGATCTAGAAACTATACTCCTATTGATGAAGGCCAAAATCCCATTGGTTTTTTTGCCACTGCATCACATTGTTGGCTCATGTTTAACCTGTTGCCCACGAGGACTCCAAGATCTTTTTCACACATACTGCTATCGAGCCAGGAGTCTCTCATTCTTTATCTTTGCCTTTCATTTTTTCTGCCTAAGTGGAGTATCTTGCATTTGTCACTGTTGAACTTCATTTTGTTAGTGTTGGCCCATCTATCTAATCTGTTAAGATCATTTTAAATTCTGCTCCTGTCTTCTGGAGTATTGGCTATCCCTACCAATTTGGTGTCATCTGCAAACTTGATGATCATGCCTTCTAACCCTTCATCTAAGTCATTAATAAAGATGTTGAACAGGATTGGGCCCAGGACAGAACCCTGCAGCACTCCACTCATCACTTCTTTCCAGGATGAAGAGGAAGCATCGGTGAGTACTTGAAACATGCTTTCATATTGTTCATAGACTTATGATGGCCCCATGGATATTACAAAGTTTCCTTAGGCAAAGAATACGCAGAAGTGGTTTTGCCATTCCTTCCTCTGAAATAAATCCCACAGCAACTGATATTCACTGGTAGTCTCCCATCCAAGTACTAACCAAAGTTGTTTCTACTTAGCCTCCAAAATCAATTGGGAGCTGGTGCCTTTAGGAACGACTCTCAATTGAGAAGGAACTTATAAAAATGTGCCGGAGAGATAGCACAGCGGTAACAACAGCTGTGCTGACAATCTGAAGGTTGCATGTTCGAATCCCCAGGCTGGTCTGGACACCCAGCTGTGAGCCCTGTCCACTGTTCACCCAACAGTTCAAAAACAGCTCAGCTGTGATTATATAAAATTGGGAACCGCCAAGTGGGGAAGGGTTTTTTCAAAGAAGGACTTACAACATCTAAATAAAAAACTAAGATCGGCTGTCGGAAGGTGGAATGTGGAAAACAGAGGCTCTCCGTCATGAGGATGAAGCAACAGCACCCCCTTGTGACGCAATGACGCAATCACACCCTGTGACGCACCCTGTGATGCAGCCTGAAGCCTGAAGAAAAATCCTTTTAAAATTGTACTTGTTACATGTTGTATGTAATTGTATGTGGAACCGGCAGGGACTGTCTGCCGTATGTGTTATGTAATCCACCCTTCGGGGTGGGAAGAGCGGAATATAAATAAAGTGTATATAGTATATATGTAACAGACAGTATGCACATTTGTAGGATGCAGATACAAGAAGGTTTTAATGTCTGAATTGGGATTTTATGAGACACCTTCATAGCTTCTCACTGGCCTAACTACAAAAAAACACCTTCAGTCACTTAATATCATGGACGAGATGGGCTAAAAATCACATAATGTGACTGTTCAGTACTTGTAGACAGCACAGGTTTTCTGCACTGTGTAGCGTACAATAAAATTAGGAAACTCAATTGGTGGCATTGTGATCTATTACTGTAATCTATTGAGCATTTTGAGACAGTATTTTTTTTCATTGTGGATTGTATTAGGTGCTCTCCAGTTTTTGTCTCTTCAAAGTATGACACTCTCAGTTTAATCATTTGGGCTGCCAGTGAGAGTTAAGTCTTTATTTGACCTAAGACTCATTAAGTTGTCCTTTTGGAAGTCCACTGTATCCACAGTAGTTTCCTCCTGCACCACAGACGACACACTTTATTTAGGATTCTCAACATGATGTCAAAGAGTGTTGATTGGACAGGATCCCTTAACAGCATTAAAAACTGTTCTAATTGCATTCTTCAAGCCAACTGAAAGCTAACTGCATTTGCTCTCCAGTTCACTATCAGAGCACATCAAGGGGTTCTTTAAGAGGAGCACCTGGTCTAAATTTATTTCAGCAGCTCAGAGAAAAATGGGAAGGTGCTTAATGTTCAGCCACAATGGTGACAGCTTTACGAGATATTGAAGGTTTGGAAACAAACGTATGAAAGGTTTGAAAGGTGCATGGATAGAAACCATGACAATAAAAAATCAACATGAATATATCAAATTTAAAACATATACCACCCAGGAACTCTTGGGGCAAGGCTAAAAGTTCATTGAAGGCAAATGTGGAAAGAAAATTCCTAATCTGTCTGAAAGTGCTCTTCAAATATTTGCAAGGAAATAAATATTTACATGTATTTCTTTGAAAATATTTGAAGAGTACTTTCAGGCAGATATGGAATTTTCTTATCTGCATTGCTGAGCCTAAATATCCCAAAGGCACCAGCTCATGTCTGATCTTGGAAGCTAAGATGGGTCAGCCCGGTTAATACCTGGATAAGAAACTATCAATGAATACCAGATGCAATAGGCTATATTTCAGAGGAAGGAGCTGGCAAAACCACCTCAGTGTATTTCTTGACTTAAGAAAACCCTGTGGAAATAGATGGGGTCACCACACATTGACATGTGAAGGGTTCCAACAACTGGTTTTGTACTATAAAGCCCTATAAAGCTTAGGTCTAGGTTATTTGGAGGACCATATCTCTCTCTGCGAACCTGTCAGATATATACGATCAACCAGGGAGGGTCTTCTGTCTGTTCCAGCAGCTGCTCATGCACATTTAGTGGTAACATGGAAGAGGGCTTTTTGGTGGCTACTCCCCTGGGTTACCAGGACAAAGTAGAGATTCTAATGGTGTATTGCCCACCCCACTGCTCAACGGTGTCCCTTCCTGAGCTAGTTGGATGGTCTTGGGGTTGTCATATATATCTGACAGTCTCAATGACTAATAGTGCTGGGAGACGTCAACATCCATGCTGAGGTTGCCCTGTCGGGAGTGACTCGGGACTTCGTGGCCTCCATGACAACCAAGGGTCTGTCCCAAGTAGTGTCTTGCCCTACCCATGCTGCTGGACACACTTTGGACCTTGTTTTCTGTGTGGAGGAACTGGTCACAGTTCTGTTGTCATTGAGCGATCACTACCTGGTCAGAATTAGACTTGCTGGGACTCCAAACTTCTGCAGGTTTGGCGGACCAATTAAGATGGTCCGCCCAAAGAGGCATGTGGATCCAGATGGATTCCTGATGGCTCTTGCGATTTTCTTGTCACCTCAGCAGACAATTCTTTCAAAGCTCTGGCTGACCTCTGGAATGGGGAAACGGCCAGGGTGGTGGACACAATCGCCCTGAACATCCCCTCTCATGGAGCAAAGTAAACCGGCCCATTGGTTTTCCAAGGAGTTGGCAGCAATGTAGCAAGTGAGACTGAGACTAGAGTCATGCTGGTGGAGAACTCGAAGCAAATCTGACTGAGCACAGGTTAAAGCAGATTGGAAAACCTACTCTGCTGCAATGGAGGCAGCAGCGAAATTGTTCATTGCTGCCACCATTGCATCTGCAAGGAACTGTCCAGCTGAGGTGTTTCTCAGCTCCAGGGATTCTTAGATGAAATCGAGTATCTTGATCCATTGCAGTCTGGTTTTAGGCCTGGTCACAGTATGGAGATGGCTTTGGTTGCCTTGGTGGATAACCTCTGCAGAGAGCTAGACAGGGGGAGTGCGTCCTTGTTGGTTCTTTTTAGTATCTCAGCAGCTTTCCTTCTGGGAAAGCTCTCCGGAATGAGTCTTGGGGGCATTGCTTTGCAGTGGCCCTGCTCCTTCCTGGAGGATTCCACCCAAATGGTGAAGCTGGGAGACACCTGCTCGGACCTCTGGCCATTGACCTGTGGGATCCCGCAAGGTTCCAATCTATTTCCCATGCTTTTTAACATCTATTCTACATGAAACTGCTGGGTGAGGTCATCCAGAGTTTTGGAGTTTGGTGCCATCTGTACGCAGATGACACACAACTCTATTACTCCTATCCACTGAATTTCAAAGAAGCTCCTCGGATCCTGGGCCAGTGCCTGCCAGCAGTGATTGACTGGATGAGGGCTAACAAGTTGATGCTTAATCCAGATAAGGCGGGTTCCTCTGGTTAGTCACGAGGCCTATTGGGGTATAGGATGGCAACCTGTGCTCAACGGGGTTTTTATTTTATTTATTTCCAACATTTCTACCCCGCTCTTCTCTACCCCTGAGGGGGGACTCAGAGTGGCCTTACACGCCTCCTGAGGACACAGGTACACAGTCTGGGGGTTCTCCTGGATTCAAAGCTGACACTTGACGCTCAGGTGTCAATGGTGGCCGGGAGGACCTTTGCGCAGTTAAAGCTTGTGCACCAGCTGCAACTGGACTTAAAGAAGTCTGACTTGGCCATGGTGGTCCATGCCTTGGCTAAATCCAGACTGGATTACTGCAATGCACTCTACTTGGGGTTGCCTTTGAAGATGCCCAAGAAACTGCAATTAGTGCAAAGGTGGGCAGCCAGGCTTCTAACTGGAGCTAATTATAGGGAGCGCACAATGACCATACTAAAGTAGCTCCACTGGCTGCTGATAAGTTTCTGTTCCTAATTTAAGGTGCAGGTTATGACCTACAAAGCCCTAAATGGTTTGTGTCCCACCTATCTTCGTAACCGCATCTCCTCCTATGAACCAGGAGAGGCCCTCCTCTTGGTCTCACCGCCGTCAAAAGCATAGTTGGTGGGGACAAGAGAGAGCGCCTTCTCAGTGATGACCCCCAAGTTTGGAACACCCTCCCCAGGGAGATTAGGCAAGCCCTTACAATGTCCTCCTTTCATAGGGACCTGAAAACCTGGATGTTCCAACAAACATTTGAAAATGACCATTCCTTACTTATAAATGCCCAGTCCTTAGCCCACCAGATAGTAACTCTCTGCATTTCTTCCAACTTCCCTGGCCCTATACTATGCTCTTTTGCACTATCTCATCTGGTCCTTTTATACCCTGATTATGCCCATCTTAGTATTTCCAGCTATTGGGTTTTTTGTTGTGTATTGTCTGAGTGAGTTTTAAGGCTGTTGTTTTTATACCCCTAGGTTTTATTTCTTGTGTTTTATCTGATGGTTATGTTTTGCTATGTTTTATTTTGACCATATTTTTTGTTTTAGCTTTGATGTTTTAGCTTTGATGTTCTGTGAATGTTTTGTCCCATTTGTAAGCCACTCCGAGTCCCTTCGGGGAGATGGAGGCGGGGTATAAAGATAAAGTTGTTATTGTTATTATTATTATTTTAAATGGTCAGAGGGCTACTACATAGTGGTCCTCAAGGAGAAATCCATAACCATTCAGCAGCTTGCTGTGAAGCTTTTGCACTTTGCAGATATAGTTGTTCAGATCCGTTCTGACTTGGATGCAGTTGCCACAGTTCCAATGGATGTAACTTTGGCTCATGCTGGTCCAGTTCTGATGGATACCTTTCAATTTGTGCAGCCTGAGGATGTGGTTAGGATCTTTGGAGAAGTGAGAGCTACCACATGTATTCTAGATCCTTGCCCTTCCTGGCTGATCTAACAGGCCAGAGGGGGACTGGCAGAGTGCGTGAAGATCAGGGGTGGGCAATTACCGGCCCTCCACGTGTTTTGGACTTCAACTCCCAGAAATTCTAGCCAGTTTACTAGCTGTTAGGATTTCTGGGAGTTGAAGTCCAAAACACCTGGAGGGCCGGTAATTGTCCACCCCTGGTGAAGATGGTGATCAATGCCTCTTTAGAACAAGGCAAAGTTCCAGCTTGCTTAAAGGAGGCGGTTGTGAGACCTATATTTTAAAAGCCATCCCCAAACCCCTCTATAATGGATATGTGGGCTAGGGGTGATTGAAAAAATGTGCCAAAGCCCTCTGCACACCTCTGTCCAATGGGCATGGTAATATAATACATTACCCACACCAAATGACTCCAGTATTAAAATATGGATGCCTTCTCTAAAATACCTTTCTATTTGTGTCTCTTTAATTACTTTTCTCTACACGGGGTAAACTTGTAGTTTAACAACTTATATTTAAATGCAGCTTCATTTACATCAAGATTTCACAGAAATGATACCTACTACATTGAGATGTAAAACAAAATATATATATAGGAATTCTAGCATGTTTGTTGTGTCTTCAAATCACCTGTCAACTTCTGATAACCATATCAATTTTATAGAGTGTTCTTAGGAAAGGAATACTCAGATTGTTTTGCCAGTTATTTTCACCAAAATACAGCTTACAGAACCTGGTATTCATTGGCATTCTCCCATCCAAGTACTAACCAGAGCTGACCCTATTTAGAATCCAAAATCAGATGGGATCTAGTCTCTTATTGTACAGAACATTATATGTTTCCTTTTAAAGTTCACATTAAACTGCACTGTAGCCATCTCAAGGGATTCTCTCTGTCATTCTGCATGGCGAGGAAGTAAGTAAGACACAACACAGCTGGACACAGACTCTCCGAAGTGGAACCTACTGGTATCAATCATGATCATTACAATGGCCGCTGTGCTTGCTCAGCAGTACCAATTCCTCGGCCAGTTGGGAAAGGTGCTCCTAATGTTATTCACAGCAACAGCCTGACAGGAAGGATCACCACAACATATTACATTTATATGTGAAGCTTTCCCATACAGTTTTCTAGCAGATTCATGTGGTTGGATTATGTTACTCTTCATTTAACCAGAAACATTTGGCAGGCAGACACAACACTATTAGGGGTTTTAAAGATATTTTACAGCTCCCCTTAAAAAGATAAAAGTATAGACAGGAAGCATTTCAGATACCTTTAAAGATTTTTTTTTTAAAAAAACTACATTTAAAGAGGTAGCACTGTGTCAAGGTGCCTATAAAAATTTCACAATGGACATTTCCATCAAGAACCAGGTCCAAAGCCTTTTATACTACATCCACCATTTACTGTAACCCCTGGAAGAGGAGACAATGCTCAAAATATGTAATTTTACCCATGAGTACAGCCTCTCGAATTAGTAACATAAAAGCACTGATATCTATTCTCAAGAAAATCCTCTTGGCTTGAAATAAAAACGCTGAACTAGCATCTGTTAAGACGTGCTAATTGAACGAAGGCTGTAGACTATAAAACATCTTTAAAAGAGTCACACAGTGCCAAAGGAAAATACTGAGAAGGTTCACTAGCCTTTTGTCATTTCAAAAATTATTATGTTGGTTAAAAATAGCTAGCATTTGTGGCTATGCTGCAAAGAACCACAGCTTATTCAAGATCCCAAACACTTTCCACAAACTGCAAATACCTCAAATAAAAAACAACAAACAACTGTCATTGTTGCTTTCCCATGCAGGGTAAATGAAACTACATGTCAGTTTTACTTAGCAAAATAAAGAAACCTTCCATGAATAGTTACTAATTTTTACAATGCATGGAACTTAAAAAGAAAATAAAAATATATGGAGAATATATGGTGCAGCGGGTTAAACTGCTGAGCTGTTGAACTTGCTGATCGAAAGATTGCAGCACATGGAAACTGGGACTAAAAGCTGTCCTCGGGAGTTGGGTGTTACCTGACTCCAAACAGCAGAAAATGAGAGAAAGCGGGGGAAAGACATGGTAAGGATGTGGGATGACTAGCCATCTCGGAAAATGGAGAATGACAGGAGGGAATGGGGTAATATGGTTCCCTCCACTTTCCCCAACGTTCCCAGCCAAATGGAAAAGGGCAACCTGACATCAATACCAGGAAAGATTCTGGAGCGGATAATTAAGGAGGCAGTCTGTAATCACTTAGAAAATAATGCTGTGATCATTAAAAGTCAACATGGACTTCTGGAAAACAAGTCATTCCATATGCATCTTATCTCTTTTTTCAATAGTTACAAGCTTGGTAGATGCAAGGAAAGCTGTAGATGTAGCATATCTTTATTTCAGTAAGGCCTTTGACAAGGTCCCCCATGAGCTTCTTTCAAACAAACTAGTAAAGTACTATTGTTAGATAGATTTGTAATTGGTTAAGCAACCAAACCCAAAGAGTGTTCACCAATGGTTCCTTTTCATCCTGGAAAGAAGTAACTAGTGGAGTGCTGCAGGGTTCAGTCCTGGACCCATTTCTATTCAACATCTTTACTAATGACTTAGATCAGGGCTGTCCAACTGCTGGCCCTGCAGGTGTTTTGGACTTCAACTCCCAGAAATCCTAGCCAGTTTACCAGCTGTTAGGATTTCTGGGATTTGAAGTCCAAAATACCCCTAGGGCCGGCAGTTGGACAGCCCTGACTTAGATCAAGGTTTAGAAGGTGTGCTTATCAAGGTTTGCCAATGACACCAAATTGGGCGGGATAGCTAATACTCCAAAAGTATGGTTGGACTAGATGGTCCATGTGGTCTCGCCAAACTCTATGATCCTATGATTTATGGGATGAGGTCCCAAGACTGATTTGTCTGCTTAGTTTAATTTTGACTGTTGATCAGCAACTACAACTATTTATTTTTAAATGGAACTTGGTCTTGATGATCCCTTCAAATATACGCTGGCCTTTCAATTTTAATTATGGATTGAGCTCTGTAATGCAAACAATGGTCAAACTCTCAGATTAAAAAATCAGTGACTCTCTTCTTTCCATCTATATCACACAGTGAAGTCTGTCTTAGTTGCTCTAATAATAGTAACTTTATATTTATATCCCACCACCATCTCCTCAAAGTGGGACCAAGCCCAACACAACAGAGATGAGCCAGAAACAGCGGATGCTATCCCGTGAGTCCTAGCTTTCAAGCAATGTAGCCCCCATCCCCAAATACAGTCATTTACATGTTGTTGGAAAGCAAAGAGATGAATGGGGAGAAGAAGAAGAAGTGGAAGAGGAAGAAGAAGAACTTTATTTTCTACCCCGCCTCCATCTCCCCGAAGGGACTCGGGGTGGCTTACGTGTGGCCAAGTCAGGGCAAATTACAATAAAAAACAAAACAATAACAAATTAAAACAGCATAAAAAGCATAACAATAATAAACAAGCAGGCATGTACCGGGAAGGGGGGGGCTGGAGGGCTCAGGCCCCCCCCCCCCAAATTCTCAGGGTGGTCCACGAGAAGGCCTTACTGGTACATTATTTAAACTGTTATGTGTATTCATATCATGATCTGATCACTATGCTCAATATATCCCATATGCATGGGGATATTGGGATAATGATACAAAAGGTTTGCTAGGGTAGATCTTATCACTCAGACTCAGCCCCCCCTCAATCAAACTCAGCCCCCCCCCCGAATAAAAATCCTGGCTATGGCCCTGTAAACAAGTATCAAGCAACAGCAGGCTAATTATGGGGGGGGGGGCGGAAGCCACTATGCGCACTAGTTAAAGGATAAGTGGTTCAATAAGGTGGATAGAAACATATAATAGCATAGGAAATAGCATGGAACAGTGCAATTGAACAAGATTAATTCAACTTAAACTAAAAATGTATATAGTTATGTAATATAGGAATATATAATATGTGTCAGGCACCAGGCCTCAGTTTCCCTAGTTTCCCCAGAACCACACTGCAGCCATGATGGCATCCAAAAATCCTCTAAGTCTGTCTGCCTTTCCCAAGTGAACTCAGTGCAATGCAAACCGGTTCAAACATTCAAGGCCACGGCTGTTATTCCTAGCGATAAGCAGAAGCGCTTGGGACCAGGAGCTCCACTGCCTCCTCTCCACAGATGTGGGCACTAATTGGGATCACATACTTTGCCTCTGAGGTTTACCTAAACAGCAGCTGCAGTCCATCATGTGAACCATGACACTCGACGCAGTCACGTGGATAGATCAAAGGGTTTGGACACTATAACCGTTTGGTCTTGGAAAGGCTTCCCATCTCGAGCCAACTATTGCATCTCAAGATCATGGATTCCTGAACGGGCCTTGCGGCCTTCCTGCTTAAGACTTTACCTGCCAGCTCGCTGGCTGCTTTGGATCTAGCCCGCTTGGGCCTTCGCTTGCCTTGTTTGCTTTGTTCCTGATTGCTACCGAAAGACTTTGCCTTTTGTATCCTGCTTAATCCCTGGTTGCCACGGGACTATATTCAATTGCTGCTACCACTGCACAGTGCTGCTATTTTACCGGTGCCACTTTAAAGGTATCTTAGCTTGACTTCTAGCCTCTTTGCTATATTCAGTTATTCTAAATAAACCTGTTGTACCTCAGCTGAACGTGTGGTTTATCAAGGGAGGTTTCCAAGTGTCCTGGAGGGTGACAATATGGGAACACATCCAGCTCTATTCTAGTATCCGCATATATTATGCAGAGCTTAAAGGGTATGGTTTAGGGTGGGATATTTGGATGTTACATTGTTGTAAGACATTTCTAACCTGTGAAACAATTGTAAAAGCGAACTGTGAGGCTGTGAGATTTATGCCACTGTAATTTATGAAAAGGTTACCAGTATCTAAATATGACAGTTTGTTTTTAACTCTTGAGTAAACATATGGAGCTCTGATTCAATGCAAGACTACTCAACATGGTTAGGAAAAGTCAAACATCCAGCCAGTTTTTAAATACTGAATTCAATCCACTTGTACTTCTTTAAGGGATGAAACAAAAGACAGAGAGAACACCATTAATGTGACCTGCCCAGCTTCTGAGATGGCAGCTTCTGAGATGGCATAGGGTCTCAGTCCTCTTCCATGTTTTCTCAGAAGTAGAACCCAGATGGGGTGTGTGTGTGTGTGTGTGTGTGTGTGTGTGTGTTTTGTGGCCATCCCAATCTCAATAGAGGGCTGTGAAGACAATAAAACATAACTTTAACAACAGAAAAATACAGCAGCAGGAAAGACTCAGGTTAAAGCCTATCCAGTTCTATGAGACAGCCAATATTCCTTGGTGGTTTGAATGTTGGATCAATACTCCAGGAACTCAGGGTTGAACCCATGCTCAGCCATGGAAACCCATTAGGTGACCTTCAGCAAATCACAATTTCAGAGGAAGCCAATGGCAAACCTCATCCACAAAAACTTGAAAAGTACTCCTATAGAAGAGGGTCATCATAAGGCACATCAACTGGAATGGATATGCCAACCACTACAATAATCCAGATCTAGACTGAAAAGTTACAAGATCTGTGGAAGACAATATAGTGGGTCCTTGTTATTTGCTAGCATTAGTTTCCAGGACCACCAAGGATGCCATAATCTGTGAATGCTCATATCCCATTGTATTATACAGCACTGTGTCATATACAAAACAACTCAAATGAGTACCAGAGAAAGATGGAGGATCTGTGAAATGTCAGAAGGCTATAGCAGGGTATGCTTACACATCAGCATAGTATTTGGCACAAGGCAAAATCAAGATTTGGTTTTTGGATGTCTCCCTCTCCACAAATGTTCTTGAAATACTACCACTGCAGTTGGATATGCATAGACCCCCCCCCCCAAAAAAATCAGGGAGGAATCTGGTTCTATATTGTATGGCCGATATTCGACTATCCAAAACTGAATTTTGTATGTTTCCAGTAGAATAAAAACCACATGAGAGGCTCCTAGCAGCAGTTTTAGGGGCAATTATAGATGAAATCCTGACATAAAGTGATATAGATTTGAAAAGTGTCTTGAAACATGAATGACGGAAAACTGTATTTCATTTCTGTTAGGAGGCTGAATGCAGCAGGTTAATCTGTCGGGCATAGTACAGCTCTATGAGGGGAAGAAAAATTATTAGAAGTTGAAGGCCAAAGTAATCAGAGTAATCAATCTTCTGGCACAGCTTCTGTTGGCATTCTGGAGAATAGCTTGCTGTATCAGTAGAATCACCAGATGTAGGCTAAGGTCTCTCTCCCCCTCCCTCTAGCCTTTTCCTATACAAACAAAAACATGAAACATGGTACAATTTAATGCATTTAGGTATGTGCCTGCCCAAATTAATGCTGAGCATGGCTCTGTCAGTAACCTGATTTCAGCTGTTTATTAAGCCTTGGGGGGAAGCCTGCTGGGAGTAGGATGGGAGAGATGAATATACATTTCCCTCCATGTATAGCTTGTGGTTAGGAAAGCATTGCTTTTATTCGCATAATTAAAATTGCTTTTGAGCAGCTGCACCTAAACTGCCACAAATAATGACAAAAATAGCAGCTAAATCATATTTCTGGCTATCCCTTGTATCAGCACAATTAAAAACATCGCTTGACAGTGACAGCAATTAGAAAAAATGTTCAGATTTTTTTTCTACATATTCCCTCAAAAATAAACTACACACATTAAAAAATTTTGACAGAAAGCACTGAACTTTCACAATAGATTTTTGTAAAGCTATAAACTAAGAGCTGGAGTACAATTCCATAACAAATGAGAGATCCTGATTTAAACTGAAGCCCAGCCCAATTTTGTATGTATTTACTCCAATTTTAGCCTTACCTCATCCAATAGACCTTACTCTCAATTAAGTCTACATTTGATTAGTCCCATGAATCCTGTGACATGAGTTGAGATCATCATTCCCTGTGCCCTGGGAAACTGTCAAAGATATGGTTGATGCAGGTGAGGGTGAGTCATAGCCCCAGGATGTTAATGTATTCAGGAGACTAATTGCTATGCCAAAATTGTTGCACCACTCATAAAGCAGTGACCTCATCACATGATGATCACATATATTGGATCTTGTTTGGAAATACATTCAAATGCAAACACGAGGATTTATATCTCCAAAATGCATTAAAGATGAGTGAAAGTTTTTGAATAGACTGAATATATGTTGTACCATTTCTAATGTTAGTTGAAAAGGTCAGCCAGTTGTAGAAAATTGTGAGAAATAATCACACAGCATTAATTGTGCCTCAAGGCATGTGATCATCATCAGAGCTTCAAAGACCTTCAACTGAAATGTAATCATCATCATCATCATCATCTTTTTTTGTATTCCGCCCTATCTCCCTGAGGGGACTCAGTGCGGATTCCAACATAACAATGGCAAACATTCAATGCTTTCATAAAGCAAACAAATACTGACATAAAATCCCAGAGAAACCCCACATGTGAAAATAACATTTAATACCTAACATCAAATTAGAGCCTAACATCAGTGAAATAAATCTAACATCAATAAATTAAAGTACATGTAGTCAAACGAAATTATATAATTACATAAAATCTAAACAAACATCCACATTAATTTACAGCAGCCAACTAAAGTTCACAAAACAATATCGGTTGGTTGTGTAGTCAAACGATGGTCTGGCATGGACTAGGAGAGTCCAAATACGAAATAGTTCTCAACCAGGGCCTGGTAGTAATCTCTTGTTATCTAAACCTCCTCCTCTCTATATGCTAGTGAGCATAAGTAGGTCTTCAGTTGTTTTTTGAAAGAGAGGAGGGAGGGGCCCAGCTTTATTTCTTTAGGGAGGTAGATCCAGAGGTGGGAGGCAACCACGTAGAAGGCCCTCTGTCTCGTTCCCACCAGCCATACTTGAGATGGGGGTGGGACTGAGAGCAGGGCCTCCTCCACTGGCCACAGTGCCCAAGCTGGTTTATAAGAGGAGATGTGTTTGGTCAAGTAGCCTGGACCCAAGCCGTAATTTTACTGAGCTGGATGTTCCTATTCTTCAATTAACACTCCATTGTCAAATTACAGAATGAGAAAAGAAACTGGAAAGCAATACGATGGTGTATGAAACTCCATTGTTTGGACTCGGCTTGGGAGATGACTAGACACTATCAGAGACAAACCCCACAATAACCACTTGCCATGGACACAGAGAACACAATGCCAAGATTCAAGTTAAATCTAAACTGGGACAACACAACATTGCAGCTTGCCAGTACATATTTGTTGAATCACACAAGGAGATACAAGGATAAAGGATGAAAGATTTATTTATTTATTTTGCAGTGGAATATTTTGAGTTTTTTTTAAACAATCTACTATGATTTTCTAAACAACTATCCCAGTTGCAAGAAAAGTGGTCATTTATATTTACTGCAAACTTCCCTCCAGAGCCTATACGTAGGTATGAGAGGTTAATGAATTACATAGATATTCAGATTTTAGACACCATGAATCATGAAAAAAGAAATCATGCTCTGCCACTCTGTTAGTCAACTGTGCTAAAAATCTGAAAGTCTAAGTTCTGTATTAGAAAAAAATGGCCTCTTTATGGTGTGTTACTGCTGCCTTAAGGGGTGAATGAATTCTGTTTAGCAAAAAAAACCCCAACCTGTTACAAAATATCCCAGCATCATTGTTGTACTAAACAGATGTCTTTGTCTGCTGATTTTATGGCACATGTAGAGCCAAAAGCCTTCTTATCAGACCAAATGTTCAACTACTGACTTTGGGGCTAATTAAAAAGGACTTTAAGATGACTTTTAAATTAAGGCTTTCAAGCTACCCAACCAGGCAAGTAAGCCATGAGCACCAGATGCCCCGTTCTGAGAGTTTTAGTGTCTACTTTTATACTACAGTTCCTTAAAGTTTAGTGGTATTTAGCTGGGAGAAGCATCAAGAAATATTGCCCATTCAAAAGGTTATCAAAGCTTCTTTCAGAGAACATTCACAAGCAGCCTAAAGCATAGACTCTCCAATAATTAACAGGAAAAAGGATAAGTTTGTATTTGTGCTGTCACGAGCAAAGGTTTTGTATTATGTGTGATCTTGCTGAAAGATCATTTAGAATCTCCCTGTGAACCCTCATTTAATCCAGAAGAAAGGAACTGAATTTATGCTTCCCTTATCATATAACTTCAAACATTAAACCAAAAAGTAAATCTGAATGAAAACCCACATAATATGACGTAATCCCTTTGAACTGTTACACACTCATCCCTTTCTCTGCATGAGACATAGGCTTAACTTTTAGTGGGAATCTAACTGGAAATAAACATTTTACACTTCTAACTGCTATTGATGCTGAATAAGGAAGCACAAGGTCCCACTTTAACCTTCCCATACTCAGGTCTTTTACTCCATCTTCAATTCCTAACCCCTTCTACATTTGGATAGGCCCAGAAAGTATTATTTATTTATTTACAACATTTCTACCCCACCGTTCTCACCTTCGAGGGGACTCTAGGCGGCTTTACATGCAGGCAACAATTTGATGCCCTAAAACACAATGTACACTTAAATAAATATTAAAATAGAATTTAAGATTACATTAAAACAATGAAAACATTTCAAAACAATACATTAATAGTTCAACACGTAATTCACAAGTGTAATCCAAGGCGTTTTAATGGTCACTGTACATTGTTCCAAGTCTATCTATTGCACAAGTTCTTTAAAGGCTTGGTCACAAAGCCATGTATTCACTCTCTTGCGTAAGGTCAGAAGGGAGGGAGCTGATCTAGCATCGCTGGGGAGGGAGTTCCACGGTCAAGGCCCTGTCTCTCCTCTCCGCCAAATGAGTCTGCGAGGGAGGTGGGACCAAGAGCAGGGCCTCCCCAGATGATCTTAAACTCCACAGTGGTTCATAGAGGGAGATATATTCAGATAGATAAGCTGGGACAGAACTGTTTAGAGCTTTATAGGCTAAAGCCAGAACTTTGAATTGTGCTCAGTAGCAAATTGGCAGCCAGTGGAGCTGACGTAACAGGGGGGTTGTATGCTCCCTGTACGCCACTCCAGTGAGCAATCGGGCTGCCATCCGTTGGGCCATTTGTAGCTTCCAAACAGTCTTCAAAGGCAGCCCCATATAGAGCACTTTGCAGTAGTCTATTTGAGATGTAATCAGAGCATGGACTACCATGGCCGAGTGTGACTTGGATGTGACTGTGAGATGAATCTACTTAGTTCTTTTTATTCAAAATTTTAAAAACTGGACACTTGTAACTGTGGCATCATATATATTTTTTAAAAATCCATGTGCTATTGTAGGCGTTGGCCGTCTACAGAGAATATGCTATAAGCACAAGCTATCCTAAGGGGTTCCTATCTATCTTTCTTGTCTGTCTGAAAGTAATCTGAGAAGATGCTGTATCCCAGCATCCCAGTACATTTATTATTTACCATATATCCCACTCAACTGATGACATTCTTATACATGAAGGGGAAGGCTGGGAATTGTGGCATGACTAGGACCAATGTATAGTTTATTTCTGGAGAGAGAAGATGATGTGAAACAGGAGATTCCCCATTCAAATGGCTCTTCTTTTACAAGAAGTATTTCACTTTAAAGTGCCTCATAAGAAAAGTTGTGCACTGGAGGGGCAGAGTTGGCAGAGAAATTATGAGAACCCCCCTTCTTTATTTTTATTTATTTCTTTATTTATTTTTCATTTATTTTTTCTTCTCCCAATTTTTTTTTCAATTGCATGTAAGAGTAACGGTTCATGTCCTGAAAACATGGAGGTAAGGGGTAAAATAATAACTGATGAAGCAGAGAAAATGAACCAAATGCTTCTCACAGACTTGGCCACCATTAAAGACTTGGTCATGGTCAGCTATTAGCTTACCAAATGTGTATTCTGTAAAGGGCACTTTAATAACACAGCCCACACACCCCCAAATTATGGTGCCTTGGTTTTTAGGTCTGTTACTGAGATGATTTGGGGCACTTCGCCTCCAGCATCTTAGATATGATTGTCACGATTCTCTATGGGAAAGCAGAAGAACTGGTATATGGCATATGTTCTAGAGTTGTGTGCAGAATTTGTTCCTACCATTTATTTTGTGTCTTCTGTTTTTTCAGAAGCACAAAACAAGAAGCCCCCTCCCCACACAAAAATGTGCCCGACACAAAAGCCTACTTTCATGTGCATCCAAACGTGCCTCCTTGCCTTGGAAAGAAAGTGTGTGTGTAGCAGGCATACAGGCAGGAAGGCAGGCCCAGACCTCGGCTGCAGGCGCGCTCCAGGCCTGCCTGCATGCCCCATCACACACGCATACTTGGAGAGTGTGGTAGGGCATGTGTGGTGGGGCATGCAGGCAAGCCCAAAGTGCACCTGCAGCTGAGCGCCTCTTACTCTAGAGTAGGAGGTGCTCAGCTGGAGGCATTGGCAGAAGCATGTGCTTTCCAGGCCTGTCTGCATGCCTTATCACACACACTCTTTTTCCAAAGAGAGTGCGTGTGTGGCATGACACTCCTGCCAGTACCTGCAGCCAAGCGCCTCTTACTATAGTGTAGAAACAGCAGGTGCTAGGTAAGAAGAACGCATGCCAGGAAGGGGTGCCAATGCGTGGGAAGCCACCCTCCCCCATAATGATCAGATTTTCAGGGGCCCAAAATAAAAGAACCGGAAAAAAAACCCTCCCAATTTCGGGAGGTTCACAAAAAACAGATTGGAGCCTCCAACGAAAGCCGAGACATAAAACAGGGCAAAGTTTATCCTGAATGTACATGTCTAATATGTTCTATATTTCAAGACTAAAGCTGATGGGGAAATTAGAGTCAAATTTTGGAATCAGCAGGTCAAATATATCCAGAAACGGGTCGAACATCTGAGGCACTAAAATGTGTGTTGGCCAGTGATTTAAGGTGGCATGAATGGTTTGTTTCCATGTAATGTGTTTATGATCAAGTTAGCTTGATTAATGAAAGCATGACGGTCTCAAAAGAAGGGGAAAAAAGGCTGAGCAGGGGAAAAAATCCAACGAATTAAGTTGTGCCATGCCAGAGCTGATAGGAATCCAGAAGTTGGGATTCATTTTATTCTCAAACAGTGGCAGAAATGGAGAAGGAGTTGCAACTTTGATCTTTTACGACTCTGTCAACACACACTTTTGGATTTCCTTACTTAAAAAAAAACTCCACTTCAAAGGGCACTGATAGTACTTAACATCAAATACCAATACTTCTATAAGCACAAAAGCTGATGACTTGGAAGAATTCCCAGCTTTGTAGAGTTAAAACTGTAGCCCCCAATCTACGTACTTTAAGTCCTAGCGAAATGAATATATTTTGATTTTTAGTAGGCCTCATTAAGGTCATAATGCAATACTGATTTTACAAAAGTGCATGTTAGTAATCTATTAGGAAAGTTATCTGGGTTAGAGCAACATCACAAGGAAATCGCTTTCTTTATTTTGGATCAAGGAGGAAGAGAGGCAGTGAATCTATTCAACTTCAGCGCTAGTTAAGTCCTCAAATCATCAGTTTAAATAAACCCAGTCTGTATAGGCAAAGGAAGACACGTTCACATCAACAAAGTCTAACAAATCTGAAGTTTAGAATGTGTATGATTTTTAGTGTCATACATTGGAGTGTAGCCTAAAAGTTAAAAAATCTAAAACCTATAAAAAACCCAACTTTAAAATATTTATGGCTTTTATCAGATTAATAAAATTCTATGCATGTATACTCACATGCATAGACTACTCAGAATGTGTTCACATTATTAACTGGTAAAACATACAGCACCATTTCCCAATTAAGTGCCATCAGATCAACTCGAAAGTACATATAAATAACAGCAGCCATAGTACTAGCTACACATGCCAATTTTACAGTTTAAAGTGAATTACTATACACCATAAAATCAGCTTAATTAAGATTATTTATTTATTTATTATATTTGTACCCCGCCCTTCTCACCCCCAAAGGGTAGGCAACAATTAAATGCTGCATAAACAGACATACAAATAAAACACATATACATTAAAACCAAAAAGTTAAAAACATCTAAACTTTAAAAACAATAATTAAAATCACACAATAGTCCAGTCATAATTGCATTTCTTCCATATCCACTTATTACACTGAATTATTGTTGAAAGGCTTGGTCCCACAGCCACGTTCAGGAGGGAGAGAGCTGATCTGACTGTGCTGGAGAGGGAGTTCCATAGCCCAGGGGCCAACACTGAGAAGGCCCTGTCTCTCGTCCCCACCAACCACACCTGCGAAGGTGGGACTGAGAGCAGGGCCTCCCCAGAAGACCTTAACCTACAAGGTGCTTCATAGATGGAGATACATTCGGACAGGTAATGTATCTCCATGGGCCAGAAGGTAAGCTAGGCTAAAGTCAGCACTTTGAAATATGCTCAGTAGCAGATTGGCAGCCAGAATTGAATTCATATTTAATATACCGTATATACTCGAATGTAAACAGAGTTTTTCAGCCCTTTTGGGGGGCTGAAAAAGCCCGCCTTGGCTTATATTTTAGTGAAGCTGCTGCCACTGCTGTTACCAAGACTTCTAAGTCCCCGGCCTTACTTTTGCCTCCGCAACCTCCTCCTCTCGCTGCGAGGGGCCTGAACTGGCAGCAAAATGCTTTGCAGCAAGCAGAGGATGCAGCGGACGAAGCGGAGGCCTCTTGGTGTGAGCAAAGGCAAGAAGGCAGAAGTGGTTCATAGTGAGAGGCTTCCGCTGTGTCCACTACGTCCCCCACTCATTGCAAGGCCCCTTGCTGCCAGTGCAGGCACTATGACCGGAGGCACTGCACTCGCTGCGAGGGGCCTCCGGTTGCAGCAAGGGGCCTGCGCTGACAGCAAGATGCTTTGCTGCAAGCGGAGGACACAGTGGATGCAGCAGATACCTCTTGCTACAAGCGAAGGCAAGAAGGAAGAGGGGGCTCACAAGGAGGGGCTTCCACTGTGTCCGCTGCGTCCTCCACTCTCTGCGAAGCCTTCGCTGCCAGCACAGGCCCCTTGCTACGACCGGAGTTCCCTTGCTGCGACCTGAGGTCCTGCAATCGCTCAAGGGGCCTGAGTTCGTTGCAAAGGGCCTCCAGTTTCAGTGAGGGACCTGCGCTGGTAGCGAGAGGCTTTGCAGCAAGCAGAGGATGCAGCGGAGACCTTTTACTACAAGCGAAGGCAAGAAGGAAGGGGAAGCTCACATTGTGAGGTTTCCGCTGTGTTTGCTTCGTCCTCCGCGTGCTGCGAGGCCTCTCGCTGCCAGCGCAGGCCTCTCGCTGCGATTGGAGGTCCTGCTCTTGCTGCAAGGAGCCTCCAGTCACAGCAAGAGACCTTGCAGCGAGCGGAGGATGCAGCGGATGCAGCGGATGCAGTGGAGGCCTCTCGCTGTGAGCGAAGGCAGAAGGCAGAAGGGGATTCTACTAGGTTTGCCAAGGGGTCCCATCCAATTCTATTATTATTACGGCTGGATGGCCATCTGTTAGGGGTGCTTTGATTGTGCTTTTGCTGCATGAAGGCAGAAGGGGGTTAGACTAGATGACCCAAGTGTCTCTTCCAACTCTATTAATAATAATAATAACAACAACAAGGATGGATGGATGGTCATTTGTCGAGGATGATTTGATTGTGCTTTCCCTGCATGGAGGCAGAATGAAGGGGGTTGTACCAGATGGCCTTTAGAGGTCCCTTCCAACTCTAGGATTCTATGAAAGGAGTCTTAGTCAACCACAAGCCAACAGTGTGATGCTGCAGCTGAAAAGGCCAATACCGTTATAGGCTGCGTCAATAGGAGAAACCTGAGAAAAGGGAAAAGGGAACTGATATGACATTTTATGTCGGCTGGTTTTTAACTGCTTTTCATTGTAATTATTTAATGCAACTGTTTATTTTAATTTATTGTACAATGTTTAGTATTGTCTTTTGTTTACATTTTTATGGGTTTTTTGTTTTGTTTTTTAGGCATTGAATGTTTGTCTGTTATTATGCTGGAAGTTGCTCTGAATCCCCATGGGAAATTAGGGTGGAGTATAAATAAATGTATTATTATTATTTTATTGTTGATACCATATTGTTTTGTTGACCCTCCTTTTCTACTTACAGAACTAGTTTACTCTTTTTCTTTGAAATATGTTAAATATTTAAAAACATTTAACCTACCGATGCCTCAGTTAATGTAATTTTATTCGGATCTATTTTTATTTTTGAAATGTACCTGTAGCTGCTGCACTCCCCACCCTTATACTCGAGTCAATACCTTTTCCCGGTGTTTTTGTGGTAAAATGAGGTGCCTCAGCTTATATTTGGGTTGGCTTATACTCGAGTATATACGGTAAGTGATTTACATAGTCCACATATAGGAACTCTTCTGCTGTATCATCACATACATGTAGATTTAGAACACTGATTCTCAAAGTGGGTGGTACCACCCCCTGGTGAGCGGTGAGGCGATCCAAAGGCGCGGTGGGAGGCTCAGGAGAATTTGGGGGCGGTGAACCCCTTTAAGGGGGCGGTGAACGATTCACTATTTAGGAGGGGTTGTGCGGCCCTCTTCTTTGGCCCCGCCCTGCCCCCTTCGCTTTGACCTGCATATTAGATATTTGGATTAGAATTTGTAAGAGTAGCAAAAGTATTTATGAAGTAGCAACGAAAATATGGTTGGGGGTCACCACAACACGAGGAACCTTATTTAGGGGTCATGGCATAAGAAAGGTTGAGAACCACTGCATTAATACATATATCTTTCTGTTTAATTGTTATTAATTTTAAAAAAATAATTTCTAGGGGGGCAGTGAGTAAATTTTTTTCTGGAAAAGGGGCGGTAGGCCAAAAAAGTTTGGGAACCACTGGTTAAGAACAAAACATACAATTCACAGAATCTAGATGATTCTTACAATCAGCATTTCCTCCACTGAACCAATTCACATACAAAGTGAAAAGTGCTTGTACTTCATTCTGGAATATCAACAATTCTTTTGATAGAACAGTATCGGGGGATGGAGTGGAGAAGTGTCTTTCATGGTTTCCTAAGAAGTTAAATATATGCTAATTTTCAGCACTTCTGGAGGTTTAGTTCATTGTGTAGTACATCAGTTTAAAATGAGCTTCTACTCCGAGGGGCTATAGTCTAAGTTTCATCACAAAGTGATTTTTTATGACCGAGTTAGAAACTCCTAAAAACAGGGTTTACAATGGAAGTGCTGACATAACTAACATAAGCAGTGCAAATAATGCCTTTGTAATCAAGGCACATTATATTTATGAGGTAGGTAAAAGTTTGTTGCCATCAATCACTGGAGTAATATTGACAGTTTCCAAGTTTGAGATCCAACAAAATTGATGTGTTTAGTTTTTCACACCACTGATACCAAGAGGGAGAATTTCCAAGCATTTTTATGGCCTTGAGCTTGGAGTTCTCAAAAGAAGCCATGAAGAGATGAATTAATGAAACGATTTATGAATTGGCTGCCCATGTACTTCTACTTTTTTGACAATTTAGTGGAAGAACATAACTAAGCATAACTTTTTATTTGCAATCTTATGCCTTAATAATGTTTATTGCGGACATTAGTTCCTTTTGCATCAAGCTGACATGTAGAATGCTACAAATGGAGATTAATCACTCAAGCCTTATACAAGTCCTAAAGTATAACTCAACGTACCTATATAAAACAATCTAAAATGTCAGCACCTCCATCTTTATGATATCGCACCATTCCAATAATTCTGTTTTACAAGCAAATTCCTATTATGCATTAATAAGTGCTGTTGGTGGCTAAACTTTATGCCTTTGAGTAATGACCATGTTGAAGGCAATTAGGCCAGGCCAGGTGCAGCTGGGCTGGATCCCAGTAAAAGTTTTTAAATTTTACTATTTCCGTTTGGATTTTGGGGGTGCATTCCAATCTACCAAATTAAGGGAGGAAATTGTTTCCACATTTTTAGCAGTTGGATAATCTGATCCAAAGGCTTAGAAGCTTCATGGAGTAAGCAAACATTCCTTCACTTAAAACTTAGGTATACGTAAATCAGTGATGTGTGTCGGAAAACACTGCAAAAAAACAACCAGACTTTGGAAAATAACTACAACTCCTTCCTTAAACAGAAATGCGGACTGATAATTCATCCTTAGGTCTCCAAGTGTGTGTTGATTGGGATGTGTTCCCCCATCTTGATCTCACCTCGTAAAATGTAGACTCCTCCCACTCTGAAACACACACTATACCCATGCGTAACACTTTCAACTTCAAGTATTTGATGAAATAGTTTTTGTGTATGAACATTCATGCCAAGGTAAATTAGCCCTCAAAGGCACTAACTGAATTCTTTGCCAGTGCACACTATATAACAACTCTATATTCAACAGCCTGGACTGCACTAAAAGCTGTAAGAAAGCACACATCTCTGAATGTAGAAGGATAGAGAATAATAACAACAACTTTATTCTTATAAGCCGCCACCATCTCCCCAAAGGGACTCAGGGCAGCTTATATGGGGATCAAGCCCAACAAAAACAGAATAAAATATATAGCACAATTAACATACATTGCATTTCAATAATTAAAACAATAAAGCCGAACAACAGACATCACAAAAATGTAAGTACAACAATAACCATCAACAAGAAGTCGAGAACAATGGGCGTGTTCAGATCTAGGAGGGCGGGACAAGGACTAGTGCAATACAGCCGTAAGGGCAGCATGGGTAATAAAGTGCTACAAGGCCAGACAATGAGTTAGGGCTAGGGGGGCCTAGTCAATAGATAGACTGTTTAAAGGCATGTTGAAACATCAAGTTTTCACGTCTTTACGGAAGGTGGACAGGGTGGGAGCTAATCTAATCTCCCTAGGGAGAGAGGTCCAGAGCCAGGGGGCCACCTCCGAGAAGGCCCTCTCCCTTGTCCCCACCAACCGGGCTTGTGATGGAGGCAGGAGCAAGAGAAGGGCCTCTTGCAGATTTTATAGTCCACACAGGTTCATAGGGGAAGATGCAATTGACAAGATAGGCAGGACCCGAACTATTTAGGGCTTTGTAGGTGATAACTTGCACCTTGAATTGGAAGTAGAAACGTATTAGCAGCCAGTGGGGCTGTTTTAATAGGGGGATGTTGGTAACGTTGAGTTGTCTAATCCTCCTCTTTGTATCACTACATCCCTTTGTAATCAAAATCAGAAGTCATCACACTTACCAACTATGTCACAGGTACTGCATGTATCCAACAAAGCCTACTTTTTACATGTTGCACAGCTCCAATCTTCTAGCCAATGGAGAGTCAGGTGAGGACTGGGACAATAGGTCTAGCAATTTCCCCTTAGTTGGATTCAGAGCAATAGTGTGATCATGTAGGACCTCCGGAAGACCCCCGGGAGGTCCTGGGCATGGCCTTGCAATTGTGTGTCATCTTACAAGTGAGTGACTGGAAATTGCTCTGCTCCCTGCTCTCCATCAGCCAGTAAAAGGACAACGTTGGAAAGTAAATTATTTGCAAGGTTTTCATTGTTGTGTTGGTATTATGCTGGCATATTTTTATCTTGATTATTGTAGAAGGAGGAGTTAACTCTTCCCCTGTTTAACTTTTGGGTTCAGTCCTTTATTTTTCACTTCCTGGTATCACACAGGTCACACACACTGTGATGATGAAAATTCTGTTTGGTAAACCAAGCTTAGATTAGTTTGCCACCTGCCAACAGAAGATGGAACTGCAGGTTTCCAAGTCACACATCCAAATTAAGTAATGAGCTCAAGAAACCAATAACCCCCAGGAGCACACCTCTAGTGTTTCCGCAGTATACCAAGGTTTATATGTCTAGGTTTCATGATAATTGGAAGCATGGCTCAGACAGACAGACACACAGACATGGCAAAATAGTATGTGTCCATACATAGACTATGACTATGGATAGCGTGATTGTAATAAGGAATGTAATATTTTTAAATGTTTAATATTTTATATTTTAATCTAATTAAATTTTAATTTTTTTGGAATTGTATGTGTTCTAAGGCATTCAATAATTGCCTCTATATAAGCCGCCTTGAGTCCCCTTCAGGGTAGAGAAAGGCAGGGCATAAATAGAGTAAATAAATGAATGCATCTGTTTTCATTAAAATATTAGCTTTGATTATGTTTTTATGGATTTTAACTGAGAATTTTAAAATACCATTTACATTAAATTATGTTGTACTGTTTGTATATCTGTATATTTTAAACTTACTGAAAGCTGTGAGGAAAGGTGGGTAAGAAATAATAATAATAATAATAATTATTATTAATGTAAGGAAATTTAAGTCTCCTGGTTGGAGATAAAAACAGGGTATGAATAAACACAATAATAATAAATAAAAAGCCAACATGAAAAAATGCCACTTGCTCCAAATCCTAAATCTCCAATTAAAAATTAATAATAAAGTAACATACCTTTACATAAATCTGTGCTATATTTTGCATGGAAAGGAACACATTGCCAATGCTGTACAGCGTCCATGATCAATCGGTCAGATTTTTGTATCACATTTTCAGTAGTTTATGATATATGTTAATAGGAAAGGCAGAAAATGCATGTGACCTGTTACCTAAATTTTTTTAAAAGAAGTCAAAACTGTAAGCAATAAGAGGTTGGTTTTTTTTCAAAACTACTGAAAACCTATTCAAATTAAACATAATTTTAAAATAAATCACTGAAGAATGCAACTGATGCTATTCTTAGCAAAGGAATACAAAGCCATTTTTAAAACTTTACAATTCCAGGAGATGTCAGGCATCCCAATTGACCTAGAACAGAAAAAAGCCACCAGAAGTTACAAGGACACGTCTACTGACCTGTACTGCCCTCTGCTGCTGCAGCATCTGAACTTCCATACATTTTGTGTGCATTCAAAAGAAAAACTGTGGGAAGCCAAGATGCCCAGTGGCAATTTTGGCCACGATTATTCCAATCTAATGAGGAAAACTTTGCTGTATAAAACAGTGCCATGAGACTGTATTTGCCACCTGCATCATATCATGCACACATACTTAATGAAAAACTATGGGGGTGCATTGCTCCAGCGCCACATCTGCTGCTAACTAATAGATGTACCGATGCCAACTTTCCTCTTAAGTATATATTAGCTTTACACTTCCTTTTAACTGTATTTCTAACTAGCCCTTGGGGAAAACAAACAAATGCCCCCTCTCTATACATACAAACACAAAATTGTGACAGAAAACATGGAAGGGGAGGAAGAATATTTCCACCAATTGTCAAGGGGACATGACCTAAAGGGGATCTTTGTATCTTGCTATTCTAGAATAAGAATGAATAATGCAATATACTATAAAGCCAACCACCCCCCAAAAAAACCCTGAAATAGTATTTCTATACAAGGACCAAGAAACTCAGGCCCCTTCTACAGTACCCTATAATCCAGATTATCATATCAGATAATCCAGATTATTTTTTTGAACTAGATTATATGAGTCTACACTGCTATATAACCCAATTCAATACAGATAATCTGGATTTTATATGGCAGTGTAGAAGGGGCCCCAGTAGGGCATTCTAACTCAGTAGACGTATGATGTAGATATGATGTAGACGTAAGATGGCGGCGTCGAGCGGGCGTCTGAACGCCGAGCTCCGCCGGGCACCTGGAAAACTTCCATGCACAGCACCCCCATTGCTGAGGAACAACCTGCTGGTCCCGCTAGGTGTGGGGGGGGGGGACCTTCGGCCGCTACTGGAGTCCCCGAAGTGTCCCCTGCCCCTCCTCGAGGCCTTACAGGCGGACGCTGAGTCTGCCTTGGAGGTCGCTCGGGCGCCAGCCGATCCTCAGGGCCTTTGCAGGCCTGAGGGACGCTGCGCCTCCGGGGTCCTTTGCCTTGGCCCAACGGGGCCCCCAGAGATGCCTGGCCTGGTCACCAGTCCCCGGCCCGGCTCGGAGGAAGCCGGGGCCTCCACCCCCCCAACTCCATCCAGGGGGGACGCTGGCGAGCAGTCCGGGGTTAGCCGGGACGTACCCCCGGACCTTACCGGCCTCCTCCTTCACCTCGACCGGTTGGTCAAGCGGCTGGACACATGGCTGGGGGAGCTGGACAGGCTGGGGCCGGTGCTGGCGTCCCTGTGTAGCTCCAGGAGCCCTGGGTTGACGGGGAGAGGAGCGGTGGAGCCTGGCGAAGATGGACGAGGAGAGGACAGATGAAGGAGGGTGAGTGGGGAGGTTGCAGCTGCCCCCCAGCATGAGTCCAGCTGCTGCTGTAGCTGCGGAGGGGCCCACTGCCGCCCCGACCCCGTCCCCGGGCCCTGGAACATCCCGGCCTTGAGAGAACCAGGCCGGCAACGCCAGCGCCAGGACCCTTGCCGGCCGGGACCCGAGGAGCATGAGGGCGAGCGGCGCGAGAGGAGCGGCGATAGAGTGGAGCCTGGCCCCCCGTTCAGCCACCCGGGCCAAACGGAGGCGGAGACCGAGGAGGAAGCAAGCAACAGAGGAGAGGGGAGCGGGCCCCAGACCTGTGGCGAGGGCCCCCCCCATCCTGAGGAGAGACCCCGGGGGACAATGGGTCGCGGGGCCCCCTCAACCCACCGGGAGGGGCGTTGGTTGAGGGGAACAAGATGGCGGCGAGTCCGAGCGGCTTGGCGTCCTTGGTCCCGCCCCCTCCACATTCCACAGGGCCTCCACATTCCACAGGGGCTGCGGCTCTGTTTGACTTGAGGTCCCAGCCCCCGCCTTCCCTGACCGCCGGACCGAAGCGGCTGCTGCCGCTGGCGCCCCTTTCAGAGGCGCCAGATGTTTCCGAAATCCTGGCAAGGGCCCCGGAGGCGCGACCCCGACGCCGAGCTTGCCAGTTGCTGGCACCCCCCCTATTAGCAACCTGGCCACAGCCCCCTTCGCCTTCCTCTGACGGCCGGGGGCTGACGGATCCATTGTGTCGGGGTAGTGCAGCCCGCGAACCGGCAAGCCCCCGGGAGTGCCCAGCATGGAGGCCTGGCAGCCGCCGGAAAAGGCGGCGTCGAAGGCCGAAGAGCAGCAGACCCTCTGGTCTTAGGACACCCGCCACTGCCTGCCAAGGAGAGGGGAGGCTTGCCGCACCCGGATCTAAGCCTTGGGTCCCGCGTCGAGTCCGAAGCTTCTGGGGTCTGGGCTTTGGGCGTCGGAAGCCCCTCCTGCAGGCTCAAACGGAAGAAGGACACTAACCCCGCAGATCGGGCACCCTCTGCCAGATCCCTAGACAAGGGGAGACTGACCGCCTTGGACCAGTTCCATGGGCTCATCTTGAGACCACCTCTGCTCCCCCCCTTCGATGGGAAAGTTGGGCCCACTTGACCTGTTGGGCACTCTCCTGCCAGTCCTCTGTTTGCCACCTCTCCCCCCTCCCCCTTCCTTTTTATTGCCTTGATTGCTTGTATTTTTCCTGTTTGTTATATTGATAATGTAATTCTTTGTGTTGCCGTTTTGGCTTTGTAAGCCGCTGCGAGCCTGATGGAGTCAGCGGTCTAATAAGTCCAAACAATAAATAAATAAATAAATATTAATGCCACAGATTTCTGCATTTTTCCAGGAAAGCATCCATTGTGCCAGTGGGCAACTTGTGACATTCTAGTTGAACTATGGTCATAATCTACTGCTCCTGGTGGCTAAAGATATTCAAAGTTGGGAGTTCAACATTTTATGGAAGGGCATACATTGCATAGCCCGGCACATCTAAGGAATCCATACCTATGGATTCAATCATAGAAAGCTCGAGAATATGCAAAAATAATTTCCAATTAAAAACATAGCTTGATATTGCCATTTTATATAAAAGACACTATTTTATAATGACATTGTATATCATGGAAATTAAGCGTCCACAGATTTTGGTATCTAGCAGATACCACAGGCCAGGGCCGTAGCCAGGATTTTGATTCAGGAGGGGCTGAGTTGATTGGGGGGGGGGCTGAGTCTGAGTGAGAGAGGGTCTACCCTAGCAAACCTTCTGTATCGTTATCTCAATACCCCCATGCATGTGGGATATATTGAGCATGATGATCAGATCATGATATGAATAAGCATAACAGTTTAAATAATGTATCAGTAAGGCCTTCTCGTGGACCACCCTGAGAATTTGGGGCTAAAGCCCCTCAAGCCCCCCCCCCCGGCTACATGTCACTGTAATATTTAAGGTACAATCATACCATATGAACCATAGCAACCACATTTCTGTGATTATGTAACAGCACACAGAAATCTCTCTGTGTGTATGTGCTTTCATGGTAAATCCATTAATTTCATAGGATTTTCTTAGGCAAAACAGAGGTGGTTTTGCCAGTTTCTTCATCTGAAACCTGGTATTTGTTAGCAATCTCCCATCCAGGTACTAACCAAAACTTACCCTGCTTAGTTTAGCAAATGGAATGTGGTGTCTTTTGGATGATTAGGTTAGCTCCCAAGGAAATATATGTCATATCTTTATAGCATAATTAAAAATAACAATCTAAAACAAGAGTAATAACAACGTCTGACAAATGGAATTTTAATCCAGATGACCAGAAGAGGAAAACCAGAGAACAGTTTTAATCTGCCTCCGATGGACATGCACTCCTCTTGAAAATTCAGGATTGGAGTTTGGAAATGCTCTCTGTGTTCTTGCCTACAGAGAGTGCTGGTGGTTGAAAATGCTGCAATCCAAGTGCTCAGCAAGGCCCATTATGGGAAACCACTGCCACCTTTCGTTGCAACACCTTCATTAATGTTGGTCCAGAGTTTCCCAGCACAATTGCAAATGCCAATTATGATTTATAAAGTGCTATATGACTTTTGAGGCCATGTTGCTTGAAATACTACTTTCGTTCATACATTGGTTTGTTGACACTAGTAGCATAATCTCATAGCATAAACTCCACCGGACTGGCCATGTTGTCCAAATGCCCAATCACCATCTCCCAAAGCAGTTACTACACTCCCAACTCAAGAATGGAAAATGGAGTGTTGTTGGGCAGGAAAACAGATGTAAAGATGGGCTTAAAGCTAACCTTAAAAACTGTAGCATAGAAATTACGAAAAATGCTTAAATATTCTTATACCAATATTTTCCCTCAAACACACACATACATTATGAAAGAGCGCAATTATTTTCTGTTTATACAGGTTCATTAACAGAAGTATTGACATATTAGCTATAAACTTGTCAACATTTGAACCTTTTCCCCACCCCAGAAACTTTGTGCACAAGTTGAGAACCACGGCCATAGGTGGAAGTTGAATCAGAATGCTATAACTGTATAGTAGGAAAGAGATGTCATACAAGAGCACTAAGGTCCACTCACACTAGCCAATTACTGTGCTGCTACTCCACTTTAACTTAATAGAATCACGGAATTTGAAATCTAGGGAGAGATTTAGAATTATCTGCTAAAGGCCTCTGGTGCTTCATCAAACTATAAAGCCCGGGATTCCACAGGATGGAACTATGGCAGTTAAAATGGAATAATAATGATATAATATTTTTTTAAGCAATATTTATAGCCCGCCTTTCTCGGCCATACGGCGACTCAAGGCGGGTTACAGATTGGCATAATCTGCATAAATATATAATCCTTGGTGTCATCTTGTTAAAAACATTATCGAGTAACATCATCTGGCCATTCCATGTTCATCATGCATAGTTCCGTGCTATCTATTCCGCAGCATTCTCAAAAGCTTGCTCAAAGAACCAGGTCTTTACTTTTTTCCAGAAAGTCAGGAGGAAGGGGGCCAATCTAATACCCTTGGGGAGAGAGTTTCATAGTCGGGGGACCACTACTGAAAAGGCGCTGTCCTTCGTCTCCACAGAGATGAGGGGCCACCACCAAGAATGTTCTTTCCCTTGTCCCTACCAAACGCGCCTGAGACGGGAGCGAGAAGAGCATCCCCGGACGATCTTAAGGACCATGTGGGCTCGTAGGGGAGGATGCAGTCATGCAGATAGGCAGGTCCTGAACCGTTTACAGCTTTATAGGTAAGCTGGGCCGGAATTGTTTAGGGCTTTATAGGCTAAAGCCAGCATTTCGAATTGTGCTCGGTAGCAAATTGGCAGCCAGTAGGGTGCTCCCTGAGTGCTGCTCCTGATAGAAACCTGGCTGCCACCCGTTGGACCATTTGGAGCTTCTGAACAGTCTTCAAAGGCAACCCCATATAGAGTGCATTGCAGTAATTTACTCGGGATGTAACAAGAGTGTGGACCATCGTGACCAAGTCAGACCTCCCAAGGTACGGGTGCAGCTGCTGCACAAGTTTTAACTGTGCAAATGCTCCCCTGGTCACTGCCTAAACTTGGGGTTCCAAGCTCAGTGATGAGTCCAGGATCACACCCAAGCTGCGAATCCGTCCAACACAGGCTGTAACCCTATGCTCTCTTCGGCCCTTTGACTGACCAGGAGGACCTCTGTCTTATCTGGATTCAATTTCAATTTGTTTGCCCTAATCCAGATCGTCATAGCGGCCAAACACCAGTTCAGGACCTGAATGGCCTCCTTAGTAGCAGGTGGGAAGGAGTGACAGAGTTGGACGACATTTGCGTAAGGTGACATAGCACTCCGAAACTCCGGATGATCTTCCCCAGCAGCTACATGTAGATGTTAAACAACATGGGGGACAGTACTGCACCCTGCAGGACCCCACAAGACAATGGTTCTGGGGTCGAGCAGGTATCCCCCGATAACACCTCTCGGAACAACCCTCTAGGAAGGACCGAAGCCATTGCAGCACAGTGCCTCCAAGGCCCATTCTCATGAGGCATCCCAGAAGGATACCATGGTTGACAGTATCAAAGGCCGCTGAGAGGTCTAGCAGAACCAACAGGGACACACTCCCCTGTATAGCTCCCGGCGTACATCATCCACTAAGGCAGTGGTTCTCAACCTGGGGGTCGCGACCCCTGGGGGTCGTTGGTCATTTTCGGGGTCGTGAAGCCCCTTGGCTGGCCCCACCCCTCTAAAATGGCTGCTGACCCCCGGCCGACTCCGCTGCAGCCGGCCAAATGGCATGCCTGGTAGGCTCCTTCTGCTGCTTTTCCCACCGATCTGTGGGTAGTCAGGAGGAGTAGTTTTGGAGGAAAAAGGCAGGGGGGGGGGGGAGAAGACGCACCCTCTGTTCTCGCCTCCTGTCCCGCGCGCTATTCCTCAGCCTCCTTCCCTTCCCCAGTGAACCACAGGTAACTAACCAGGGCTTTGACACACGAGCAGTTCCATCCTTCAATGAGCCCTGCTCCAAAAGTTAGCAAAGAACCCAGGAGGTGTGGAAACGGGGGCCGAGGCTGTCCTTGCGTTGCTTTTGTGTGCAAACAGCCGCCTCGGCCTCGCCATTTGACCTTCCGCGGCCTCTCCAGCGAGGAAGCAGCAGCAGCAGCAACTCTGAGTGCCGTCTCCTCTTTGCTCTGCTCTGCTGGGACCCCCATCTCCCTGCCTTTCTCCCTCTCCACCACCTCCGAGCTCTGCCTAAACTCTCGCTTCACCCTCCTCCTCCTCCTCCTCCTTTTTCTCGCTAGCCCAGAGCTGCAACGTTTTAGCCAGAGATCTCTCTCTGCAAAAACACAGCAGAAGAACCCTCGTATCAAAAACTAGAAGAGAGCGTCCTTTTCCCTTGTGGATCTATCTCTCCCCCTGTCTCTTCCCCAGGAAGGGGACCGGGACAAGAGGAGCCCAAAGGCAGGGAGAGGGAAACACACACTCCCTCGCTTTCTCTCTCTCTTCACACACCCAGGAGGAGGAGGAGGAAACGGGGGGGGGGGGAATTAAAAGGACACAAGGCTGTTTATCCCCAACATGCTGCCTGGCCTCAGACCCTAAAAAGAGGACTGCCGACCCGTGGCTGGCATGTCTTTGTCAGATTCACCTCTGAAACCCTCAAACTAAATGGCACAAATCGAAGGGAGGAAGGAGGGAAGGCAGGCAGCGAAGAAAGAAAGGTTTGGATGTGGAAAGAGGGAGAAAATAATGAAGGGGAACCGAGGAGGGTTGAGAGAGGCAAAGGAGGGCACTCACGTGAAGAAGGAAAGAGCCTGGGCTCCTCCTCCTAGCATCCCCCCCTCCTTTTGACCGGGTTGAGGGAGAGAGAAAAGGAGCCACGGCGAGAGGTTGGAAGGAGGGGAAGGGGGGGGGGGGAGGTGCCTGGCTTGGTTGCCTTCTTTTGGGTCGCTCGCGCGCACCTTCCTCTCCCCAGTCCTTCTCACTTCCTCCCTTCCTACTCCAGTTTCCCCCATATTTTCCAACACCCCTTTCCCACTCGTGTCTTTCATTTTTCTAGCTTCCCAGTCTTTACTATACCCAGCCCTTCTCTCCCACTATTCCAGCTTCCTTTCCACTCCAGCCTTTCCCAGTTTCTATTTCAGTCTTGCCCCTTTCCCTACTAGTTTCACACTTTCTCATCTTGTTTCTCACCCCAGTCTTTCCCACTTTTCCACCCCCCCTTCCCCACCACCTCAATCTATCCCACTTGCCCCCTTGCCACTTCAATCTTTTCACCATTCCAGGCTCTCCTTTGCACCCCCGTCTTGCTCATTATGCAGTCTTCCTTTCCCCATTCCAATCTTTTCCAACTGCTCTACTTTACCTCCCCAATTTCCTCAGCTTCTCCCAAGTCTCTCCAGTATTTTCTGTTGATGATGGGAGTTCTATATGCCAAGTTTGAGTCAATTCCATGGCTGCATGAGTTCAGAATGCTCTTTAATGGCAGGAGAACTATACATCCCAGTAACTCTCAAATACCAAGGTCTGTTTTCCCCAAGCCTCTCCAGTATTTTCTGTTCATCATGGGAGTTCTGTATGCCAAGTTTGTTTCAATTCTATTGTTGTAGTTCAGAATGCTCTTTGATGGCAGGGGAACTATTAATCCCAACAACTCCCAAATGCCAAGAAAATAACCCCAAAACTCTCCACTGTTGATTATGGGATTTCTGTATGCCAAGCTTGTTCAATTCCAGTATTTTCTGTAGGTCATGGGAGTTCTGTGTGCCAAGTTTGGTCCAGGCCTGTAATTTGTGGGGGATCTCGGTGGTCTGTGGAAGTCAGAGCTGAATTGGTTGAATATACTGCAAATCCCATCATCCATTGTCCATACTCCCCCAAACATTGTTTTTGTGATTAATCACTATGCTTTAATTAGGTTCAATTTGTAACAATGAAAATACATCCTGCATATTAGATATTTGCATTAGAATTCCTAAGTGTAGCAAAATTATTTATGAAGTAGCAACAAAAATATGCTTGGGGGTCACCACAACATGAGAAATCTTATTTAGGGGTCACGGCATTAGAAAGGTTGAGAACCACTGCACTAAGGCAACCAAGGCTGTATTGGTTCCATGTCCCGGCCCAAAGCCAGACTCTGCCTGATCCAGATAATCCGTGTCTTCCAAGAATACCTTGAGTTGTGAGGCCACCACACGTTCCAGGACTTTGCCCATGAAGGGGGGCTTGGAAACTGGCCGATAGTTGATGAATTGAGTGGGGTCCAGTGAAGGTTTTTTCAACAGTGGTTTCATTACAGCTTGTTTTAACCTTGCTGGAATATTGCCTTCCCAAATTAACCACCACCTTCACCCACTCGAGCAATCCCCCTCTGGCTTCCTTTATCAACCAGGATGGGCAGGGGTCTAGGATGCATGTGGTCGCTCTCACCTCTCCAAGTATCTTGTCCACATCCTCAGGTTTTACCAATTGAAATGAATCCATCGAAATCGGACAAGCAGGTGCTTGTGTTACATCCTAAGAGGCTGCCATTAACATGGTGTCCAGGCCAGAACGGATCAAAGTGACTTTGCAGTGTGGATAGGCCTCTTTGTTGTGGGTTGATGAGAATGAATGGATGATCCATTCTATTGGGAGACCTCACTGAATTGGCTGCCCATGGCTCTTTATGCTTTTAGTTATGTATTTTCAAATCATATCAGGATATTCTGGGACAAAACACTAAATATAAATGTTTTTTGATAAATTAAATTATGTCTGATTCCAATTTTGGAAGGAAAATTGCCATTTACTGTACAGGCAGTCCCCAAGTTATGACCAAGATAGGTTCTGTAGGTTTGTTCTTAAGTGTAACTCCATATCTATCTATTTATCTATCTATCTATGTGTGGTGTTTGTTTTGTCCCTGTTATCATTGGATTTTGAAAAATTTGGCTTGTTAAGGAAACAAGGGTTAGTGATAAAGCTTCAGTGGCGACACCTTTTCCCCCCATGATAACTCTGTATAGTTAAAGCAATGGTGTTCCCCATAGTAATCTATGGATGCAAGAGCTGGAGCATAAGGAAGGCTGAGCGAAGGAAGATAGATAGATATGGAGTTATACTTAAGAACAAACCTACAGAACTGTGGTGTTGGAGGAAAATTCTGAGAGTGCTTTGGACCGTGGAAAGATCCAACCAGTCCACACTCCAAAAAATAAAGTCCAATTGCTCACTGGAGGGAAGGATATTAGAGGCAAAGATGAAGTACTTTGGCTACATAATGAGAAAACAGGAAAGCTTGGAGAAGACAATGATGCTGGGGAGAATGGAAAGGAAAAGGAAGAGGGGCCAACCAAGGGCAAGATGGATGGATGATACCCTTGAAGTGACCGGCTTGACTCTGAAGGAGCTGGGGGTGGTGACAGCCGACAGGGAGCTCTGGTGTGGGCTGGTCCATGAGGTCACGAAGAGTTGGAAGTGACTAAATGAATAAACAACCATTCTTCTAGGGGTGAATTTCTTTTCCTGGGGGTAGTTTTCTCTCACTACCTGTTCTCTCACCCTATTCTTAACTATGAGTCATATGTAAGTCAGATGTTTGCAACTTGAGAACAGCCTATATATGCATAGCCACTCTTCACAGCTGATATTAACATGCTTATCTGGTTTGGAGGAATTCATTTTAAAATGTTACATGATATGGTCCAAAGTAGGCTGACTATTATTTATGCTGTTCTTATCAAAACTTCAAAAACGTAAAATTGTTTCCACTGATTTGCTGGCTCAATATTGGATGATAAATTTTGCAGCATTTGCCTGAAGATACATGTGTCAACTCTTGAGAGCTAACATGGAAATGGATAGCAATAAGAAGCTGATCTATAGTTTCAGGCAAACAGTCAGCTTTGACCATTTTGAGCATTTTAACTAGGAGCATCCTGGCATTTTCATAACATTACTCCAATCTTCTGCCCCCCTCTTCTTGAAATACCTTGCTATGACCATTAATTAATTAATTTGGACTATAAGTGGCACATTTTACCTATACAACACCTACATGTCTTTCTAGATTTAGCTATACACAAATTATCTCAATAAATTCAATGTTCTCTGCCTAAGAAAGCAGCCTTTGATATCATACAGAAAAAAAAGACAATTTGGATGACAAAAGAAGTTATTTTATTTATGCTAAAGGAGTTTAACTGTTGCGGTCCTAGGTTTCAGTTCCCATATGGCCAAGTTGGCTGTAATCTCTGTCTATACTGAGATTCCTTCAGAACAACTGAAGTACAACAGTAACAATATCTGGAACAAAATGTAGGCCTGTGACTCTAACATTGTATTGTCGAAGGCTTTCATGGCCAGAATCACTGGGTTGTTGTAGGTTTCTCGGGCTATATGGCCATGTTCTAGAACAGGGGTAGGCAATTACCGGCCCTCCAGGTGTTTTGGACTTCAACTCCCAGAAATCCTAGCCAGTTTACCAGCTGTTAGGATTTCTGGGAGTTGAAGTCCAAAACACCTGGAGGGCCGGTAATTGCCCACCCCTGTTCTAAAAGCATTCTCTCCTGACGTTTCTCTCCTGACATTGTGAGATCACAACCTCTGAGGAGGCTTGCCACAGATGCAAGTGAAAAGTCAGGAGAGAATGCTTCTAGAACATAGCCATATAGCCCGAAAAACCTACAACAACCCAGTGATTCCGGCCATGAAAGCCTTCAACAATACATTGAACATCTCTATGGGGAGAAACTGTTCCAGGACACACGAAAACTGGAAAAACTAAGGACCAGGAAAGCACATCTACTGTGCTCCCCGACTTTCCTTCTACGCTGCAGAGACACAGATACTATCTCACAATTTCTCACAGCCAAAAGGACTTACAACACAGGCTCACTGGATCTATGACCACCTGGAATGCAACCTGTTACGAGAGAGAATTCACACCATCTGCAAAGAACTCACAAATATAGACAAGGAACTGCTGCACCTCCATATCAGCATCAGCCAGAAGACGAATTCCCAGGACTGGGGCAAAATAGACAACCTCAGACCTCACAACCTCTTAGGATGCTTGCCATAGATGTAGGCGAAACATCAGGAGAGAATGCTTCAAGAACATGGCCATATAGCCCAAAAAACCTACAACAACCCAGACTCTAACACTGTTACTTTTGTTTTCCTGGATGATTTTAAAACATTTTTTGCCTGGCAAGCCAAAAGAGGTTCATAATCTGGTAAACGTCAACTCCCATTTCTATGGGGATACATTCTACATTAAAAACCATCCTGTGGCTCCTCCACAAGTGCATAATGGCAAAAGTCTTGGACAGCAATGACTCAGAAGAAGACCTACAAACCACTCTAAACACCTTTTTAGAAGCATATAAGAAGCTCGGCCTCTCGTTGAACATTGAGAAAACTAAAGTGCTCGTCCATCAGTCACCAGCCAATCCCTCTGAAATGCCAGAAATACAACCTAATGGTGTAACATTTGAAAATGTTGACCATTTCTGCTAACTTGACAGCCACGTCTCCAAAAAAGGTAACAGTGACACTGAAATACAATGAGTGCAGAAATACAATGAGTGCAGCATTTTTGTGAATGAAGCAGAGAGTGTTTGAGGACAGGGACATCTGTAAGGTTACCAAAGTGCTTGTTTATAAAGCTATTGTCCTCCCAACTCTGTTATACACCTGTGGAACGTGGATTGTCTACAGACGGCACACTCAACTCCTGGAATGATTCTATTAGCGTTGCCTTCAAAAAAATCCTGCAAGGCTTTTAGTCAGAAGCCTCGTCAAGTCCTACCTGGAGATGATGGGAATTAAACTAGCCTCCTAGAAACTCTTGTGAAAAGTTGGGATACTAACCTTAAAGAAAACAGAAAGGGCCCCTACTAGAGCAGTCATTCTCAACCAATATGCTTTATACTTCGAATTCCAGAATTCCTAACCACTGGTGACTGAAAATTCTGGGAATTGAATTCTAAAACATCTGAAGGAATAAAAATTGAGACCAGCAACTGGGAGACCTCAGGTTTTGAAGACACAACTGGAAAGGTTTGCATTCTTGAGGAATGAATTCTTCAGCAAAAATGTATAAAGTGGTATCATGCTTCAAAGGAGGATCATCTTTCTATCCACCTGATAAGCTGTATTGGAGGAAAATAAACTAAACAATGATTTACGACCCATCTACATCAACCACTTAATGCAGTTCAAAACTATCTTCAAACTGTAACGGCCAGACAACAAACTCCCACAAAAGCACATGAAAGAAAGCCCTTAATGCACATAAATGCTCTGTGGATTGTGCAATTACTATCTGTGCTTCAAACTGGCTCTAGGTTTTCCTATGTCATTGTCTGCACAGCTAAATCACTTTCTTCAATGCCGGTTTGAAACTGCATTACTGTATATGTTGAGTGTGGATGACCCTTTAGCTGTACTTAGTTGTAACACTATATGCCTCATTCTTGCCTTTCTGCATAAGGATCAGTAATGTAACTAAGTCTGTAAATTCTGAGAAAATGCCCATTTTATTTAAACACTAATGCTCCCTAAATCAAACCAATATTTACAGGCCATGTTGATTTTTCCCCTTTTAAAGTAAATAAACAGCCAAGTGAATTGCAAGGAATAATGCAGTTCTTTGTATCAGGTGAAATTAAACTTATGACCTCGGCGCATATAAATGGACTTTTCTCCTCAGTTATTAACAAGAGTCCTTGTACGAACAGTCATAGCTTTTTACAGCCCCGATTCCTTACATTAAGCTACTCAAACATGATAATTGGCAGTATCTATGATTTCAAAACACAGCACTTGACCAACAAATAGAGCTCACATGAACCAGCTCGATTTAATTTGAAAGTTGGGTTCCAAACCATAACATAACAGTAGGTGTAACACTTTCAAGGGAAAGGAAGACGGTCCCAGGAGTAACTTGAACTTGAACACTTTCCCCCCTTATTTCTTTAAACCCAGACCCTAGCAATCCAAGGAAGAGGACAACAGAGATTTCTAGATAAAACACCTCTTTAGGAATTTACAAATCCACCAATGAAGTTTCGTTGGCTATTTCCAGCAGAGGTTGATCACAGTGTTGTAGCAGAAGACCAAGAAATGCATCGATAGGTGTTTGTCTCACATAAAAAAAGGGTTTTTCCATTTTTTTGAGGGTCCGGTGCCCTGAGGCCCAGCAAATGTATAGATCTTTCTACCGAAGCCTGAGAGCTACAAGAACAATTTTGGTAGCCATATGTGATTTATGGGCTACAATAGGCCTTAGAATAAGTTAATTGCACCTATGGGTTGTTTATTAAAAATGGAAGGAAGGACAACCTAAACTGTGCTACTACTCTTTGTCTTTTTAAGCAGAAAAGCTGTTCTTAGTTGGTATGAAAATTCCTGGCAGTGGGGAATCCAGTTGTAAGCAGTTTTGTATCCAATCAGATTCTCCTTTGACATCATTGGCTAACTAATCTTTTTAGATTTGAGATGTGTTCCTCATACATAAAGAATGTCCTCTCACACACAGGTTTGGTGCTTTTTCAGATGAGACTTTCATATTATCAATCAGAAACAATTTTAACAGATTTTTCCATACTAAAGAAAAAGATGCAAGCAGCAGCATTAAAAAGTGTATTATTGGAGAATGTTGTCACATGAAGCCCTTCTAAAATGCCCCCATAAACAAGGCAGGGCAAAGCCATGACAAAACCTCATCTGAACTCACCCATGGTCTCTTCACTAGATTTACTAGATTCCCTGTCTTGGTGAACTGCCAGCACAGTACTGCAACGAAGTCTGCCGGAGCCCATCAAATGACACAGGGTTACTTCCAGCGGGGCTTCCTAGGCTTCGTGCACTAGGAAGGAGCCCTGAGGAGTCAGGTGACTACCTATCTCCTCCTTGCCAGGGACAGCACACAAGGAAGCCAGGGACAGCACAGAAATGTCATGGGATGGCAACCCACAACCCACTATAGAAGGAGACGAAGCTGGGTATTGCCCCACAAGTTACCATGCTGTCCCAAACTTCTGGACCTCCATGTGATGAGGCCCTTAGATGTTTGTCTGATGCATACAAACAGGGACTTATCAAATCCTAATTACAGAGATATCAAGAGAGGGAATTCTCACTGAGTATAGAGAAAGTAGGATAATATTTTCCTTCCCGAATATAATCGGAGACATTTTTCTGAATACCACTACCATATAGCTAAATTACGTGGTGAAAACATTTCCATTAGTACTGCATCTTCTGTGAAAAAGTAAGAAAAAAAGTTGCAATCAGGTAATTTCCATAGTGTGGTAAGGAGACATGATACAAAACTGCATATAGCAAGAACACAGCTAGCTTGCACTTTAGAATGCAAAAAGTGTTACTAGACTCCTTATGAAAGAACAATTAGGAATACTTAAATTAATTATGCATTCACTGAAAAGAAAGATAATGTAAGCACTAAGCTAGTCCGCATGTGTTTTTTGTTTTCTTTTATGTGGCATTGGCTTAATGCATTAGCATATTAAGCCAAAGTATTTGTGGTATTTGTACCTCAAGGCCTTGAAATTATTATGTTATACAAATATTTGCATAGCTAAAGACCAGAAATCAGAAGCACATGCCATTTATTTCTTACCCGCCATGTTAAGCAGTACAAAATGGATATTAATGCTCATAGCCACCATTTCATTACTGAGAAAGCGAGGTTAAGCCAAAAGTCATGAACTTGGGTGCTAAAAACAGTTAATTTATGGATGTAAATGTAAGTTTTCCTTCTTCTCCAATGCAACCAGCAACTCCTCTCCACAGAAGCAGAGAAATCTCTAAACTTGTGAAATGAGACACAAGGAGGCTATTTGCTTGAGGAAAAGAAGGGAAAACTTCACTTTTCTAAACTTCTGTTGCAATGTGCTGCTGTTGTGTGCCTTTAAGTTCTTTCTGACTTATGCCAACCCTGTCACAGGGTTGTTGTTGGGTTTTTTTTGGGGCAATATTTGTTTGGATAGGATTTACAGTTGTCCTTTTCTGAGACTGGCTTGCCCAAGTTACCCAGTTTGTTCTCATGGCCAAACAGGTATTCCAACCTTGTATCTGGAAACATAGTCCCAATTCTCCAACCACTATGTCATGCAGATTCCTACCGCAATACAAATCTGGTCAAAAGTTATAATAACATCACACATACTATTGCTCTCTTTACAAGATTCTAATACTATGAATATCAACAACGCTTCCCTATCCAGGCATCTATCCCACTTCAGTCTACACAGTATATTTATAGAAGCACTCTACTTAAGTAGAGAAAAACAATTGAACACTATTTTCATAAATAATACGGAGTGGGGAAGATCCATGAATGTGAGCAAATGATTTGTATTTATTTCAAGCTGTGAATGCTGAGGTTTTGGAGAATTTGCTAACACACATACAAAGCAATTGCCCCATTCGAAAGATATTTGTGTATTCCATGGGTCTATTTTTCACCATATTTTTCAATCCCAGAGTACTGTCACATCATCTGCTGACCAGTTTAAAATCCATAGCATTGAGCCCAATAGCCTGGAAAGATCATGCTCAAGTTCCCTTTCTGTATTACTTCCTGACTGGTACGCCCTAATTTCCCCTTGTGACTGTTACATTACTTCTAATATTCATCTAAATATAAGCATGTTTTCCTACACTGAATTATTAAAGGTGTTTAAGACGAAGACAAGGTTTAATTTTGAAATAAAAATAAATAGAGCTGGATCTTGTTTTTGCCAACGTCACAATGATTCCAATCAGGCCCGTAGCCAGGATTTTGATTTGGGGGGAGGGGGGGGCTGAGAGAGAGGATCTACCCTAGCAAACCTTTTTCTATTGTCATCCCAATATCCCCATGCATATGGGATATACTGAGCATGGTGATCAGATCATGATATGAATAAACATAACAGTTTAAATAATGTACCAGTAAGGCTTTCTCGTGGACCACCCTGAGAATTGGGGGGCTGAAGCCCTCAACCCCCCGCCCAGCTACATGCCTGATTCCAATGTATTGACCTAAGAATAGATCTAACATCTGGCTTACTAAACTACTGCATGGGTACGGTCATCTGAAATAAAAGGCATGTATAAAGTGAAATGCAATTATTTAACACTGTGGTTGATTTGCTAGAGCAAATCTCTTAATAGCTGCTCTATTGTGAAGACCAGGAGCAAGAAAACAAAACAAAACCAAAATGCAACCTTAAATCACTTAATTATGAGAAACAATTGTATGTACTGAATTGTGAACAATGTCTCCTGAAGCAGAGAGGACAAGGCTCTTATAAATATAACAGAGTCTTTATTCAAGCTGATGAATACAGCCAGAAACTATAGCTCTCCATAACCTCAGACTAAACAAACACTGCCTGTATCGCCTAATGGCTTCATACCAATTCTCTCCAAGTCCCGACTTGAACTAAGCTAGCAGTGGAAGGAATAGCTACTGTAATATATACAGTGGAAGAAATAACTGTTTAGACTACATATCAACTGTTGGAAAAACTACCTCCAGATTACCATTGGAATTAGGTAGCCTAATGCTACTTCTGTTTACATTTAAAATTTTCAAACCTTTTAGATATTCATTATATTTGCTTTTCAGTGTTTAACTTGTGATTCAATGATAAATTCAGAAAATTAAGGAACTTTAAAAACTTTTTAAAAGATTACCCTTTGAATTTTAATAGCCCCAAACAATCCAGTATGACAATATTTTTTTATTTTAAAGTATGTCTCTTCGTAGAAATATGTTTTCACTTATCTATGTGGCCTTGATCATACTTATTTAAGACAATGCATAAAAACTGACACACTCTAACATGCTCAGTGGTCTGGAAGGATAAACAGTTGGCCTGCCACATTTGTGGGTTTAACATTTGAAGTCCTGATTCATTTAGTATCTCTAGGAATCTCTGGGTCCTCCAGAACGACTCTGCTGGAAGGTGACCATAAAGTTTTGCTGGAGGACCTAGAGATTCCTAGAGAAAACACCTAGGACTTCATAGTGTCAGGATCACCTGCTTACAATCTGCCATAGTATAAAGTTTGTGGTTTGAGACCACTAACTCATCACATACAAGTCCATCCCCCACTTTCTTTTTTTTAGATTTTATTGCGCATTTCCATATATACAACCAAGACAGTAGGGGTAATTGGGAGGGTGGGGTGGGGGGTGCTGATTGGGGAAAGTATTGTGAGACACGGAGGAGAATGGGGATGGGATATAGGGAGGGGTGTCCATCCCCCACTTTCCACACACTTCTCAAACAGTTCATAGATGAAGCAACATGAATCCCATCATATAACGTAAGGGGACTTCCACCTCGTGTTGCTTCGTCTATGAACAGTTTCTGAAGTTTAAGAAAATGCGTTTGGGGGGGTGGGTCGTCTTCTGAGCTCCCAATTCGTGTAGAAATACACTAATCGGTGTATCTCAATGTCTCATTGAGAGTATGAAGACTGGGAGAGAAAAGAGAGTAGCCCAGAGAAGGGGTGTCCATCTTTTAAAAAATGCCTTCTGTCTCCTTGAGAGGAAGAAGATTGGGAGGAAAAGGAGAGGAACACAGAAAAGTGGTGGCTGCTTTAAGAATGACGCCTTCTGTCTCCCCTATGGATGGTTAACAATCCTGTGTGATGGGGGGAAGTAGAGACGGAATCGCACAGAAAGATGATGATTCTACACGCAAAATTAGGATTTCCCCCTTTCCCCCATTTTCCCCAGCTTTGTCTGACGAAGTCCTTGGAGTAGGCATTGTTGTTGTTGTTTGTGGCAATTGGCACCAATTAGCATCCAACACCTGGAAGATAAGGAAGGGGAGTCTGGGAGGATGTAGAGTTGGGGGCCAAGGTCTTTTCTTATGTGAACTGGTGTTCGGACAAATGATGTAATGTTTAGATTAATTAGCCAATTACTGAAAGATGCTAAAAATATAATGGAGGGTTGTTGTGGGCCCATGAAATGGTAGCATGTGAAATGTTTGTATGCTAAGCCTATAGAGAGAGTCTACCGTATAGCAGGGCTTCTTGAACTTTTTCACTCGCAACCCCAGGTATGCAATTATACAAAATGGGCATAAAAATCAAACATTGATAATAAAACAGCATTTGCAAGGCTTGCTAGACAGGCTGATTGTCCTTTTTATGAAGTACAGCTGAAACATCTTCTGCAGAGTCCACTGTAAGCACTGCACAGCACATTTGTGTAAATGTCTAAAACCACCATGACATGATGTTCAGAAAACCTTTTGGGAACCCAATATTGAGCGAAGGGTTCACACAATTTAAGAAGCAGTGCCTTATAGAAAGCTTATAGCAATGATAGGGTATAGAACCTATACTGTTTTGCTTTCAATAAAGTTCTCCCCATTCTTAAAACTGGACTCATTTTTAAAGACAGATTAGGTTTTTACCTGACTCCTAGAGAGGTACTTCTCTCAGGTTAAACTATCCGTGTTTTTTTCCAGTTTTGTAAGTGTCCTGCGCTAGGACAATCTTCTCCTCCTGCCTCTGCTACCACCTTCATCCAGGTGCTGTGAGGATGGCAGCTAAGTTTGGAGAACACAGAGAAGTTTGTGGCAGATAGTACCATTGTCTCTACTAATCGGTAAGTATTGGTACATCGAGAAGGATTGGTACCTCAGTCATGCAAACCCTGAGACACACTGTGGGTACAAAAATGGTAAAGAATTTGGGCTTTGTCATTCACCAATCAGCTTCATACTCAAGTACTCTACTGAAACGAGAAGTTTTCATTGGGGGAGAAAACATTACAGTCAAATGTGTACACCCCAATTGTATGTGAGGTGGGGAGGAGGCGATGGTGAGTGGATCACTGTCCCTCACATGGAACACATCTGTTTATACACAACAAATTCCAGGAAGGTTGAAAATTGATGATAAAACCTTCTGTGTGGCTAATCAATTTAATTTTCATACTCAGCACATTTTAAATTTTGGTCACAGTCTTTCACATGCTAGCAGTAGAGGAGAGAGAGGGGGACTCAAAAACATTTAAAGGGTACATTAAAAAGCCATCAAAGATGTTGCCCTGACAAAGTTACCATTCACCTTACCAATAATGTAAGTAGTTTGAGGAAATTGCTGTCATTTGTATGCAGGCATAGAAATAATGGACTTCAAATGAATCACAACTCTGGTAAATAGGGACTATTATTCTCTTTAATTAGCATTTTTGCCAGATGATCTCTGGAAGCTGCCAAGCTGTGTAATTCTATAAAAAGTTCAAATAAACACATGACCAACTGCCATAAGATAGAAAAATAGCCCCCTTTCACATTTCTATGTAATTGGTGAAACTAATTACTCTGGAAAAGAAAAAAACTGGTATAGAATGAGTGCATTGAATAGTCAGCAAGACATACAGTTAAAACAGCTGCTGACAAATGCTGAATGAAGACTGATAATTCAAATATTAGTCACCAAAGAAAACATATGTAATTACGCTGTCAAAAGATGGATTTTTCAAACCACCCAATTCTGAAGATCAAACAACAGATGAGAAAAAATGGTTCTATTCCATTTTATATCATATATAAATATGTGTATGCGGCTTCATTTCACCTGTCAACTTAGGGTAATGCCATGAATTTCACTGTATTTTCTTCAGCAAGGAATACTCAGCAGTGGTTTCATCAGTTCCTTCCTTTGCAATATAACCAATTGTTCCTGATATTCATTGGTGGTCTCCCATCCAAATCCTAACCAGAACTGGCCCTGCGTAGTTTCTAATATCAAAAGGGGTCTGATGCCATTAGAGTCCACAGCAAACATACATTGTTTCAAACTTTCATGAAAAAAAATCACCCTTGACCTTATATGGGCAATACCAATACAGAGGGCCCATCTACACTGTAGTGTTAATACTATTTAATACCACTTTAATTGCCCTAGATCAATGTTATGGAATTCTGAGAATTGTGAATTGGCACAGAAGGCCGAAGACCTTGCAAAACTACAACTCCTATGATTCCATAGCATTAAGCCATCACAGTTAAAGTGGTGTCAAATTGCATTAATTCCAGAATGTATATGAACCCATAGATTACAGGGAAAACTGGTAGCATACTTATGAAATCAACTAGTTTCCTAACTCAGTAGTTTAAGATACTAGTCAATTAGAGGCAGACATGTAAGGGGCTTCAGCCCCGAAATTACTCAGGGTGGTCCGCGAAAAGGCCTTACTGGTACATTATTTAAACTGTTCCGTGCATTTAAATCATGATCTGATCATCAGGCTCATGATATCCCCCATTAATGGGGTTATTGGGATAACAATACAAAAGGTTTGCTAGGGTAGACCCTCTTCCACCCAGTCTCAGCCCCTGAACCAAACTGATTCAAAATCCTGGCTATGATTAAATGAAGTTCAGTGTGTTACTTTCCAAATACTGATTATAATGGTCCTCTTAAAATGTTAATTTACTAGTAAATGTTGACAAAGTTGATATGAAAATCTGATGATTCATTTATTTAAATATACAGAGCTACAACATAAAGTCTTTCAGTAGACATGAGAAAATAAACACAGTCAAGTCATGCTTTTAGTATTTCTTTAAACAATGCTACAAATGTCATTTAGACTGAGGCTACTCCTATAACAAATGATACTACTATACCAACTATTGTGAAATAGAGACCAAAAATATTAGAATAACAGGTTGTTTATGCTTACTAGTTACTATAAAATGGATTGCTCAGTGGAATTATCAATTGACAAAGTTGTGTTACATTCACAAACTAGAAGGGAACAGGGCAGGTTGTATGCACAAAAGTAATATACTCCTGAAGTGCAGGAGGTCAGTTGCATTTCTGTGTAGAGAACAGTAATTGATTTCAGAAAAATTGACCGAGCACTGAACACTGATAAATCACATGAATTTCAGTGCGGAGGAGGGTTAGGCAGAGTTCTTTTCTTTTGATTCCAATGGGGAAATGTTAAAGTTGTTACTCTTCATTAGCTACTGTCCTTAGTTTTTTTATAAATAATTTTATAAGCAAGCAGGCAAACAAAAAAATCCACCAAGCAGAGAAACTAAATATTATGGTTCACCTCACCTGCCCACATATTTTGGCAGCTTAAGAGTACTTTCCTTTTCACCCAACCGATAAAGAACAGCTGCCAGACTTCACCAGCGAGATTTAAAGAGGCCAGAAAGGAGGCTGACTGTTTTCCAGGAGAAGAAATTGTGTCACTGAATAGTATTGCAAAGGCAGGTACTGTAAATGCTTTAGAACAAAACCTGTAAAATACAAGGTTGGTTTCACATTTATGATCGAGTGGAACATACGCCTTTCTAATTCACACTGCTAGGAAGTCACCATCATAAACTAGTTTCTGACCTAGTCATCAGCTATGGACTCCTAGCTGAATCTGCCTTGTTTCTCTTCATCTATCAAGGAATGAACATATTTTAGATCAGGGCTTCTTAAACCTTTTTCACTTGTGATCCCTTTCCACCTGAGAAATCTTTATGTGACCCTGGGCATGTAAGTATAGAAAACAGGTATGTAAGTCAAATGTTTACTGTTAATAAATTAGCGTTTGCAAGGTTTGCTAAACAGGCTGATTTTCGTTTTTGTGGAGTACAGCTGAAGCATTTTCTGCAGAGTCCACTATAAACAGTGCACATTGTTGCTGAGAGATTTGTGTAAAGGGGGTGTTGTTCAGAAAGTTGCCAAATTATTGTGACCCTGAAATTGAGCTAAGAGCACCCTATCTGGGCTCAGGAACCATAGTTTAACAATCAGTCTTCTAGATCAGTTTGCTGTATTCCGACTATATACTTTTGCGTACTTATATTCAACTTTGGCAAAGATCTTAAGGTACTTTAACATTAAAATAAAATACAATGAAGCAGAAAAACAGTTAAAGTAGAAAATGGCTTTGGTCCCCATGGTCCAAAATAGTATTAGAGAAAAAGGTGGAGTTAACCAAAGCTTCAAAAATTACGAATATTACCATAGTAGTGCTATTCCTCTGCTTCTCCAACCTCTGATACTAAATACATACAGTTTAATGAACTGTTTAAAAATCAAACAACCAAGTACATTACAGGTCTGCATATTACACAAACCTGTAGTACACATGTAGGTGGATGAAAGCGAAGGCAGTGGGGGACCAGGTCATCCATGCTGAGCTCCCAAAAGCAGCTTCCTGGGTGCCAAATCTGATGGTGAAAAATAGAAGCAGGGGCAGCCTGAGCTCCAACGTGAGAATCTTCCCTTTAGCTATTCTTCCCTCTGTTGAGCAGGAGGTGAGTGGGGAATAGTTTCACTATATAGTATTTTCAGTTTTCAATGACATGCCAGCCAGAGAAACGCCCGACCAGTAAAAACTCTCTCAGAAAAAAGGGTTTCCAAATTTTATGTAAACATTGAATTATATAAATGGTCCCAGAACACAGGACAGGTTTCAATGCTGTTTGTTCATCAGGCTCATGCATGCTTTGGGGACTGATCCCCATGCATGCTTTGGGGATTGATCGAGAGTGTCATAGGCAGGGGCGGTCTAAGGTAATTTTAAATGATAGGCGAACATTATTTTGGTGCGCCCCCCCCCCCAAAAAAACATTATTTTGCTGCCCCCCATGTAAAACAAATATACAATTATAATATCACAATACCATTAGTAGTATTATATTGTATCAATGTATATACAATATATTATACCATACTCATACTATATTATATCATAATTATATTATACATTACAATATAATTATATTATAATATATTGACATTATAATATAATGTAACATGCTATTATATTATTATTATAAAATAATAAAATTATTTATTTAAATAAAATTATCCTCTACTAAATATTTTCATTACTCCTATAAAACTCAAATAACCCAAAATAAAGTAAAATAAAATATTATATATTACTATTTTGTACAATACCACTATACTGCAATATTGTTTGTAATATTACATGTAATATAAAATATATCATTATTCTATTGTTATATTGTATTTGTATTATATTGTATGACAATATTAAGCAGAACTGTATAATAATCAACAAGAAATGCAATGTAAATGCATCAAAATCAGAATATATTACCTATCACCCGACTCATAATTCATAGGAGTCTCCCATAAGTCCAAAATTAGGATCCCAATGTAAATGTAAATAGAAAAACAGCCAAAATGTTCAAATGAGGTTGAATACAGGCAGGGGCGGTCCGAGCTCTCCCGGGGGGGTAAGCGAACATTATTTTGGCGCCACCCCGGCGCTCCCAATGTGCGCCCATTGTGAGGCGCCGCGGCGCCGCCCGCCCTGCTGCTGCGCTGCGCTCCCGGTTTGCAAGATGCGCAGTGCCTACGGACCTCTTTTCAGGTCCGTAGGCACTGCGCATGCGCTCCGCCATGGAGCGCACATGCGCAGTGCCTACGGACCTCAAGAGAGGTCCGTAGGCACTGCGCTGGCGCTCAGCTGTTTCGCAAGACACGCAGTGCCTACATACCTCTTTGAGGTCTGTAGGCACTGCGCATGCGCGCGAAACCGCGGAGCGCAGCGCAGCAGCACGGCGGGCGACGCCGCGGCGCCTCACAATGGCGCCCCACCCCGGAGCGTCCAAGATGGTGCTCTACGCGGCCGTGTAGGCCGCGTAATGGCAAAGACCGCCCCTGAATACAGGCAGCGCGGCCTGGGCAAACTTGGGTCCGCCCTCCCTCCTTCTAAGTGTTTTGGCCTCCAACTCCCACAACTCCTCATAGCCTCAGGCCCCTCAGGTCTAGACAGAAATAGAGCCGAAGAAAGGAAGGAGGGAGAGAAGAGGCCACAGAGGAGGAGGAGGAGGAAAGCCCTTCATTCATTCCTTCACTTACACTTCCTTCACTGATTCTTTTCTCTTTCCCTGCAAACGCGCGCGAAGAAAAAAGGAACAGGGGAAGCACTCCCTGCCTGCCCGATAGGGAGTGCTTTGCTGGCCCGCAAGGGAGCTACTGGGCATGTGCAGAGGTTTTCGCGCATGTGCAGTTGCTCCTGCGCTCAACTTCAGCTCCAGAGCAACTGCGCCTGCGTGAAAACCTCTGCGCGTGCCCAGAAGCGGCGTCGGAGTGCACAAGGCCGGGTCAAAAAGCAGGCAGCTGCAGCACTGTCTGAGGAACATCGGCAGGGCCAGGATGGCGCCCCATGCGGCCAGGATGGCGCCCCCTTCCCAGATGGCGCCCTAGGCGGCCGCCTACTTGGCCTATCTTGTAGGACTGCCCCTGGTCATAGGTGACCTGCCCAGAAAAGTCTGGAAGACACATATGTAGAGATGAGACACAAGATTAGGAGCCATTCCTCCTAGCTCAGCCCACAACAGTCCTGACTCTGCTGTGTCAAGAAGGAAGTTGGCAGGAACTGTGATGAAGCAAAGCTTACACGGAAATGGAAATGTGAACAGTATAATCAGGAACTCTGTTGAAGAAAAGTTCAGTCTTCTATTTCCATGTAGGCTTCTACTATGATGGCATTCACCTAGGTCTAATGAAAAAGGCAACTAGTGCAGAATGCTGCTGCCTAATACTGATGTGGGCAAGAACTGTGATGTGAACCTTTTGGCACCTGTATTTAGACAAATTCATTGGCTCCCTATGAGAATAATTTGTTCATCTGTTCAACAAATTCATTGGTTCAGTGCAACCTGTCAATGTTATAAAATGCTAGAAAACTGGTCTCAGTTCAGGGGAATGCCTTCCCCCACACAAATAAACTGAAATTTAAGATCAGCCAGTTAAGCAGATATGGCCCAATGGAGACCACGTTCGCTTAATCTTCTATCTCATGATGTTGGCAGAAAAAAGAGTTTTTAAGCAAACAACCAAGACCAGAACTAAAACACGTATTTATACAATTCTGTAAATTCTTTTGCAACTCTCCCATTACCCAAATCACCCACTGCATTGCAGTGCTACATATATCAGAAGCTAAGGCACACTCTAAATAACATGGCAAATAAGGGAGACAGCATGGAGACAGTTAAAATGCCTCACCATATTGAATTATCCCATTGCAATTGTAATGATATGTGTCACTAAGAATCTGATAAAGTTACATTTTAAAAGCAAGAGAATTAAGAACAAAGTTACTTTAATGGTGTAATTCTTAAGAGTCCCTAATTATTTTCAAAAGTTACTTTTAAGGGCATTTCAAAAGCATTGGTTAATCAAGTTTTCAATTTTTATGCTATTCTATTATCACTCCGAAGGTTTTTCCCCTTGAGAAAACAACGCAAACTGATGACAAAGCCATGAGCAGCAAATGTAACGAACAGTCTTCATCAGTACCATGAGAGATAGGAACAAGTTACTTGGTAAACACTATAAAGAATAAGGGAAGGAATGATTTGCAAAGGTAACTTTTTGACTTCTAGTTCTCTGTTCTAGTTGATGGTCATGTCATCTTGATGGGTTCTCACATCAATGTTAATGCCACATTAGGATTTAAGATGTCTTATGGAACTCCTCTATACATTGATTCCACCATCTTTTGTATTTGATTGTATCTGAAGATAAGTGACCAATATAGAATATGGATTCTACTGGTTTATCTCCCATAACACTGTTCAGCAGTCTCTTTTCCTTGGTTAGCTGTAGGATGGTGTTCATCTGTCTTATGTTTAGATCTTTGGGCAATCTTTTTTTCTTTTTATTTGTTTCTTTGTTTCTTTTGAGAAGAATCAGCATGCTGTAAAGGTTTGAATACTGCATCAAGGGCTCTGGAGATCTGAAATTCAGCCATGGAAACGTTGGCTCAAATATACTCCTTCAGCCTTAGAGGAAGACAATGTCACGTCTCCTTGCCAAGATGGAAGACTTATCAAAGGTTGGAATCAACTTGAAGGCACATAACAACAAAACTTAGCATGGTAAAAGTTCTCATTGCTTTAAATTTTTTGGAAAAAATAATAATGACATAAAGGTTCTGCATATGAGTGAGTTTGAAAGGATGCCATGGAACAAACTTGTATTCTACTTCTCAAAAACTAGGCCATAAACCAATTATTTTGTATTGCAAGAACAAAAGATTCCGTTTAAACACTAGCTAGAACATATTGACAGTAAGACATGTTTCAAAGTAGCACAGATTGCCTAGGAAGGACTCCCATTCTTTGAAAGTGTTTAAACTGAAGTTGGAAGGCCATCTCTCAGAAGCACTTTAGTTGTGTGTTTCTGCATGGTAGATGGTTGGACAAAATGTTCCTTGAAGTCTCTTCCAAATCCATGAATCTATTACAGATGTGAACAAGTATTCCGGTAAAATACATTTTCAAGAAAAGCATGTAGTATTTAATTAACTGCCCAGTCAGCAGAATGGGAAGCAAACAATTCTGTCTCCCTCGCACATAGTCCTCCCCCAAAATCTATTCAATAACGGCTGGATGAAATTTGGGGGTTGTGCAGGAGAAAGATAAGGAAGGAAAACGCCCAGTCGATCCTTCATTTTTTAAAACTGTACTAAATAGGCTTTTATTTTTCCCACAAGCAACAAAATTGGGTGAGGATTGTAACAGGTGGGTAGAATATATTTTTCCCATGGAAACAGCCCTAGGTGGAATCCCTGGAATACTCAGGTAGGACTCAGAAAGGCTCTTCTCAAAACCAAACCCACTTTAAATAACAGAGATTGTCAGAGTCCTACTAAAGTTCAGAGTATTTGGCTAGTGGTAAAGCTTTGTGTGGTATTTATACAAGAAAAATAGCATATTTATAATAATGTTCTTTATAAATGACAAATCAGACCCCAGTCCATTCCAGGCATCAGAAGGTTTTGTAGAAAGCCACATCCTTGGTCCTGGAAAGGGATGTATTCTAAATGTGTGCTATTTCTATTTTTTCAAATAGTCCTTATATACATTCTTTTCATATGTTAAATTGAGCAGATGGTTTCTAATTTTATATACAAAATTCCAGCCATGTATGTTTTTGCTCACAAAACTCGAAAAGTAGTCGGTTGATTGACTTGACGTTTTGACACAATGTTGCATTCCAATACATGCGTTTTTTGAGTAAAATGAAATTTTAACACAACGTTGCATACGAATATGCATGTGTATTTAGAGTAAAACAAGCAGTCCGGGAACAGACATAGTGGAATCTGTGATGCCCAAAGCCAGTGTTTCCCAACCAGTGTGCCGTGGCACACTAGTGTGCCGTGAGCGATCATCAGGTGTGCCGTGGGAAATTGGAATCTCCAATACCCTTTCTTTCCCCTCCTGTCGAACACTTTTTCTTCTCCACTCGGTATCCCTTCTTCCCAGCCACGCTCTGCTCGCTTTGCTCACGCTGCCGCTTCTGCGGGAGGGGGGGAGGGAGGAAGACGTGACCCGTGCGGGAGCTACTGCGTAGACTCACCCCACGTCTTCCTCCCTCCCCTCCACAGTGCTCTCTGGATATAGGTGAACTACAACTCCAAAACTCAAGGTCAATGCCCACCAAACTCTTATAGTATTTTCTCTTGGTTATGGTAGTTCTGTGTGGGAAGTTTGATTCTATTCCATCATTGGTGGAGTTCAGAATGCTCTTTGATTGCGGGTGAACTATAACTCCCAGCTGTTGAGCAAGACCTTCGTGTGTCTTTCTGCCATTCCTGCCAGGATATCTATGTTGTGTTCATCGAAACAGGCCCAGGTTTCACACTGAATGTATGAATACATTTAAAAACATAATAACTATATGTATTACTTTGTCAATTTGTGTCATTTTGTTTGGTGGTGTGCCCCAGGATTTTGTAAATGTAAAAAATGTGCCGCGGCTCAAAAAAGGTTGAAAAACACTGCCCAAGGCAACCATTCACAGCCTAGCTTTCATTATACTCCAAGAGTATAAGAAATGAAAACTAAGCTCAAGTAACCAATTGCTGCACAGCTTTCCTTTTACCCCAGCAGTAAAAGAAATAACAACCAATCACAGAGCAGCTTTTATTTTAACAAAGCAGAAGAAATAACAAATCACAGCTCAACTTTCCTTTTACCTCAGCAGTATAAGAAAAGCTAAGAAATCACATAACAGCTGTCATTTCACCTCAGTGGTAAAATAAATGAAAGTGGAGCTGTGATTGGTTGCTGCTGGTATTCTACTCATACCATCCGACATGGCATTCGAATATTAACAACTTCAATTTCCAATACGCCTTGCATTTGATATGGCTATCAGTAAAGGGGAAATCTTGGCAAGTGTGCAGATTGAATTTTGAAAACAATTGCTTTTCTCAGAGGCCCTTATACATCGTATGCTCCAGAGTCAGTAAACCGTCAGATATTTATGCAAAAAATGGACAAACCAAAAACGTAGTCAATCCGCTAGCTTTACAATAATTTTTTTTGTTAAAAATCTGATTTCTGTTAAAAATCTCTTTTCCTTTCCTTTCCTATCATTCCACATAGACACAGCAACACAAGGCAGGGTATTGAATTTAATCATGTGCTTTCTCGGTAAATCTATGTTTGCAACAATACTTTTATTTACCGCCTCATTCATTCATATCAGACAGCCACAGCGAAGCGTGATTGGGTTTAGCTAGTAATATATAAAGATCAATGGACTCTGAAGTCCGTTTACATGATTGTGAACTATACTGATACAGTGGGCCCTTGGTATTCTCTGGTGTTTGGTTCCAGGATCCCTCAAGGGTATAAAAATCCGTGGATACTCCAGTCCCACTGTATACAATGGCATAGGAAAACAGTGCTTCTTACATAAAATGACAAATTCAAGGTTTGTTCTTTTAATTCTTTAAAAAAATATTTTCAAGACATGGATAACTTAATCCATGCTGATTTATATTAATATCAGATGATCTATAGGTACGAAAAATATTTAATTGGAACTGGCATTTCTGGCAAACATGTTCACATGTGGCTAAAATAGTAAACACTTTTGACCACTGAAAAATTGATAGTGAACCTCTTTCCAGCCTTGGAGCACGAATCTTTCAGTCATAGTAAGAGCAAATCAGAGTCTATAAGCAAACTATAGGATATGACATGTTATAGCATAATTAGTATATGTTATTTGTATATGTGTATGTCATATGTGCAGGTAGATGTTCACAAAATCAAAACCTCAATACTGAGTTTTCATTCTGTTTTTGCTGTACTTACAATTCTATAGTTAAATAATAAAATTCAGCAGGGAAATAAATTACATATTAGTCAATTAAGGTTCACTTATCCTAGAATAAAATTACAGTGAGTCGCCAGGTGGCTGTCTGGCTTAAGCTGCTGTTTCAGTATATATATACTGATAAGATCAAGAGAATGAACATTACAAATCAGTAGCAAAGGCAATAAAGTATATTATTCTGCTGGCATAGACTGATGGAGGGCTGTAAAGATTTTAAGTGACATCACATTCAACTGCATGTTAGTTTACTGTATATAAAAATTCCACATTCACAAGAAGTAAACCGTAATACCTGTTGCTAGAGGGTAACAAGGGGATTATCCAATTTATCTGGCTTCTAGGGACTTCTTTTTGGCTAATGTAGAAAGCATTGTGACATATTTTATCACTTCTGGGCTGATAACAAGAAAATTCATACATTTTCATTTTAATGTAAGATGTAAATAGGACATTTATCATTGTTTGGAATAGATAAAGAAAGGATCAATTGAAAAAAGGGAAAATCTTGCATAACAGGACACCTACCAGGATGCCAACATGTAGCAGTTTGAGCATTGGACTACAGCTCTAGAGACCAAGACATGAATCCCTGCTCAGATATGGAAACCCCGCTGGGTGAACTTGGGCCTCAGACTCTCAGCCTCAGAAAACTCTACAATAGGTTGCCTCAGAGTTACCATGAGTCAGAAATGCTATGAAGGCACCCAAGAATAACAAAGTAAGCCCAACCACTCATGCAATATTGCTAATTTGTTTTCCATATTAAATTAGAACGGATTGAATTAACTGTGACACCGGTATTTATATATTGTATTAGTCCATGTTTGACAACTGCAATTCTAAAAGAAACCAACTAAAACATATACTTCTCTTCATATAACTATCCATAAAAACAGTTATGTGAAATGCTATTAAATGCTAATAAAGGTGGCCAATTGAAACATTCACACCTACCTTGAACAGATAAGAGTTCTTTCTCCCACCCTAGACATTCCACAGATATATAAACCCAATTTTCCTAGTTTCCAACAGACCCCACAACCTCTGAGGATGCCTACCATAGATGCAGGTGAAACATCAGGAGAGAATGCTTGTGGAACATGACCATACAGCCCAGAAAACTCATAACAACCCGGTTCTGTGAAATCTGGATATTCCTAACCAATCCTAAGGTGATGTAATAAAATCTATTTCTTTTGTCTTGTCCTTTGGAACAAAACATCTACTGAACTACTCCAGGAACAAAACATTCATAATACTGGAGGTTCCACGTAGAACAAAAAGTATATTCACTGCTCACACAATAAGAACAAGTTGTCTTGAGTGTTACATGTGATCTCTTCAGTCACTCAGAATGATGCTCTTATCATGCATATCAAGTAAAGGACTGTAAAGCATCCTCTAGGGTTTTTAAAAAACATTTTTGTAGAATTTACTGATAGCCATTGTAGCAACCCAGTTCTCGTTTGTGCCTGGGGGGCAGGGGCAGGACCGGGGTCCCATTGGCATTGGGGTCTGCAGCAGCGGAGATGGATTCTGAAGAGGATTTAGAAGGGTTAGCAGAAGGAGAGTTTCCCATCACTGGGCCTCCTTCTCCCACAGAAAGCTTGGCTTGGGATGAAGGTTGGCCTGACCCTACGACGAGACAGATAACCAGGTGCAAATGGAAAGCAGTGATAGCGAAACTTATGAACGGCCAGGGGGGAGAGGTTCACAGGAGCTCTTGAGTGAAAACATGGAAGAGAGCGGTTGGGAAGATTCTAGGGAGGAGAGCTCTCACGGAGATAGAGACCCAGGTGCTGGGAGGCAAGGCCGAACCTTTGATAGGAGACGGAGCATTGAGTCCAGCAGGAGGGGTTGGTTTCATAGCCTAGACAGACCGAGGTCCCGCACCACAGATTGGAGAAGGAGAAGCCTAGAGCGTCGGGGTCCTCGCCATGAAGATTAAGTAGAGGATCCGTGGGAACGAATCCTCAGTACTTCGGCCACGTCTCTTCTGAGCAGACGTGAAGCGAAGCTGGTCCATGGAGCTAGCTTGGCTAGTGGCTTACCAAGTCTTGTTTGCATCTTGTACCTTGCCTTGTTCCTGAATCCGCATTGTTGTGCGGAGCCTTGCCAAGTCTTTTGGATACTTTACCAAGTTGTTTTGGACAATTGTTTGCCTTTTGCCTTTGGATTTGCTCTTGCTATTTTTATGGACAATTTACCTTTTGAACTGTTTTTATATTCAATAAAGTAGTTAGCCTTCAGTCCGTCTCTGTGTGTGTGATTAAGGGGCCGGTCAAGTCCGTGCATCGTGATAGTTGGCCGAAGTACTCCAAGAACCCCTTTTTCACATCACGGGACGCCGCCGGAAGCGCGCAAAGAACGTTGCCGCCATGGCTCTACTGACTGATGCCCAAGTGGCCGAGATGCAGCAAGAACTGGGAGAACTAAGGACCAGGGCTGGACGACACCCCTCGGTGTCCGTGCCTGCACGATTTGGAGGCAATCCGGCTCAAGTCGAGGTGTTTATCGGCCAAGTGGACATGTACCTGGAGCTCCGGCCCAATGAGTTTGCCACGGATCGGGCCAAGGTGGGCTTTGTATACAACCTGATGGAAGGAACGGCAGCAGCGTGGGCGACTACTCTGATCCGGGCCAGATCCCCCCATGTGGCCACGTTGAGAGCCTTTCTGGATGCCATCAAGGCGACTTGGGGAGCCCCAGTGAATGCGGAGTTGGCCGAGCGAGATTTGGACCGATTGTCGATGAGGGACATGTCCTTGTCCCAGTATATTTCCCGCTTCCGTGTGCTGGCTGCCCAGGTGGATTGGAACCCCTCTGCTCTTCGTTACCAGTACATCAAAGGGTTGTCATCGGAGATGCAACAAGAGATGTTGAGAGGGCATGGCCGTCCCGCGGACCTGGAGGCGGCAATCACCTTGAGTTTACGAGTGGAAGCGGGATTGCAGACCCGGAGGCGTTGGGATAAAGGTGCAGTGGAGAAGCCGGCGGCACGGAAGTTCCTGCCCCGACAGTTTGCCCCGACTCCCCAACCTTTGGATGAACCGGAGCCTATGCAGCTTGGGACTGTGCGACCCAAGGTGGATCCGGCGGAAAAAGCACGCCGTCAACGCCTAAATCTGTGTTGGTATTGCGGAGGAGCTGGACATTTTTCTAGAGAATGCCCCCAGAAACCACGTGGAAAGACTCCTCGGGCCTCAGCCGCCCTTGGAGGGGCCCCGTATTGATGGGAGAACTCTGAAAGCAGGGGCTGTGACTCAATATACAGCCCCTACCAAGATGTGGACCAGCTCCCACAAAGAGGACATTACCTTTCTTTTGACCAAGTTATCGGATTTCCCTATCGTCCTGGGCATTGTGTGGCTCACACTTCATGATCCCCAGATCTCCTGGGCTAAGAGACAGTTAGTTTTTTCGTCTGACCATTGCCAGAGCCACTGCATGACAGCCCGGGCTTGCCAGGCTCATGAAGTGGAAAACGTTGCCACACTGCCCAAGAAATATGCCGGATTTTGGGATGTGTTCAGCGAGAAGGAGGCGGAATGTCTGCCTCCGCACCAGCCCTATGATTGTGCCATTGAATTGGAACCTGGAGCCCCTATCCCGCGGGGGAGACTCTACCCTCTCTCGGAACCGGAGCAACAGGCTCTCCGAGAGTTCCTGGATGAGAATCTGCGGAAGGGCTTCATTCGGCCCTCCCAGTCCCCGGCCGGGGCGCCCATCCTTTTTGTCTAGAAGAAATCGGGGGAACTACGGCTCTGTAATGACTATCGGGAGCTCAACAAGATCACGATTCGGAACTGCTATCCCCTACCCCTGATCCCCGAGCTGTTGGAGCGGATGCGGGGAGCCAAGGTTTTCACTAAACTGGACTTGAGGGGTGCTTACAATCTTGTGCGGATTCGTCAGGGCGACGAATGGAAGACGGCGTTCCAGACCAAGTGGGAAATTTCGAATACCTGATGATGGGATTCGGTTTGTGCAACGCCCCAGCCTGTTTCCAACATTTCATGAATGACATCTTCCGAGACCTGCTAGATCGTTATCTGGCAGTCTACCTGGACGACCTGCTGATTTTTTCTCCGGATCAGACGACTCATGACCGCCATGTCAAGGAAGTGCTCCAGAGACTCAGAGCCCACGGCCTCTATGCCAACCTGGAGAAATGTGCTTTTGATCTGCGTGAGGTGGACTTTCTGGGCTATCGTATCTCACCTACGGGCATTGCCATGGATGATACCAAGGTCCAAGCTGTGGCTGACTGGACAGCTCCGGCCAGCGAAAAAGACATTCAAAGATTCCTGGGCTTTGCCAACTACTACAGAAAGTTCATTCCTGACTTCGCCAAGTGGGCTGATCCTATCACCCAGTGCCTGCGGGGAAAGGTGCCGTTCCGGTGGACACCGGAGGCGGACGTGGGGTTCCGCAAGTTAAAGCAGCTGTTCACCACTCAGCCGCTTCTGCAGCACCCCAACCCCCGCACCCCTTTCATCGTGCAAGCTGATGCTTCGGATGTAGCAGTGGGAGCGATCCTACTACAGCCGCAGGGGACGGACTTGTTGCCCTGTGCCTACTACTCCCGGCAGCTGACGGCTCCGGAAAAGAACTATACCATTTGGGAGAAGGAGCTCCTGGCCATTAAGGTAGCCTTTGAAGTTTGGAGACATCTGCTTGAAGGGGCCAAATTCCCGGTGGAAGTTCACACTGACCACCGGAATTTGGAGCACTTGAGGACCCAGCGCAAATTGAACCAGAGGCAACAGAGATGGTCCCTGTTCTTTGAGAGATTCAATTTCCGCATCCACTATGTGACCCCCAAGCAGACCAAACAAGCCGACGCTTTGTCCCGGAAGCCGGAGTATGTTCGTGGCGGAGAAGGCCTCTCCGAGACACGTTTGCTGAAAGCGGAGAACTTTGCGGCTGCTCGGGCGGCCCCTGTGAACCCTCCGGTGGCCCCGCCGGCCCCCGGGGACAAGAGAACTCTGAGTGACCGGGTCCAGGCGCGCCAACGGGACGACCCTTGGGTGCAAGAGCAGCTGACCAAGGGGGTGCAAGCCCCTTTCCAGGTAAAGAACGGGGTGCTCTACCACCGCGACTCTGTCTATGTTTCCCCTGGGCCCGAGCGGGAGGACATTCTCAAACTTTGCCATGATAGCCGGGCCGCCGGTCACTTTGGGCTGTTCAAGACCCTACAGTTGGTGCTGCGAGATTTTTGGTGGCTTAAAGTGCGGAGGGATGTGGAGGACTATGTGGGCTCTTGCCCTGTGTGCCAGCGAGCAAAGAACCAGGGGGGCAAGTCGGCCGGTTTGCTCCAGCCGCTTCAGACCCCTTCCGCTCCCTGGAAGATGATTTCGGCCGATTTCATCACCGACCTGCCCAAGTCCAAGGGCAATTGTTTGCCTTTTGCCTTTGGAATTGCTCTTGCTATTTTTATGGACAATTTACCTTTTGAACTGTTTTTATATTCAATAAAGTAGTTAGCCTTCAGTCTGTCTCTGTGTGTGTGATTAAGGGGCCGGTCAAGTCCGTGCATCGTGACAGTACTGTCCCCATGTTGTTTAACATTTACATGGAGCCACTGGGAGATATCATTCGGAGTTTTGGGGTCAGATGTCATCTGTACGCGGATGATGTTCAGCTCTATCACTCCTTTCCACCTGGTGCTAAGGAGGCTGTGTAAGTCCTGAATCGGTGCTTGGCTGCTGTGTCTGTCTGAATGAGGGCGAACAAACTGAAACTGAATCCAGACAAGACAGAGATCCTCCTGGTCAGTCGAAAGGCTGAACAGGGCATAGGGTTACAGCCTGTACTTGACAGGGTAAGACGCAGGTTCACAGCTTGGGAGTGATCCTAGATTCATGGTTGAGCCTGAAACCCCAGGACTCAGTGGTGGCCAGGGGAGCTTTTGCACAATTAAAAATTGTGTGCCAGCTGCGCCCATACCTTGAGAAGTCTGACTTGGCCACGGTGGTCCACGCTCTTGTTACATCCCAATTAGTGTACTGCAGTGCGCTGTACGTGGTGCTGCCTTTGAAGACTGCCTGAAAGCTTCAATTAATCCAACGGTCAGCAGCCAGGTTGCTCACCGAAGCGGTGTACAGGGAGCATACAACTCCTCTGTTACGCCAGCTCCACTGGTTGCCGATCTGCTACCGAGCACAATTCAAAGTACTGGTTTTAACCTTTAAAGCTCTAAATGGTTCTGGCCCAGACTACATGTTCGAACCTATCTTCTACTACGAATCTTCACAAAGTTTAAAATCAACTGGAGAGGTCCTGCTCTCAATCCCACCATCGTTGCAAATGCGATTGGTGGAGACGAGAGATAGGGCCTTCTCAACAGTGGTTCCCCATCTGTGGAATTCCTTCCCCAAAGACATCATATTGGCCACCTCCCTCCTGTCCTTTAGAAGGAAACTCAAGACTTGGCTGTGGGACCTTGCATTTGACCATTGAATGAAGAAGACATAAGCAATTTTGAAGTGACAATGAATTGACCTGGACCTGGATTTTAATTGGCGTGTTTTAACAACTGTTTATTTAATGTTTTGTTTTAATGAATTTGTTGATTGTTCTTATCATTATGATAACACCGAATGGTGTTTGCTGTGAGGCTGTCCTGAGCTCCCCCTTGGGGGTGAGATAGGCGGGGTACAAGTATATGAAATAAATAAATAAAATCTATACAACACTCATGGCAAGGGGAAAGCAAAATGCTATGGCATTATTTCCAGTCCTTGTTTGCCTTGAATTAAACCAGACCCTGAAAGCCCCAAATAGCTTCATGGAAGTTAAGTACCTAAAAAAATCAATGTGAGTGAATGTCAGGAGATAACCCATTTTTACTACAATTTTCAGGATTGCTCAAGCAAGGTAATACCTTTTTTGAGGGCTCGAGTTCAAAAAATGCAAACCTTTTGAAGCTCCGAGAGCCAAGATTGCAAATGAATCAAAAACCATAGAATGAAGTATCAGCAAAGTAAGTCTACTAAACTCTGCACAAGCGGTTTTACTCAAATTCACATGACCCACATCTTGACAGATTATCATATAATAGTCAGTCAACACCATGCTTTTGTCATAGCACTGGGAATCCAAAGCCGATTCTGTACCATCCAAGGAAAGATAGAAATAGACTCCTATACCATCAACCTTTATATTGAGAGAAGGAAAGTCTTAACTCTGCTCTTAAATCACTTTATACTGATAACAGGAAGAGGCACTGATGTTTCTGGCAATGGTGCACTCCGCAAATATCAGCCAAAAGTAGCAATTCAAATGTGGTTTCCTGCTCCTACGCCTCTCATACCACATCTACAATGGCTGAACAGAGGGTGTGGGCAACCCACATTTTTATGGCAAAAGGAAATCTTATGACCTCTGGGCTAATATTCAGAGGAAACTCCATTTTGATTGTCATGGATGTGCAAAACTGGCTCAGGCAGTATCATTATTACAAACATCAAGGCTTGAAGCATTAATCCAAACCTCTGAAGTTAAATTTTGCAACAGCAAGGCTATTAGGGTGTTTATAGAACAGGACATCCAATGTATTATGAAATTTAATGTGATGCAAGATGTAGAAGTGGACAAGGGAGATAAAGCAAAAGACTAATCTGATAAACAACTTGTAGATATAGTATGCTTATCCAACATAAATGGGCCGGCAGAATGTTGGATAAGAGAAAATGTTGGATAATAAGGAGGGATTAAGGACAAGCCTATTAAACGTAGTAATTACTGTATTTACAAATTTAGCACCAAAACATCGCACTGTATTGAAACTGCTGTGGATCCGGGCGGGAGACAGACTCCATTGGATAAAACAGAACGTTGGATGAGTGAAGGTTGGATAAGCGAGACTCGATTGTAGTTGTCCAGCAGAAACTTTGGACCATCATGCAGTGTGAAAAATATTAATAACTGGAAAAATCTTTGCCAAAAGCCAAAGGCATGGGAGTAGGCCGAACCAAACAAGTGTGGAAGGAAAACTTGACTAAATGTTTCTGAAAAAAGGATAAGCCCCTTCCCATGAGTCTGACTCAACAAATGTATATATTAATTGAAAAAACAGCAGGGGCCTGGGCTTCAAGTTTTCCACCAAATTATCTGGGCCATGGCTTCTCTACAGAGCTTACTTAACATTCATTGAATTTATGCCTTCCATGTGTAATGGAATTCGTAGTTCAGAAGACCTTACAGTACAATGTTGGGAAAAGTCAACTTAAAGGGAGGAAAAAATAAAAGCATTATCTCCTGAATGATACAGGCATATATGCTTTAGTCTTGAAATGGAACAGCCCAAGGAGAAATTGTGAGAAATGTTACTATTGGGTGCAAAAAGCAGGGGAAATGGTTTACCAGTCTAGACACCCAGTGAGTCCAATGGGTACACTGTCAAGATTTCTCACCACCATACTTCACAGGAAGACTGCATTCAGTGTGGGCTGTCATGCTTTCAAAAGAGTATACAGGGATGGGTTCAAAGGAAGACAATACGAATAGTCAAGGATACAGAACACAAGACCTTTGAGAAAAGGCTGATAAAACTGAGAATGTTTAATAGAAGACGAGATGACTGAATGGGGACATAATAGTATTCTTCAAAAATGTATTATGTCTACTGCCCTAGTGAGCATGGTTAGGTTTAATAAGTTCAAAAGACTGAGGTGGCAATTTTAAAAGACTAAGTTTACAGCTACACCTCGGTTAACATGACTGTGGAATTATTTTACAAAGACTTTTTACATCTGCCAAGCCTCAATACTCCTTCTCATACTCTGTCTAGCTCAAAGTTTTAAAAAACTTTTTGTTTACTTATGCAAGACTTACCTGATCTCGCTCTCTTTAATAATTGTACATATTGTTAGTTTTAAATAAAAGATTCGCTAAAACATGTAGAACTATTCTTCTTTTATGTGGTGGAGGAACCTCTCCCTATTCTGTATCTGGTGCCAAGTGTTCTGTTAAAGTAGTAATGGCCGGAAAACACCTGGGTTGTTCTGAACTTAAGTATGTTGTGTGTCTTCAAGTTGTTTACGATCTATGCCAATCCAAAGGTGAATTTATCCTTGGGTTTTCTTGGCAAGCCTTGTTCAAAAGATGTTGTCACTGCCTTCCTCCGAGAGAGTGTGACTTGCCTGAGGTCAGCCAGTGTAATAAAAATTATCAGTAGTATAAAAGCTGATATAGCTATATGCGTTAGTTGGGTCTTCCTCTTGCTCCAGGTCTTTAACTACAGGCTGGACCTGGATATCACCTATTTGCGCAGGAAGCCATCTCCAACTCATTAGTTCTACAATAAATCTTTGAAGTTCGGAGAGACAAGAACCTATAATCTAAAAATGTTCAGAAAATGTGTTTCTCAAGAAGCTTGAGAAATCCTGGTAAATTCATACTGTCTTGGACAGATGCGAGTAGTAGTCAGGGAAGAGACATGAACTTAAGTGAGTCATTGGTTGTCTGACTATACCAATCCAGAAAAGTAGTAAATAGTAACCCGATGAGCCAAAGCTGGGGGACAAGATAAAATGGGTATATTAATATATGAATTGGGAAATAAGATATAGAAGACATCTACATCCAACCTCATGAAAAGTTCGATACAAATCTTAGCTTTATGAAGTATTCCAAAAACAATTCTTGTTATAGGTGCTGAGAGGACAAGTGAGAACTTGAGACAGAGAGAAAGAGAATGGGGCTTTTAAAACAGTATATTGTTGTGCTACTTGCAGTAAAGCGGTTTTTGGTACTTTCTGTGGAGGAGAAAGGTCAGAGAGTGATGCTGCACACGTGTAGAGCTTTGAAAAGTGGGTTTCTGTGCCAAGAATCAGGCAGGCACTTGTTCCGTGAATGTAACACTGTGATTGGTACTTCTAATCAATGCTGTGACTTGCTAAATTACACCCCGTGCCTAGCGTGAGATAACGTAGGCTTAGATTGGTCTAACAGTACAAGATGTGCTATTGGGAGACGTTAGTGCCAAAAGGGAGAAGAACTGCGCATGTACAGAGGGATTCAGCCACATCCGTTGCTGGCAAGGAAAGGCAGAATGTGAAATGTTGCTAATTGAGTACATGAGCGTCCCAGGCCACTGATATGTACTGTGAGAAAGAACTAACTTTGTGATGTCCATTGTTCTAATACATAGGTGGGACTTTAAGATGTGATGCTAATGGAAATGTAATGTTTTATTGGATTAATGAAATGCCATGAGACACCAGCCAATTATGATTGTGTAAAATCCATGAAGGAGGGCGGGCTTTTCCGAGATGCCGCCATGGGGGTATAAATGCTTTGTACTGAGAGTGACCAGGGCCGTTTGCCCCTGATCAACAGCTTGTTCTGTTTGGCAATCCCCACCAGCTGGTGTTATCAATAAATCTCTTTGATTTCACACGAGCAGTGAAGTTGTTGCGTCTCTTCCTCATCCCTGCCGCCCGCACGTCCGCGCACCCGTTGGTAAGAGGTCATTTGCCAATCCGGAGTTCCATAACTCCCTAATTTGCTGCTTCAGCAGGATTAGTTGTCCTGCCCGTTTGGCAGCCACAGAAAAAAGATTGGAATTGAACAAGTTTGCCCCCTGCAAGGTCATCAAAGATAATCTAAGGTCTAAATCAGCATTAGGGATTCAGCAGCTCTCCAGATGTTGTCAAACTGCAACTCCTGTCAACCCTAGTCAGGCTAGGCAGTGATGAAGAGTTCTGGGAGTTGCAGTTCAGCAGCATCTGGAGGGCTTACGTTGCTAGTCCCAAGTAGAGTAGGATCAGTAAATTAATTTAGCCATTGATTCAATTCATCTCTTCAAGCTGGGCATGGGTATCTGTAATTTCAATGGATTTCATATAGTTTTCTTAGATAAGAAATACTCAAAGGTGGTTTCCAAGTTCCTTCCTCTGAAATATAGCCTATGGCACCTGGTGTTTGTTGGAAGTCCCGGTATTAACCAGGACTGAGCTTACAAGATCTGATGGGATCTTGTGCCATTAGGGTATTTAGGAATTACATTCAGGGGTTGGGAAAGAAGCAACCCTTGACACAGCATACCCCTGCATAGTCAACGGTGGCAAATCTAGCTCAAGGACATATTGAGAGCTACACAATGCCCAGTTTGGCACTAAATCCAGTTGTTAAGTCCTACTAGACTAGTCCCACTAAATAACTGAAAATATTATAAACTTTTGCATAGACTCCACTGTTTTAATACTTTAAATAAAACTCAGAACTGGATTGAAGCCTAAAATTAATTTATAACATTTTTATAACGATGGTTATAAATAATTATACACATATCTATCCAGAAGGAAGTCAAACTGTTTTGGATATATCTATAGCTTCCTTCCAGGTAAACATGCACAGAACTGGAGTCTTCTTCACAAGACAGAATATTTGATTCTCAAGGACAATGCAAAGCTGAAGAAAGAAAATTAATATTTCTAACAAGGAAATGAATTACTAAAGTATTTTCAGATCTGATTAAACAACATCACAACAACAACCACCAACAAGAACAAGAACAACATGACACTATGATAGCAGAGAAAGAAAGCATGCAAATAAAAACAAAAACCGTAGTGGCAGTGAAAGCCAACATACAATAATTAGGAAATATATTCTAAAATTGAGTTTATTTTCATTTGCTTTACTTAGAGAGCCTAAAATATGGACAGTCCATATTTTACACCTTGCTAACAAATATGTCAATGCACCTGTGACTTACTGCTCATGGAAACCATGGACCTATGTGAATATGCTACTGCCCTCTACTGAGTATAATCAAAATTGCAAGAGAGATAATTTCATTTGAATTTCAATTTCAGGGAGCTTTTCCTGCCATTAGCAAGAACACTGATGATAGAGATGATAAAATCTTTACCAGAACAAGGAAATCTGGAATGAAAATATAGCACTGTAAGAAAGCTGTATTTGCTCTGAATAACAGTGGAGTAAAAGCTGAAAAAGAGTAGGCCATATTGTAACTGTTGCTTTCAAGTCATTTCTAAGTGATGGCAAGCCTATGACAAACCAATTATGGGGGTTACTTTCCAAGATGTGTTCATTTTATGGTCCTCTGAGGTCTAGAGAGTTCGACTTGCCCAAGGTCACCCAGTGGCTGAGGGAAGATTCAAATTCTGGTCTCCAGAGTCATGCTTCAACACTCAATCACTACGCCACACTGATTTACATTTGAATTATTTTCCTGAAATTTGGTCAGGAACCATGGACTAACAGTCAAACTCCAGAAATTTGGAAACAATGCTTATTTTGCCTAAAAAATCTTGGAACAGTGAGCTACTTAAGAATGATTTAAAAGGTAAATGTAAAGGTTTTCCTGACATTACTGTAATTCTAGTCGTGTATGACTCTGGAGGTGGTGTTCATTCCAATTTCTAAGCCGAAGAGCCAGTGCTGTTTGTAGACACCTCCAAGGTCATGAGCCAGCATGACTTCATGGAGCGCAGTTACCTTCCCGCCAAGGCGGTACCTATTGATCTATTCACATTTGCATGTTTTCAAACTGCTAGGTTGGCAGAAGCTGGGCCTAACAGTGGGAGCTCACCCCGTTCCCTGGATTCAAACTACTGACCTTTCAATCAGCAAGTTCATCAGCTCAGCAGTTTCACCCACTGCATCCTGGGGGGGGGGGGTGATTTACTTCAGTGCATAATGACTGCAATCTGTGGGACTTTACCAATAATATCAATGTAAGCAAGATTTGTCCCAAAATGAATGCGCTAACCCCTTCCTCACAATTTTCATTGTAGCATTTTCACATTTAATATCTGAAGTTTTCTCACAAATTACTTTGAATTTTCAGCATTTCAACACCTCTCCTTTTGACATGGATTGGTATTCCAAGTCATAAAAGTAAAATGTCACATTACTCACGTAAAACAACAAAATGACCAATAGTGAACTAAATAGTTCTAGTTGTAGTTACCCCAAATATGCAGTGTGTCATAAGAAGTACTATAATGTGTGTTGGGGGGGTCCTTTCGTACCATAATTCTATTTCATGGCATAATATGGTCTCTAAACTCTTATTGAGTTTTTAAAGGCCAAAAAAAAAAATAAGAAGAGTATCTGTTGACATGTTTTCCACAAAAATGTGTAACCAGAGCATCTTGCCAAAACCTGCTAACTTCCTTTGAGTCATAACCTTTTGCAATTTTCAGTTATAAACTTGGCAACAACTGAGGATTTGTAGAGATATTCTTAGGAACGGGAATGTGTTCTTTTGTTATTTAATGTATCTTGCACCTTTTACCTACAAAAATAAGGTAAACAGATTTCCCAAATGATATATGGAAGCCAAGAAGCAAAGGTATACATGACCAAAAAAAAGCATGATACAGAACTCCATTAACCAATAGTGTTTCCAGATCTTAGGGCCTGGCCCTTCTTCTCTAGTTCTTAGTACAAGGAAGAGGAATTTCTCGGCAAGAGCACTGTCTTGAAAAGTATGTCTATATTACTGTCCCCTGTTGGCATCTTCCTTAGAGCAGCAATTAATGACTTAGGGACCTTCTACACAGCCATATAACCCAGAATATTAAGGCAGAAAATCCCACAATATCTGCTTTGAACAGGGTTATCGGAGTCCACACTGCCATATATTTCAGTTCAAGCAGAAAATGTGGTATTTTATTCAGCTGTGTGGAAGGGGCCTAAGTATCTTCCCCTGCTCTTCTCCCCCTCTTTGTCTTCTCTTTCTTTTTCTTCCCCAGTGCTCATGCTTACACATCTTTTAAGTTTCAGATTTTGGCTGTGAAAGCTAAAGGTGTGGGTTGCTCTTGACCTGGCAAGTGTATTAGCATAACTTCTTCGCATTGTCATATTGAAGGTGGGACAGGCCGGTTTTCTACTGCTCCAGAGACTAGGATAAGAATAAAAAAATTCAGATTACAGGAAAAGAGATTCGACCTAGACATCGGGGGATCCTGATGGTAAGAGCTGTTCAGCAGTGGAATATGCTGGCTCAGAGTATCCTTCTTTGGAAGTTTTTAAATAGAGGCTGAATCGCCCTCTGTCAGGAGTGCTTTGATTGTGGCAAGGGTTTGGCTCGAACGGCCTTTGTGGTCTCTTCCAACTCTATGATTCCATGATGATTTTATGATTCATAGAATAGATTTAAAGGAATCCATAGGAATAGAGATAATGATGGTGGATATTAAGACAGTGCTGAAATTAGATTACATAAAACTGAATTTGGAAGTGGAATCAGTTATATGGTTATGTTGGCAAATACAGATTGCAAAGCAGTGGGGTAAAGGATGGCACTATGTGAAAGCTCATTTTTCTAATGTCATTATACTTCATTTATTTGTGTTGGTTTTCAATAATTTTAACTTCCCAATCAGCTTTCTTACTAGAGACATTTATGGTATGTATGCCATCTTCCATAAGGAAAGCTGAGCGAAAGAAGATAGACGTTTTTGAACTGTGGTGTTGGAGGAAAATTCTGAGAGTGCCTTGGACCGCAAGAAGATCAAACCAGTCCATACTCCAGGAAATAAAGCCCGACTGCTCACTGGACGCAAGGCTATTAGAGGCAAAAATGAAGTACTTTGGCCACATAATGAGAAGACAGGAAAGCTTGGAGAAGATAATGATGCTGGGGGGAAATGGAAGGAAAAAAGAAGAGGGGCCGACCAAGGGCAAGATGGATGGATGGTACCCTTGAAGTAATTGGCTTGATCTTGAAGGAGCTGGGGGTTGCGATGGCCAACAGGGAGCTTTGGCGTGAGATGGTCCATGAGGTCACGAAGAGTTGGAAGCAAATGAACAAATAAACAACAAAATGCCATCTTCATATAAAATGTCCAAAACCACAGAGAAAGGGAAGAACATATTGATCTCTCTGTTCCAAAATGTTAAGGCCCCCTTTCTATAAAAACAGATGTGGTTATATCTCTGAACATTTGAAGGTCTCTTACCAAAGTCATTTGCTTTTGTCATTTTCTGAACATTTCTCAATCAACAACATATGAGAACTCGTATGTACATTTAATATATTCTAAGACCACTCTTTCACAAAAATCCCTGCACCTAGTGGGGGAGCCAACATGATTTAGGAGTGGTTTGAACTTTGAACTAGGATTTGGGAGATCAGGGTTCAAATCCAGATCAAGGGTACTCACACTTTTTCAGTATGCGAGCTACTTATAAAACAACCAAGTAAAAATGATCTACCTACCCACTACAAAAATGTGAAACATATAACACAATATCTGCTTTGAACTGGGTTTTCTGAGTCCACACTGCCATATAATCTGATTCAAAGCAGATAACATGGGATTTTATTCAACTGTGTGGAAAGGACCTCAGATAACCCAGGGCCGGCAGCACCTGGGCGGCGTCGGGAGCCTGCGGGGCGGGACTGAGCCTTCCTCCCGCCCTGCCTGCGATTTACCAGGACGCCCTACGCGATCTACCAGTAGGTCGTGATATACCTAATGAGCACCCCTGCCGTAGATATTCATTAGGTGACCTTCAGGAAGTCACAATCTCTGAACCTCAGAGGTAAGCAAATGAAGAAATGTTGCCAAGAAATCCCTATAATAGGTTTGCTTTGAGCCACCATTAATTGGAAGTGAGTTGAAGGCACACAACAACAACAACAGCAACAACAGCAACAACAAAACCATATTACTAATTCCCAGTTATCAGAATTATGTTATTTTGTCTTTCAACATATATATTTAAAGGCACTGTGTATCACAATCTCACTCCAAGCTAGGCCCAAAAACAGAGATAAATTCAAACTACCATAGTTTCATGGCAAGATCAAAATCTTGTAATGGAGCATAAAGACGGTGCAGAATAAAAGGCATATTCCCAATAAATGTACAGAGCAAAGTCCATAGTATATGTAGACAAACGGAAGTAGAAGCTGTAATCAATTTAGCAGCTACAAAAATGAAAGATAACATTCCTTGGCAGTGTATGTGCATGCTTCGAGCTGACTAAGTGCTGATGAAAAATTATCCACCGGGGCTTTAAGTCAATTTAAACACAGGGAGGAAAGCCTTTACTGAGATTCTTATGCATCAATGCAATTTTTTTTTGCACTTGGCATTACATCCAAAGTGCAGTGTCACATATTTTAAGTATTTTTCCTTCTGAAAAAAGGTGTGAACTAAAACCAGGAATACAGCCACTGGCAATGCCTCTCGCAGAATTCAAATACTAATATGTTACCATATGTAACCCAGATATTCATTTATAGCCAATTTGACCAGCCTTTAAAATGCTTAGCATATCCAAAACAAGACCACCTTACATAAAATATTTCCTAACACATTACTTAAAATTACTTAAAATATTTCCAAATATTATCATAGTTTTCCCAAACAGGAAGCGTAACTAAAGGACAGCTATTATATGGCTTTACCACTCAAAATGCTGCCTATATTGTTCATTAAATAAAAGGGGATATGTTAATTAGCAGAACCCTGAGAATGGGCACATGATAGAAATGAGATTTTGCCCATATTTCACAAATCCCTGGAATGATAAATAGCATTAAGCTGTATATAGCTTTCATTTTTGACCCTTGAAATTATTCTTGCTCTGTCCTAAAATAGCACCTCTTGCATCAAAATAATCTTATTCCATACATATTAAATATAGCTTTTGGACAAGTTAGAAATTGAAATAAATATTTTAGAATTCAACATACTATGCAAAGGCAAACATTTCTATTGTTTATACAAATAAATTCATAAGTAAGATTGCATCTTCTGCTTCTCTACATCTCAGTAATCAACATACAGATACTTCCATTAAAAAGGACTCTGTGATCTGGAGCCTTGGGCACAATGAGGTGCCTATATGAATTTTCTTCATGTTTCGGCTTCCCACACTTTTCTCATTTACTGACTTAAACCAATTGTCAATTTAACTCAATGCTAGCATAGGACTGTCACCACAGCCAGATTCCCCTACAACTGCGTTACAAAAGGTAGGCAATTATGTTATTTATGTTAGGAAAAAGTTACTTTCTAGATTTCAACTCTCAGAACCCTCAAGACAGTATGGCCACTGTTTATGTTGGCTATGAATTATAGTCCAAAAAAACATAGGAATAAAAGTAAAAAGCACATAGGAAAAAAGTATCTTCAGTCCCTACCAAAATAAGCAATAATATAACCAGTTGGGATAATGGTCCAGATCTTAGGTGCCATAACAGGTACCAACTAGCATATTTAGGACTTTAACAGCATGTCAGGTTGGACCCCAAGCCCCAGTGAAGTTGACAGAGAATCAATGCAATGTGGACTGATACAGAAAGCAAGACTGGATCTAAAAGAACTTTAAGTGGTGAATCTGTTGTGTTAGGGAACATATATCTATTCCTTGTTCAGCAACAAAAGCAACAACCAACTGTAGGCTCATGTGGAGTGAGCATCAGGAGTTTTTTTTCTTCACTCACATTCAGTGGTTCCCAACCTGTGGTCCGTGGATCACAAGTGGCCCACAAGAACAAAAATATGGTTTACGGCCTCATTACTACACCGTTGCCTCAAAACTATGCAGCAACGAAAGCAACTGGTCTAGCAAAACCCTCTTATAGTGCCAAGACAACAGGGATGTTGGGAGAGGAGAGGCTGACTACCTATGGCAGATTACTATTACCAAATCAGCTCTACATTATTAAATATGGGTGAGTAGATGGCAATTACTGGATCGCATATGTTCTGTATCAGAAACTAGAACTGATGTAGTATATCCAATGCAATTTTCTGAATCAGCACCTCAAATAACCAAACCGAATCGAAATTTGACCAAAAGCAATGTTGGAGAGTGGTCTCTGGTCAAAGTGGTCCCTGTTCAAAAAAGGTTGGGAACCACTGGAGTAGAATTACCACCAGATTGATTTATAATGCCACTGGAAAATGAACACGTTGGAACTAAATGCCATCACAATAATATGACAACCAAGTCCAAATCTCCAAATGATTTTCTTTATCAATTTCTCACACATGTGAGACAAAAGGGAACCATGTCATAGATTATGTGCCAAATAGCCAAGGGACAGAATGGCCATTTCTCATCACCGTGTGATGTTTCTAAACATTTCCTCTTGTTCTGCTAAGTGGCCCAAAAGAATACCATAGTTAATGATGATGAGTGAATAAGACATACAACAATAGCAACAGGATTGCACTTCACTTATCCATCTGCCAATACAAGCCATCCATCAAGCTGACCAAGAAAGATTCAATCCTGAAAAAAATCTAAATATCTATTAAAATAGTCTGTAGAAGGGCGGGTCAAATTTTCCTTCCTAAAATACCACATTTACTTGAAGGCAATATGTTTGATTGCATGCTGGCTGTGAGCAGAACCAGAACCAGAACAAAATCATTTCCATTTTTCGGTACCAACTCACACACAGTTTCTCACTCTTTTACATTCATTTTACCAATCAATTACTTTCTGTATATCCTGCCTTTTTCCCTAAATCAGGATTCAAGTCATCTTGAAAAATAAGAAGAGATAGATGTGAACTATTTTAAACTAAAACATACAAAAAGTTAAAATAATATTAAAATCCTAATAGAAATAAACCCACAGAAAACATTAATTTAAAAATGAAAAATGAAAAGCAACACTAGAACAGAAATGCCATTACAGTAGGACCCTGTATCCAGCTGGACCAGTTACTTGAAACTGCAGGTGCAAACAAACACTATTAAATGCAATCCCAGAGTCACCTTGGAAGTCGTAGTAAATACCTAGAAAAATACTTCTCTAGGTCATCCAGAGCAACCCCTTAATAAGTTCCAGGGAAAGTATACCATAGAACTATGTGGAGCAGGCATGTAGCGGGGGGAGGGGGGAGGGGCTTGAGGGGCTTCAGCCCCCCCCCCAAATTCTCAGGGTGGTCCGCGAGAATGCCTTACTGGTACATTATTTAAACTGTTATGTTTATTCATATCATTATCTTATCACCATGCTCAATATATCCTATATGCATGGGGGTATCGGGATAACGATACAAAAGGTTTGCTAGAGCAGACCCTCTCTCACTCAGATTCAGGTGTGCCCCCCCCCCAACCCAGCGAATCAAAATCCTGGCTATGGCGCTGATGTGGAGGAACTAGCAGATTCGGAGAAAGACAATTTCCCCTCTGTAGTGGGATAAGTGAAACTGCAGATAAGGGTTTTGTAGTTACAGGTACTTGCTGTACATAAAGCAATCGGTTCCAGAAATGCGTGCTGGAATAGAAAAAAATACCTAATGATGAAAGGACAATATGAATGGGGCCAGGTTAGCCTCCCTCAGAGGGAAGATTCAGAGCTTAGAAAGAAACACAGAGAAGGCCTTTTCCTGTGTTCCCATCAAAAGTGCTTCTGAAGGTGGTGGAACTGGGAGAAGCGCATCCCCCTAACTATGACACAGCAACAAGCACAAAAGCCAGCATTGGTAATACTGCTGTTGTGGTTGGAGTGCACGCTCTCTTTCATTGTCATTTTTCACATGTGAAGGTCCATATTCTCAGTAGGCTACCTTCAACCTATGTGAGCTTCAGTCTAAAAGAATGAGCTTAATTTGCGAATTGATTGACCTGTTCTGTGTAAAAAGTCAACAAATTATACAGCCAGGCATTTAAAATGATGGCAATGCAACAAGAGTGAATATGAGCAAATGAAATATTGTGCACCCGGTTTCCACCACAGAGGGATCAGCAAGAGATTGTATGCAAGAGCCAGGACTGTTCAGTAGTTAGATTATGCATCTCAAATGTACTGTTCAACCAGGCATGTAGCCAAGGGGGGGGGGGGCTAAGGGGGCTTCAGCCCCCCCCCCCCCCAAATTCTCAGGGTGGTCTGCGAGAAGGCCTTACTGCTACATTATTTAAACTGTTATGTTTATTCATATCATGATCTGATCACCATGCTCATTATATCCCACATTAATGGGGTTATTGGGATAACAATACAAATGGTTTGCTAGGGTAGACCCCTCTTCCACCCAGTCTCAGCCCCGAACCAAACTCAGCCCCCCGAATCAAAATCCTGGCTACGGCCCTGTGTTCAACCCACAATCACATGCCAGGCATGTAGCCAGGGGGGTGGGGCTAAGGGGGCTTCAGCCCCCCCCCCCCGAAATTCTCAGGGTGGTCCCCAAAAAGGCCTTACTGGTACATTATTTAAACTGTTATGTTTATTCATATCATGATCTGATCACCATGCTCATTATATCCCACATTAATGGGGTTATTGGGATAACAATACAAATGGTTTGCTAGGGTAGACCCTCTTCCACCCAGTCTCAGCCCCCCCCGAACCAAACTCAGCCCCCCCCCCCCCGAATCAAAATCCTGGCTACGGCCCTGTGTTCAACCCACAATCACATGCCAGGCATGTAGCCAGGGGGGTGGGGCTAACGGGGCTTCAGCCCCCCCGAAATTCTCAGGGTGGTCCCCAAAAGGCCTTACTGGTACATTATTTAAACTGTTATGTTTATTCATATCATGATCTGATCACCATGCTCATTATATCCCACATTAATGGGGTTATTGGGATAACAATACAAAAGGTTTGCTAGGGTAGACCCTCTTCCACCCAGTCTCAGCCCCCGAACCAAACTCAGCCCCCCGAATCAAAATCCTGGCTACGGCCCTGTCACATGCTAAGATGTCTTGGACACGGTACTGTTCCCCCTTTTCACTAATATCTGAATAATAAAGTAATAAATCATCAAGTCATCAAGTAACCCTTGAGCTGGCAGGATTGCTGACTGACAGGTCATTAGTTAAAATCCGGGAAGAGTGGGTTAAGCTCCCTCTGTCAGCTGCAGCTCACCATGTGGGGACATGAGAGAAGCCTCCAACAAGAATGGTAAAACATCAAACATCCGGGCATCCCCTGGGCAATGTCCTTACAGACAGCCAATTCTCTCTCACCAGAAGTGACTTGCAGTTATTCAAGTTGGTACGAAAAAAAGTCATTGTGCCATTTGAGTCTCATTGAAATAAAGACTATGAAGTTCTCTATACCTGCATGTAAAATTAGTCATAAAGGATAGTAACAAAGCTGTGGTAAGATTTAGATCACCTTTTCCCGCAAACCGAGCCTTGGCTCTACCATGACTGGAGGGGAAAGATCTATTTCCTTAATCCTGGTTTGTCTTGTCATTTGGCAACTTGCATTAGCTGTGCAGAGAAAGGTACCTCATATGAAAGACCCATGATTTTTTTTAAATGAAATTGAGAGTTTCAAATCCCTGAACTACCATTTTTTAAAACAGGAATTACAGAAGGCCAGAAATGGTACTATGGCAACCCAGATACTACATGTCAATCCAGAGTTTTTGGGTCATTTTTTGTCAAAACTTTTTCAAATTACAGTTGAGTATAAAAGGTAAAGGTTTCCCTTGACATTAAATCTAGTCATGTCCGACTCTGGGGGGTGGTGCTCATCTCCATTTCTAAGCCAAAGAGTCAGCGTTGTCCTTAGTCATGTGGCCAGCATGACTGTATGAAGCGCCATTACCTTCCCGCTGGAGCGGTACCTATTGATCTACTCACATTTGCATGTTTTCAAATTGCTAGGTTGGCAGAAGCTGGGGCTAACAACGGGAGCTCACTCTACTCCACTTTTGGTCAGCAAGTTCAGCCTTATACCGTATCATAAAACAGCCAAGCAGCTCTACAACAGAATGTATTAAGATCACATACAAGATTGGTAAATCTTACACTGTCTTTCTGCTGCACATGGACAATACAGTGCTAGATATAATAAGTACTAGTTTAGGAATGGGTGGCTCTGTTGTTCCAGGGAAACATGTCTTCTCTGGTTTAACTGATCTGATTCCAACGTAACCTCTCTATAATGGCTAAGATTCTTCTGCCAGATCGAATACCCTAATGGCTGAGATCAAATGTGAGAACAGATGCAATGTGGGTGGAGCATGGGAGAACTGAATTATGCCAGAACCATCCGTCCCACATCACCACCATCATCTCCAACCCAGACATAACCATTATTTTTTGCTGTGTGTCTTCATGTCATCCAGAGGTTTTGGGCCTACAACTCCCATCACTATTCGGCAATTCAATTGAGAGAGATGATGAGAGTTGCAGACCCTCCAAAAAGTGTATGGTTACCATATCCGAAACCTGATCTCCTTCAAGTTTTCTGGACTACAATCCCCACCATTCCTGACCATTCTGGTTGGGATTGGTGGGAGCCAAAGTCGCAAACATCTGGTGGTCACCTCAATGGCTTGGATAAAACATAAAACATGCCTACCACTACAACCACTACTATTATGTTTATTTACATCCCACCTTAACTCAGTTGTCTGACTCAAAGCAGCTTACAAATTTTAAAACAAATACAGATAAAAGTCCGCATTACTAAAACATACAAAAGTTAAAATATAATAATAGTAACAGCATTACAAACAAACAATGAGTACAGACAATTCAACACATTATTAAATGCAGTTTCCTCAAAAAACAGTCATAACAAAAGAACTGTTAGACCTGGAAGAAAATCAGATTAGTCTCTCCAGTAAAGAAGTTCCAGAGTCTGGGAGCAGTCAGGTGGGATGAAGAGAAAATCTTTCCCGAAGACCTCAACACCTGGAAGGCAGTAGACAATGGAAGTGTTCCAAGGGAATTGCATGTTCATTATAACTAGCCACAATCAATAGTCCGGACTACTTCTGCACCCCCTAAAACAAATTATCTACCGGTTTAGATACAAAAAAGAGCTTCCTTGAGAATTTGACGGAAAAGAGAAATAGAGTTGGGTGTTATCTACACACTGATGGCAGTAGGACTGTTTATAGGACCATTCGAAACAGCCTGTCTCATCTACCTCTGCTCATACTAGAAGGCCCCAGATGGGACTTCATTCCTGTTCATGCAGCTGTATTGGTAGGTAATGCTGTTACTCCTACTCTCTGCTATAGTCAAGATTCTCCTTTTATATTTATTTCTTTTTCTTTTAAGACCCCGTTTCAGTTGAGAAGGAAGATAAGCCAAAGCTGCTACCATCATCAGATCATTCCTCAATCTCTTTCTAGTCCTAATGGAATAAGGGCAGGTGCCAGCAGAAGCAAGCAAGAAGTTTAGGAGTCATTGTTGTTTCCATTTCATTGGGCCCAAAGGGAAATGGCAGGCAGACAAGCAAGCAGTACCAGCTCCTTGTCTGTCTCTTGGCAGGGACACCCATTGGCTACTGGAGAGTTAACTGTTTCAGGAGTTTGGATAGCCCAATGATATGGTGGGCCTCTTGCTGGAATGAAGCTGGTGGAGACCCTTGACTCCCAGGTTTTAACACATAATGCCCCATATCTGTGTAGGACATGCTCCAAAACTTCACTGGCTATGCAAAACAATTTATTTATTTACTTTGCTTCTAGACCGCCTCTCAGCCCGAAGGCGACTCGAGGCAGTGTACAACAGCAAAACTGCTCAAGACAAACATATCAACAATTATCAATACAATACAATTCCAACATATACAAATTAGCATTCAACGTTAAAAACACAATATCAGCGTCTCATTAATTAAATAGACTTCCAATTGCATCGTCGTCGTTCCTTGGGTCTCAATTTGACAATCATACTACATCTGCAAATGCCTGGTCAAGTAGCCAGGTCTTAACCTTCCTGCGAAATGTCAGGAGGGAGAGGGCCGATCTGATGTCATTAGGAAGGGCGTTCCAAAGCTGAGGAGCCACCACTGAAAAGGCCCTGTCTCTCGTCCCCACCAATTGCGCCTGCAAAGCAGGCGGGACTGAGAGCAGGGCCTGTCCGGATGATCTTAAGCATCTTGAAGGTTCATAGGAAGAGATGCGTTCGGACATGTAAGTTGGACCAGAACCGTTAAGGGCTTTAAAGGCCAAAGCCAGCACTTTGAATTGTGCCCGGTAGCAAACTGGTAGCCAGTGGAGCTGGCACTGTAGCAGCACAACATAGGTGTTGTGCGCTCCCTGAGTGCCGCTCCTGTTATCAACCTGGCTGCTGTCCGTTGAACCAGTTGAAGCTTCCGAGCAGTCTTCAAAGGCAGTCCCACGTAGAGGGCGTTGCAGTAATCTATACGGGATGTAACCAGAGCGTGGACTACCGTGGCCAAGTCAGACTTCCCAAGATACGGGCGCAGTTGGCGCACAAGTTTTAGCTGTGCGAATGCTCCCCTGGTCACCGCCGAAACCTGGGGTTCCAGGCTCAGCGATGAGTCCAGGATCACACCCAAACTGCGAACCTGCGGTAGATGATAATGCACCCTATTGAATGAACGACTTTAAGCAAGGCCTAGGAAATGGAGAGGGGGGGGGGGAGAGAACACCTCTTTATCTGCATACTAGTTGCTCTGGTGCAACTTTATAGTCAATTTCCAGTGGAAACATTCTATAGCAATGGTTCTCAATCTGTAGGTCCCCAGATATTTTGGCCATCAACTCGCAGAAATCCTAACAACTGGTAAACTGGCTGGAATTTCTGGGAGTTGTAGACCAAAACACCTTGGGACCCACGGGTTGAGAACCACTGGTATAAAATCACCTGAAGGACACAGGAAATGCCTAGGGGGTCATATTTTGTCAGATATGAGAAAATGAAACAGTGGATACTGGTCCCATTGATACATGGATATTCCTGTACTGTGAGTTATAAAACAAAACATATGAGAAATCTCCAAATGTGGGAGTATCTGTTGCAATTCCTGGAAGCCTCATGCAGTTCTCAAGTTGATTTAAAGAAAAGCCTTCAAAGTCAATAGGACTTCTTGATGATTGCATTCTCTGCTGGCATAGGTCCTGTCCACTTCAGCAGGTTTGTGTCAGTAATGTGTTTGAAGGTTTTAAATAAATAAATGTGTACTTTATAATTCAAAATGTATATCTGCACAAGGACTTTATCCTCCTCTTCTCTTCACCCTCCCCTCCATTTGGGCCTCCCTCCTAAGAGCCATAAACTAGAACAGCATGTACACTTTAGCATTAGAGAACATCATGATATGCCATTCGGTTACTTTTTGACCGAATTACCTCTGTGCAATCAAGATATGCACACAAGACAGGGCAAGTTGCTTTTTGGCTGGGTGATCCCATTAACCTACCAGACATTGTGGACGGGGATTCTAGGAGTTGTGGTACAAAACATAAATTTTCCCAGTTTTGTGGAGCAGACAGTAGTCCTTATTACTCCTCCAAAGACAAATTGAGCCTTCTCTCCAAAGAGTTTATGAACCATGGGTACATCTATACTGACACCACTTGGCTCTGTGCAATGGAATCCTGAGAGTTGCAATTTTACAAAGTCTTTCGCTTCCTCTGTCAAAGTGCTGATGTCTCCCCAAACTAAAATTCTCATGATTCCATAGCATTGAGCCATGGCAGTTCAAGTGCTGTCAAAGTGCACTAATTCTGCCGTATAGATACATCTGATAATTCCCTTGTGAAACCCCACAGAGCTTTGCTTCTGCATTCAGATTTTACTGGGCCTTATCCACTGAAGCATGAAGTTAAGGCCTTCTTAGCCCCCTTCTACACTGCCATATAAAATCCAGATTATCTGCTTTGATAATCTGGATTATATGGCAGTGTTGAAAGGGGTTTAGAAAAGCAAAGGATTTGGGAATGCACCTCCCAGAATCTCAAACTAGCAGTCACGGGCTGGGTGAACCTCTAAGCCTACTAACCATTTCAGGGATGTGTGGTCCAAAGAACAACTTCTCCATTTTATGGAGCAGAAGGAATGCCCTTATGACTCCTTCCAAAGTCAAATGGAACTTTCTCCCCAATGAGGTTGTGTTTAGGAACTGTCATTACCCCTGCAAAACCACTTTCCTTCCCATCTCTAGCCCTTGCTTCCGTTTAATTGACATCATTTGCATATGTGGGAGGTCAAGGCCTTTTTGGGCTCCGTATATACTGAGTATTTAACACAATTCAAAGTTAGTTTCAAAACTGTGGGGAGAGCGGGGCATGCAACAAACTCCCACAAAAGCAACCTTAATGTGCAGCAGTGCTTGGTGGTTTGTGTCATCACATGTGTGGGAAGTCATGGCCTTCTGAGGTCCTGTATACACTGACCATTTAATGCAGTTCAAAGTTAATTTCAAAACTGCGGGGGAAGGCAACAAACTCCCACAAAAGCAACCTTAAAGCACAACAGTGCTCAGTGGTTTGTGTCATCACATATCAAGTCAAGGCCTTCTTGTGACCTGTATACACTGATCATTTCATTCAATTCAAAGCCTGCTTCAAACTGCACGGGGCTTGGCAACAACCTCCCACAAAACCACCCTTCATGCACATCAGTGCTTTGTGATTTGGGTCATCCCCATCTGACACCATGATTCTTCCCCCCACCCCCTTTGCTTCTGGGTTCTGATTTTAACAGATACTATTAACATGTGTGGGAAGTCAAGGCCTTCTAAAGCCCTGTATACACTGACCATTTCATGCAGTACAAAGTTAGTTTCAAAACTGCAGGGGTTAGACAACAAAGTCCCACAAAAGCAACCTTAATGCACAACAGTGCTTGGTGATTTGTGTTATCACATGTGTAGCAAGTCAAGGCCTTCTTAGGCCCTGTATACACTGACCATTACATGCAGTTCAAAGTTTTACTTCAAATTGCAGGGCATTGGCAAAAAAACTCCCACAAAACCACCATTCATGCGCATTTAGTGCTTTGTGATTTGGGGCATCACCATCTGACACCACGTTGCTTCCATCCCCCTTTGCTTCTGGGTCCTGATTTTAACAGACACCATTTACATGTGTTCCCAGGAACCAGCCAAGGCCTTCTGAGGCCCTGCATACACTGATCATTTCAGGAAGTTCAAAGCTTGCTTCAAAGCTGTGGGACAGACCCACAAAAGCACCCACAAAAGTGACCCTAACATACATCAGTGCTCTGTTGTTTGTGACATCACAGGTGAGAAGTCAAGGCCTTCTGAGGCCCTGTATACACTGAACATTTAATGCACTTCAAAGTTTGCTTCAAACTGCAGGGGGCTAGGCAACAAACTCCAACAAAACCACCCTTCATGCGCATCAGTGCTTTGTGATTTGGGGCATCACCATCTGACACCATGTTGCTTCCATCCCCCTTTGCTTCTGGGTCCTGATTTTAACAGACACCATTTACATGTGTTCCCAGGAACCAGTCAAGGCCTTCTGAGGCCCTGTATGCACTGATCATTTCAGGAAGTTCAAAGCTTGCTTCAAAGCTGTGGGACAGACCCATAAAAGCACCCACAAAAGTGACCTTAAGATATATCAGTGCTCTGTGGTTTGTGGCATCACATGTGAGAATTCAAGGCCTTCTGAGGCCCTGTATACACTGAACATTTAATGCACTTCAAAGCTTGCTTCAAACTGCAAGGGGCTAGGCAACCAACTTCAACAAAACCACCCTTCATGCGCATCAGTGCTTTGTGATTTGGGGCATTCTCATTTCACACCATTTGCATGTTATTGTGAAGTCAAGGCCTTCTGAGGCTTGTATACACTGACCATTTCATTAAGCTCAAAACTGTGGGGCCAAACAGCAAACACCCACAAGTGACCTTAACGCATATCAGTGCTCTGTGATATGTGTCATCACACGTGTGAGAAGTCAAGGCTTCTGAGGCTCTGTATACAATGATCATGTAATGCAGTTCAAAACTAGTTTCAAAACTGCAGGGGCAGGTAACAAACTCCCACAAAAGCAACCTTAATGCACAGGAGTGCGTGGTTGTTTGTGTCATCACATGTGAGGGAAGTCAAGGCCTTCTGAGACCCTTTACATACTGACCATTTCATGCAGTTCAAAGCTTGCTTCAAAATACAGGGGACTAGGCAACAAACTCCCACAAAACCTAGACAGCAAACTCACACAATAATTCATATCAGTGCTCTGTGGTTTGTCATCACATGTGTGGGGAGTAAAGGCTTCTGAGGTCCTCTAGGCTTTTGAGGTCCTGTATGCACTGACCATTTCAGGCAGTTCAAAACTAGTTTCAAAACTGCAGGGGGCTAGGCAACAAACTCCCATGAAACCACCCTTTATGCGCATCAGTGCTTTGTGATTTGGGCCATCCTCACATCACACCATTTACGTGTGAGGGAAGCCAAGGTCTTCTGAGGCCCTGTATACACTGACCATTTCATGGAGTTCAAAGCTGTGGGGACAAACAGGAAACACCCACAATAGTGACCTTAATGTGTATCAGTGCTCGGTGGTTTGTGTCATTACATGTGTGGGTCAAGGCTTCTGTGGCCCTGTGTACACTGACCATTGAATGCAGTTCAAAGCTAGTTTCAAAACTGTGGGGGGCTAGGCAACAAACTCCCACAAAAGCAACCTTAATGCACATCAGTGCTTTGTGTTATCCCATGTATGGAAAGTCAAGGCCTTCTTGGGACTTGTATACACTGACCATTTAATGCAGTTCAACGCTTGCTTCAAACTGCAGAGGCTAGAAAGCAAACTCCCACAAAACCACCCTTTGTGCGCATCAGTGCTTTGTGATTTGGGTCATCCCCATCTGACACCACGATTCTTCCACACACACACACACCCCTTTGCTTCTGGGTACTGATTTTAACAGACACCATTTACATGTGTGGAAAGTCAAGGTCTTCTGCAGCCCTGTGTACACTGACCATTTAATGCAGTTCAAAGCTAGTTTCAAAACTGCAGGGGGCAAACAATAAACTCCCACAATAGCAACCTTGATGCACAGCAGTGCTTGGTTTATGCCATCACATGTGTGGGAAGTCAAGGTCTTCTTAGGCCCTGTATACACTGGGCACCTTTCCTCTAGGTGCACTGACCATTTAATGTAGTTCAAATCTTGCTTCAAAGCTGTGAGGCCAGACAGCAAACGCCCACAAAAGTGACCTTAATGCATATCAGCGCTCTGTAGTTTGCATCATTGCATGTGTGGGAAGTCAAGGCTTCTGAGGCCTTGTATACACTGACTATTTAATGCAGTTTGGCAGCTTGGGTTTTCTATGTCATCACCTGCACAATGAAGACCAGTCGGATCAGGCCTGGGCCAACTTGGGCCTTCCAGGTGTTTTGGACTTCAACTCCCAGAATTCCTAACAGCTTCAGGCCCCTTCCTTTTCCCCTCAGCCACTTAAGCAGCTGAGGGGGAAAAGGAAGGGGCCTGAGGCTGTTAGGAATTCTGGGAGTTGAACTCCAAAACACCTGGAAGGCCCAAGTTGGCCCATTCATGATATTACAACCTACTAATTTGCATATGGTTTCTGATTGGCTAGCTTCAACACTCTAACATTCTTAATAGGCTGGGGGAGGGGGAGGAAGGGGCCTGAGGCTGTTAGGAATTCTGGGAGTTGAACTCCAAAACACCTGGAAGGCCCAAGTTGGCTCATTCATGAACTATCACGACCTACTAATTTGCATATGGATTCTGATTGGCCAGCCTCAACATTCTAACATTCTTAATAGGCTGAGGGGGGAAAGGAAGGGGCCTGAAGCTGTTAGGAATTCTGGGAGTTGAACTCCAAAACACTTGGAAGGCCCAAGTTGGCCCATTCACGAACTATTACAACCTACTAATTTGCATATGGTTTCTGATTGGCCAGCTTCAACATTCTAGGAATTCTGGGAGTTGAAGTCCAAAACACCTGGAAGGCCCAAGTTGGCCCATTCATGAACTATTACGACCTACTAATTTGCATATGGTTTCTGATTGGCCAGCCTCAACATTCTAACATTAATCGGCTGAGGGGGGAAAGGAAGGGGCCTGAGGCTGTTAGGAATTCTGGGAGTTGAAGTCCAGAACACCTGGAGGGCCCAAGTTTGCCCAGGCCTGGGTTAGAAACTGCACTGAAACAGTCAGTGCAAATAGCAGAGGCCTTGGAAAGGTGATGGAGTGAAGCCCCCTTTGCATGGGGAACCATCCACGAGGGAAGGAAGAGCGGAAGGAAGTGGGAAAGGCGGCGGTCAAGCACTTGTTGCCAGGCCAGATGAGGCCAGGCCATAGAAGGCGCGGCGGCGGCAGCGGCGTGGAGGAGCGCCTACAGGTGACGCCGGCCACGCCTCACGCGGCGCGCATCGCCCGGAGGCAGGCAGGCAAGCAGGCGGGGGTAGGAAGGGGGGGTGAGTGAGGCCCGCAGGGAGTCCCTTCTTCCCTTTTGCGAGGCCTCCAATGGCAGGGCGAGGGAGGCGGCGCTTCCTCGGCGTCCTCCAAAAGAGCCCGGCCTGCTGTGGCCACGCAGCCTTCCGCAGAGAGAGCGAGAGAGAGACTGAGACACAGAGAGAGAGACGCCCCTGGCCCAAAAGGCAAAGGGCGAGCGTGCGCCTGGGCGCGCGCCATCCTTCGCCTCCACACCTAGCAACAGCGCTGACAGGACGCAGCAGCAGCGAAGAGGAGGAAGGGGAGGAAGGAGGAGGAGGAATCAGCGGAATGGCCGCCTCTGCGCCCTCTCTCCCCCCGCCTCCCTCTGCCCTGACAGCCAGAGCCGGGGCGGAAGCAAGAGGAGGAGGAGGCGGCGTGCTGGACGCGTCCTCTCCTCCTCCTCGGATCACGCCAAGGCAAACTCCAGCCGGTTGCCAGCCTCACTCACTCACTCGCCTGCCTTGGCTCACGTGTCCCCCTCCCCAACACACCCACCCACCCTCTCCCTTCCCCTTCCTCGTGGTCGCCAAGCCACCCAACTCGCTCCCCACCCAACGCCCTCTCCGCTTCCCATTCATCCCCTTGGGCGCTGCATGCAGCCACTGCCCTGAGAGGAGGGAGGGGGGGGGAGTGAGGTCTCTTTCCGCCCCTCTCTCTCCCCCCTCTCCCAAACGCCCACGCCCCCCCCCCTTTGACTCACCGATATGGCTGTCCTCGATGTGCTCGATGAGCTCGGCCAGGGTCGGGAAGTGCAGCCCGCATCCGCCGAAGCGGCAGGTATTGGAGAAGAAGGAGGCGGCGGCGATGCCTGTCATGGTGGTGGCGGCGGTGCGGTCGGGGGCATGGGGAGCCAGCCCTCCTCCTCCGCCCACCCAAGCCGGCGGGAAAGGCAGAAGGAGGGAGAGAGAGGGGAGGAGGAGGAGGTGGCTGCAGCGTCGGGAGGGAGGGAAGGAGGGACGGCGGCGGCGGGGTGGGGGGAGATGAGGCCGGCGCAGCTGGGAGGAGGAGGACGAAGAGGAGGGACCAGGGCTGCTGCTGCTGCTGCCTCTGCCGCCCTCGCCCTGGAACAGCTGGGCAGGGCAACCCCCTCTTGGTTCCCGCCCAGACCCAGGCCACGCTCGACCCCGGGGCAGCAGCAGCAGCGAGGCGAGGAGGCGGGTGGGTGGGTGGATGGCGTGTCTGCCGCCGGAGGAAAAGATGTAACAGTTGGGGGTGTGTCTTCTTCTGCCCTCGCCAACTTCGCCCCGGCTTCTTCAGCCTCCACTTCTTGGCCTCCCCCACGCCCGCACCTTGCCTTAAGGGAGCCTGCGGGGAAAGAAACCCAGCGTGGCCACTTACTTCTTCAGCTACTTCTTCTCTCGTTTCCTTCTCCTCCTTTCACTCCACATGCCGTCTTGCCCAGGAGAGGAAAAGAACCCCGAAACAGTCACCATCTCCTTCTGCTCTTCATCTTTCTCCATGCAGGGGGAAGTAGGCTAAAGGACCCCGAAATAATAACACATCAGTGTGCAAAAGGACCCCGAAATAATAACACACCAGTGTGCAAAAGGACCCCGAAATAATAACACATCAGTGTGCAAAAGGACCCCGAAATAATAACACATCAGTGTGCAAAAGGACCCCGAAATAATAACACATCAGTGTGCAAAAGGACCCCGGAACAATAATGTAACAACTGTACAAAAGAACCCCGAAATAACAAAAGGGAAAAGGAAGGAAAAAGGAAGAGGGGCCGACCAAGGGCAAGGTGGATGGATGGATGGTATCCTTGAAGTGACTGGCATGACCTTGAAGGAGCTGGGGGTGGTGATGGTCAACAGGAAGCTCTGGCCTGGTCCATGAGGTCACAAAGAGTCGGAAGCGACTGAACGAAAGGACCCCAAAACAATAACTCAACAACAGTATACAAAAGAAGCTAAAACCAATAACACAACAGGGTGCAAAAGAACCCCGAAATAACAAACAGTATACAAAAGGAAAATGGAAGGAAAAAGGAAGAGGGGCCAACCAAGGGCAAGATGGATGGATGGCATCCTTGAAGTGACTGGCTTGACCTTGAAGGAGCTGGGGGTGGTGATGGTCAACAGGGAGCTCTGGCGTGGGCTGGTCCATGAGGTCACGAAGAGTCGGAAGCGACTGAACGAAGGAACAACAACGAATACAAAAGGACCCCAAAATAACAACAACAGTATACAAAATAAAGGCCAAAACCAATAACAACAGTGTGCAAAAGAACCCCGAAATAACAAACAGTATGGAAAATGGAAGGAAATGGAAGGAAAAAGGAAGAGGAGCTCTGGCCTGGGCTGGTCCATGAGGTCACGAAGAGTCGGAAGCGACCAAACGAAGGAACAACAACAAATACAAAAGGACGTCAAAACAATAACTTAACAACAGTATACACAATAAGCCAAAACCAATAACACAACAGGGTGCAAATAGTAGTAAGCAAACTTTTTTTGGCGCCCCCTGGGTCTTCAGCGTGGTGATGGTGGCGCATGCGCGCACAAACAGCTAGTTTCGCGCATGCACTATTGAGACTGAGCGCTTCTGGTGGAGGGAGTAGCAAAACGCACTCCCAAGAGGATGAAAAGAATGGGGGAACATTTTGCAGCCAGGGCGGAGCCTCCCACCTCCGGCTGCAAAATGTTCCCTGGCTTGTCCTTTTTGGCCTCTTGGGAGTGCGTTTCGCTACTCCCTCCACCAGAAGCGCTCCGACCCGATGGCGCATGCGTGAAAGTTTCACACATGCGCTATTAAAACACCGCTTCTGGTGGAGGGAGTTGCTAAATGCACTCCCAAGAGGCCGAAAAGGACAAGCCGGGGAACATTTTGCAGCCGGGGCGGAGCCTCCCGCGCGCCGGCTGCCTGCAGCAATGGCGCGGCATGATGTGCCAAACCTGGCCGCCGCAGCCAAATGCGCCCTTGGCCACGTGACACCCTGAAGCAGCCGCTTACATTGCCTCCACTAAGATCCGCCCCTGAATATACAAAAGAAGCCAAAAAAATAACAACAATGTGCAAAAGAAGCCCCAAACAATAACACAACAATAACAATGTACAAAAGAGCCCCAAAATAATAACACAGTATACAAAACAACACAATAGTGTACAAAAGGATCCCAAAACAAGAACACAACAAACAACAGTATACTAAAGAACCTCAAAAACAATGACACAACAGTGTGCAAAAGGACTCCAAAACAACACAACAACCATGTGCAAAGAAGCCCCAATTACAAAACAGTATATAAAAGAACCCCAAGATATCACAACAGTGTACAAAAGAACATCAAAATAACACAACTGTGTGCAAAATAAGCCCAAGATAATAACACAACAACCATGTGCAAGAGAACCCCAAAACAACACAACAGTATATAAAAGAACCCTAAAATAATAACACAACAGTTTGCAAAAGAAGCCCAAAATAACACAAGAACAGTGCAAAAGGAACCCAAAACAACACAATAGTATACAAAAGAAGCCGAAAACAACAACACAACAGTATACAAAAGAAACCAAAATAATGACAACAGTGCGCAAAAGAAGCCCAAAACAATAACACAACAGTATACAAAACCCCAAAACAATAACACAATAGTGTGCAAAACAACCCAAAGCAATTACACAACAGCAGTATATAAAATAACCACAAAACAACAACACAACAGCTACTCCCTCCGTGTGAAGGTGCCATTAGTCAGAACCAGTATGAAAGGTGGCTCCATTTCACAGAAAAAATGCAGTTTTGACACCATTTGAACTGTCCTTAATGCTGACTGACTGACTGACTGACTGACTTTATTATTTCTGAGTCGCCCTCCACGTTAGTGCTCCGGGCGACTTACACACAACAAATTCCACAATTAAAATACAGTATTTAAAACTAGATTAAAATATTCAGTGGTTAAATGCAGGGGCCAGGCTCGGTATTTGAGTTCCTGGTTCTGCATTAACCATGGGCTTTCCTAAATAGCCAGGTCTTCAGAGCGGTCAGGAACTGGGGCAGGTCGAGGGAGGCTCTCTGGTCCGGTGGCATCGAGTTCCAAAGAACGGGGGCCACAGCGGAGAACGATCTCCGTCTCGTGGTCTCCAGGTGGGCCTCTTTCAAGCCTGGTACGTGAAGAAGGTTCTTGTTTGCTGGCCGCGGGGTCCTTGAGTAAGCAGGCATCAGCAAGCGGTCCTTTAGGTATGTTGGGCCCGGCCCCCGTAGGGCTTTGAAAGCCAAGGTCAAGGTCTTGTGTAAGGCTCTATACTCAACTGGCAGCCAGTGCAGGCGCTGCAGAGATGGTGTAATGTGGCATCTCATCGATGTTCCTGTGAGAAGCCTGGCGGCGCGTTCTACACAATCTGGAGCCTGCGGGTTAGTGACCGGGGTAGACCTACATACAAATCGTTACAGTAATACAGCCATGATGTAACCGTGGCATGGATTACTGTAGCTAGCGCTCCGTCGGAAGATAGGGCGCCAATTGTCTCGCTTAGGCGCAGGTGGAAGAAGGCCCTTTTGCTCGTGGAGGCAACCTGGGCCTCCATCGACAATTTGGAGTCAGGATAACACCAAGGCTTTTACTGAGGGGGACGGAATCAGCGGTTCCCCTTCAAAGGGGGGGGCAGCGAGAAAGGTGGTTCTGGGCGGCCCGGCCATAAGATCTCCGTCTTTGATGGATTTATTTTAAGTTTGTGGGCGCGGAGCCATTTTGTCACTGCTTCTAGGCCTCGAGTGAAGTTTTCGGGCACCGAAGTTGCGCCAGGCTCCAGTTTCAGTAGGAGCTGGGTGTCATCGGCATATTGGTAGCACCCTAGGCCGAAGCTCGGGCTATACCAGCCAACGGGCGAACATAGATGTTAAACAACGTTGGTGATAATATGGCGCCTTGGGGCACTCCGCACTCGAGGAGAGATTTCCTAGATGTTTGGCCTAGCCATTCAACTCGCTGACTACGTCCGCGCAGGAAGGAGTTAAGCCAAGCTAAAGCTGTTCCTTGTATCCCTATGGCGGCAAGTTGTCGTATCAGCAGATCATGGTCCACCGTGTCGAATGCGGCGGTAAGGTCCAGCAATACTAGAACTACTGAGCCTCCCTTGTCTAGTTGGCAGCGGATATCGTCCGAGATGGCCACCAGGAATTGTAGAATTGTAGGAGCTGTAGTTTGCTAGGGCCCTGGCACTCCTTGGAGGAGAAGGCGAAAGGCCTAGTAAAATTACAACTTCCGGGGGTTGTGTATCTGAGAAGGGATGTAACAGTTGGGAGGGGGTCTTCTCCCCTCCCCAACTTCTCACAGGTTTGAGCCTCAACCACTTCTGAACTTTTTCCTCCCCTCACACACATTACACAGTCCCACTTCACTGGCACCCATGGAAGATTCCAGATAAATGTAGTGTCTGTTCACTTGAGAGTTACTATTCAAAATAAGCATAGAGACGGTCAGGCCACATCTGGAACTGGAAGACTGGAAGATACCGAATAAAGGCAAATACTGGTTGCTTGAGAGTTACTATTCAAAATAGGCCTGGCTAATACTATGCCTTATAGCTACAGGGGTAGGGGGGAGTATTTAGTCAGATACCAATTGTGCAAGTACTCCCACTTAAAAAGATGAGGAGGCCTGTAATTGACATCATAGGTAGACCTCAACTATGAGAGACAACATGAGAAAACACATCCAGAAAATCACATTGTCTGATTTTTAATGAATTTATTTGTAAATTAAGGTGGAAAATAAGTATTTGGTCGATAACAAAAGTTCATCTCAATACTTTGTTATATATCATTTATTGACTATGACAGAGGTCAAACGTTTTGTAAGTCCTCACAAGGTTGGCACACTGTTGCTGGTATGTTGGCCCATTCCTCCATGCAGATCTCAAGAGCAGTGACGTTTTGGGGCTGTCACTGGGCAACACAGACTTTCAACTCCCTCCAAAGGTTTTCTATAGGGTTGAGATCTGGAGACTGGCTAGGCCACTCCAGGACCTTGAAATGCTTCTTATGAAGCCTCTCCTTTGTTGCCCTGGCGATGTGCTTGGGATCATTGTCATGCTGAAAGACCCAGCCACGTTTCATCTTCAGTGCCCTTGCTGATGGAAGGAGGTTTGCACTCAAAATCTCACAATACATGGCCCCATTCATTCTCTCACATACGGATCAGTCGCCCTGGTCTCTTTGCAGAGAAACAGCCCCAAAGCATGATGTTGCCACCCCCATGTTTCACAGTAGGTATGGTGTTCTTTAGATGCAACTCAGCATTCTTTCTCCTCCAAACACGATGAGTAGTGTTCCTGCCAAACAGTTCCACTTTGGTTTCATCTGACCATATGACCTTATCCAAATACTCTTTTGGATCATCCAAATGCTCTCCAGCAAACTTCAATCAGCCCCAGACATGTACTGGCTTAAGCAGGGGGACACATCTGACATTACAGGATCTGAGTCCCTGGCAGTGTGTTACTGATGGTAGCCTTTGTTACGTTGGTCCCAGATCTCTGCAGGTCATTCACTAGGTTCCCCTGTATGGTTCTGGGATTTTTGCTCACCATTCTTGTGATCATTTTGACCCCACGGGGTGAAATCTTGCATGGAGCCCCAGATTGAGGGAGATGATCAGTGGTCTTGTATCTCTTCCATTTTTTAATTATTGCTCCCACAGTTGATTGTGGCGCAGCTGGCTAAGTGTCAGCTGTATAAAATCTCTCTGACCAGTAGGTCATTAGTTCGAGGCCGGCCCGGGTCAAGGTGGGTGCTCGACCTTTAAGTGTAGCCTGCTGTCAACCTTTGCAGCCCGAAAGACGGCTGCATCTGTCAAGTAGAAGATTAAAAGTACCACATTAAGTGGGGAGGCAAATTTTGACTGAATTATGAGGCCATTAAAGAACTCCAGGAACGCTGAGGAATGCGGAAGGAACAACAAGGGACGCTGGGAACCTGAGAGATGAGGAGTGCGTCCAGCTCCCTCTGGTGGCCAGAGTTTGCCTCTGTTCATCTATATGTGTGTATGTGGAAACGGCAGGGATTGTCTGCTAAGTATGTGTACGCTCTGAGTCCCCTTCGGGGTGAGAAAAGCGGAATATAAATAAAGTGTATTATTATATTATTATTATTATTATTTACACCAAGCTGTTTGCCTATTGCAGATTCAGTCTTCCCAGTCTGGTGCAGGGCGACAATTTTGTCCTTCGACAGCTCTTTGGCCTTCACCTTAGTGGAGTTTGACTGCTTGAGGTTGTGAGCAGCTGTCTTTTATACTGATAAGTTCAAATAGGTGCCATTACTACAGGTAATGAGTGGAGGACAGAAGAGCCTCTTCAAGAAGAAGTTACAGGTCTGTGAGGCTCAGAAATCTTGCTTGTTTGTAGGTGACCAAATACTTATTTTCCACCATAATTTGCAAATAAATTCGTTAAAAATCAGACAATGTGATTTTCTGGATGTGTTTTCTCAAATTGTCTCTCATAGTTGAGGTCTATCTATGATGTCAATTACAGGCCTCTCTCATCTTTTTAAGTCAGAGAACTTGTACAATTGGTATCTGACTAAATACTTCCCCCCACTGTATACTATACCATACACTCTGTATTGATTTGATACTCACATTAAAATACAGTCATTGAAAGCAAATAAAAACAATAATCACAAATTTTACTTCACATAACACAGCTTTACTGTATTATACAGTACATGTATTTGAAGGTGTCATTAGTCATAACTAAGATGAGGGCTGGCTCTACTCACTATGGAATGAATGTATGGTAGTTCGACCCCATTTTAACTACCAAGGCTCAATGCTGCGGAATCTCTGGATTTGTATTTTTCTGAGACACCAGAGCTTTTGGACAGAGAAGACTAAAGGCCTTGTAAAACTACAACTCCAAGGATCCAGAGCTTTGAGCAAGGAAAGTTAAAGTGGGGACAGGCTGCATTAATTCTGCAGTGTACATGCACTTGAAGTCAGTTGGTTGATTCTTAGGTTTGGTAGCGTGTCTTTTGTACAGATTCATGGATTAATTTGTAAAGCCATTCTTTCCTCACAATGATCCAGCCCAGCCCAGCGAATAGCATAATAAAAAGCACTGCACTCATATTCAATACAATTAAAGGTTGTAATAAGTGCACTTGGTCCTCTTTCATCCAACATTTCCATACCTTGCATAGTGGATTTATGACATTTCTTCTGTGCTAATGAGCATTTTTTGAACCTGCTTGTTTTTCCTATGTTAAATTAAATGATCAGCCACTGCCAGAAGGGACAGAGGGTTTCATCTATGCTGACGATCATGCCATCACTGCTCAAGCAGGGAGCTTTGAAATGAACTTTGACACTCTCTGAAGCTTTAGGTGCTCCTGCTGCTTATTACAGGAGAAACCAGCTGATTCCTAAGCCATTTAAAATGCAGACATGTGCTTTTCATCTTGAGAACAGATAAGCATCTTGAGCTCTGAGGATTACTTGGTAAGGAATCCCACTGAATCATTGCAGCACACCAAAATACCTGGGAGTTCCTCTGTACCATGCCCTGACTTATAAGAAGCACTGCTTGAATATCAAGCAAAAAGTGGGTGCTAGAAATAATATAACGAAAGCTGACTGGCACAACCTGGAGATCACAACCAAATACACTGAAGACATCTGTCCTTGAGCTTTGCTACTCTGCTTCTGAATATGCGTGCCCAGTGTGGGATACATCTCACCATGCTAAAACAGTGGATATGGCTCTTAATGAGACATGTTGCATTATCCCAGGATGTCTACGCCCTACACCACTGGAGAAATAATACTGTTTTGCCGGTATTGCACTACCTGACATCCGTTGAGAAGTATCCGGTAATGAAAGGACCAAGGCAGTGACATCTCTGGGCCATCCCCTGTTCGGATATCAGCCAGCTAACCAACACCTTAAATCAAGAAATAGCTTCCTAGGATCTACAGAGATACTCACAGGAACACCTTAGCAAGCGAGAGTCCAAAAGTGGCAGGCTAAAACCTGGAACCTAAATCAATGGCTGATACCAGATGAGAAACTTCCCCCTGGGCATACAGAAGACTGGGCGACTTGGAAGGAGCTGAACAGGATGTGCTCTGGCTCCACGAGATGCAGAGCTAATCTTAAGAAATGGGGCTACAAAGGGTAGTCCACAATATGCGAGTGTGGAGAAGAACAAAGCACAGACCATTTACTACAATGCAGTCTGAGCCCTGCCACATGCACAATGGAGGGCCTTCTCACAGCGACACCAGAGGCACTCGAAGTGGTCGGCTTCAGTCAAAGGAAATTTACAATAATGCCAAGTTTTTTAAAACTTTGTGGGTTTTCTATACATTATAACTATATTCTCAATTCACTTCTGACATTTTTTTTTAAAAGTGGTAACATTTGAATCCTGGACATCATCAAACAATGTTAGGGCAGGAAGTCAGTTGTTAGCCTGCCATTCCATTTCTGTCTGCTCAGCAGCCCTAGGAGGGAGGTTTCTACTAAAAGTAGTAGTATGTGAACGAGTGCTAGTCCATGAGCTTGTGAAAAGCAAAGCATGAAAGAGTTGTAGCCAGTGGGCTCAAATATGGTGCTGGTCCCTGACACATGAAAGGCATGAAAGGAATAAAGGGATTGCTGGTCTCCCACATCATATAGTGCGGGAAGCACTATTGTAAGCCTTCAAGTCATATGTATGTTCCTTGAGGTTGTCTGTTTACCTATGGCAACCACATGAATTCCTCGGGCAAAAGATTACTCATAGCAGGTTTGTCCATTCTTTCCTCTGAAATGTAGGCTACAGCAGCTGGTATTCATTGTGGTCTGCCATCCAGGTACTAGTCAAAGCTAACTCCTTATCTTCCAATATCAGATGGCATCTGGTGCCTTTAGGGCAGTGTTTTTCAACCTTTTTTGAGCTGCGGCCAGGGGCGGTCCTACAAGATAGGCCAAGTAGGCGGCCGCTTAGGGCGCCATCTGGGAAGGGGGCGCCATCCTGGCTGCATGGGGCGCCATCCTGGCCCTGTCGATGTTCCTCAGACAGTGCTGCAGCTGCCTGCTTTTTGAAAACCCTCCGCATGCCCAATAGCTCCCTTGCGCAGAAGCCTGTAAGCAAAGCACTCCCTATTGGGCAGGCAGGGAGTGCTTCCCCTCTCCCTTTGCCTCTGCCGCGCCGCGCTTGCAGGGAAGGAGAAAAGAATCAGTGAAGGAAGTGTAAGTGAAGGAATGAATGAAGGGCTTTCCTCCTCCTCCTCCTCCTCTGTGACCTCTTCTCTCCCTCCTTCCTTTCTTCGGCTCTATTTCTGTCTAGACCTGAGGGGCCTGAGGCTATGAGGAGTTGTGGGAGTTGGAGGCCAAAACACTTAGAAGGAGGGAGGGAGGGCGGGCCAAAGTTTGCCCAGGCCGCGCTGCCTGTATTTGACCTCATTTGAACATTTTGGCTGTTTTTCTATTTACATTTACATTGGGATCCTAATGTTGGACTTATGGGAGACTCCTATGAGTCAGGTGATAGGTAATATATTCTGATTTTGATGCATTTACATTGCATTTCTTGTTTATTATTATACAGTTTGTCATACAATATAATACAAATACAATATAACAATAGAATGATGATATATTTTATATTACATGTAATATTACGAACAATATTGCAGTATAGTGGTATTGTACAAAATAGTAATATATAATATTTTATTTTACTTTATTTTGGATTATTTGAGTTTTATAGGAGTAATGAAAATATTTAGTAGAGGATAATTTTATTTAAATAAATAATTTTATTATTTTATAATAATAATATAATAGAATGTTACATTATATTATAATGTCAATATATTATATTATAATTATATTGTAATGTAGTATAATATAGTTATGATATAATATAGTATGAGTATGGTATAATATATTGTATATACATTGATGCAATATAATACTACTAATAGTATTGTGATATTATAATTGTATATGTGTTTTACATGGGGGGGGGCAAAATAATGTTTTTTTGGGGGGGGGCACCAAAATAATGTTCGCCTACCATTTAAAATTACCTTAGACCGCCCCTGGCTGCGGCACATTTTTTACATTTACAAAATCCTGGGGCACACCACCAACCAAAAGGACACAAAATGACACTCTAACACAGTAATACATATAGTTAATATGTTTTTTAATGTATTTATACACTCCATGTGAAACCTGGACCTGTTTCAATGAACACAGCATAGATATCCTGGCAGGAATGGCAGAAAGACACAAACTTCCCACACAGAACTCCCATAACCAAGAGAATATATTATAAGAGTTTGGAGGGCATTGACCTTGGGTTTTGGAGTTGTAGTTCACCTACACCCAGAGAGCACTGTGGACTCAAACAATGTTATGTTATATTGTTGTTTTCTATCCAGAATCACAATGTTGGAAGGAGGCTCACCACTTTAAGGTCCCTAAAACAGGCATGGGAAAACTTCGGCCCTCTGGGTGCTTTGGACTTCAACTCCCACCATTCCTAACAGCCTGAGGTCCTTTCCTGCTTAAATGGCTGAGGGAAAAAGGAAAAGAGCCTGAGGCTGCTAGGAATGGTGGGAGTTGAAATCCAAAACACCTGGAAGGTCCAAGTTTGCCCATGCCAGCTTTTGACAGAGACCTCTTCCTCCCCCTTCCCCTTCGCGCCCTTTCTTCCGTCTCCTGCCGAACACTTACTTTTTCTTCTACACTGCCGCTTCTGCTGCCATTATGATCCGAGGGAGCAGCGTGAGCATGTTCAGGAAGAGAGGGGGGAGGGAGGAAAACGTGACCCGTGCGGGCGCTACTGCGCAGACTCGCCCCAGAGCAAAGCGAGGCAAAGTGAGCAGAGTGAGGCTGGGAAGAAGGGAGCCCGAGTGGAGAAGAAAAAGTGTTCGGCAGGAGGGAGAAGAAAGGGTATTGGAGGTTCCAATTTCCCACGGCACACCTGATGATCGCTCACGGCACACTAGTGTGCCACGGCACACTGGTTGGGAAACACTGCTTGCTCAACTGTTAAAAACTTGAAATGCATCTATACTGTATAAATAATGGAGTTTGACACAACTTTAACTGCTATGACTCAATGCTGTGGAATATCGGAAGTTTAAAATGGTCTGTAGCCTTTTCTGCCAAAGAGCACTGATGCTTCACCAAACTACCAAAGGGACACTTTGATTATGCTTTTCCTGCATGACAGGGGTTGGACTAGATGGCCAATTCCAACTCTTCAAACTGTATTATTCTATGATTCTACCATTCTTAGGATTCCATAGCATTGGGCCATGGCAGTTAAAGTGGTGTCCAACTGCATTAATCTACAATGTAGATTCACAAAGTAGATATTTTCTCATTATGCAGTTATTTATTTATTTATTTATTGTTCATTTTTGTATTCCGCTCCTCCCAGCAGGCTCGGGGTGGATAACAGTAAAAAATTACACGGGCAACATGCCACAACAGGTCGACATGCGGCCCTACAATTAATAAAACAAAACATAAAACCACATTAAAACACAGTGCATCGTCAACACACGGATTGAGAGGACATGTAGTAAAGTTGGTTGGTCTAGTGTGCCTAGCTAAAGGCTAAGCCGAAGAGGGCCATCTTGCAGGCCCTCCGGAAGGGGGCCAATTCCGAGATAGCTCGGGAGGGCATTCCAGAGCACCGGTGCCGCTACGGAAAAGGTCCTTTGTCTGGTCGTCGATAGGTGGCAGGAGCGGACTGATGGTATTAACAACAGATTTTGTTCATCTGAGCGCAGTGATCTCGGGGGAGAGTACGGGGTAAGGCGGTCCCTCAGGTACGCAGGCCCTAGGCCGTGTAAGGCCTTGAAGGTCAGAACCAACACCTTGAAGGCAATTCGGTACTCAATAGGAAGCCAGTGCAGTTGCCGGAGGATGGGTGTAATGTGCTCCCTCACCGGCACTCCTGGCAGCAAGCGTTCTGCACTAGCTTGAGTTTCCGAATTGTCGACAAGGGAAGGCCAACGTAGAGGGCATTACAGTAGTCTAATCTCGAGATGACCGTCGCTTGGATTACCGTGGCCAGGTCGTTCCTGGACAGGTAGGGCGCCAGTCGCCTAGCCTGTCGGAGGTGATAGAATGACGTCCTGCTGACCACCGAGACCTGAGCCTCCATGGTCAGTGAGGAGTCCAACGAAACCCCCAAGCTCTTAACCGATGGCGATGGGTTAAGCCGCTCGCCATCCAGGGTAGGCAACCGGCACCCACCCCAGCCCAGGCCGACCGGGCCACAGGATCTCCGTCTTCGACGGATTCACCTTCAGCCGGCTGGCACGCAGCCAACCAGTCACGGCTTCAAGGCATAGATGGAAACAATCGGGTACGGAGTTCGGCCTGCCGTCCATTCTCAGCAAAAGCTGGGTGTCATCAGCGTACTGATAACACTCCAGACCAAAGTCGCGAGCCAGCTGGGCCAGGGGGCGCATATAAACGTTGAATAATAAGGGGGAGAGGATAGCCCCCTGGGGGACCCCACAATTAAGTGGGAGTCTCCCGGAGACCTCCCCACCCCCCTCCACACGTTGTCCCCGGTCCCGGAGGAAGGAGGCCACCCATTTAAGGGCAGTCCCCCTGACCCCGGAGCCGGCTAAGCGGTGGGTCAACAGTGCATGATCTACAGTATCAAACGCTGCTGTCAGATCTAACAAGACAAGCAGTGCTGATCCGCCCTGGTCCAGCTGGCGGTGAAGTTGGTCTGCAATGGCGACAAGCACGGTCTCCATCCCATGCCCAATACGGAAGCCGGACTGGAAGGGATCAAGTCCAGCTGTGTCGTCTAGGAACCGCTGCAGCTGATCCGCTGCTGCCCTCTCAATTACTTTGCCTAGGAAAGGCAAGTTGGAAACAGGCCTGTAATTGGAGGGAGCCGAAGGGTCTAAATTCAGCTTTTTCAGCAGCGGTTTCACCATAGCCTCTTTTAGTTCCCCCGGGAAGACTCCTTGCTCAAGGGAGCTATTTATGATCGTGCCCAGGGGGCCTCGTAGCCCCTCCCGGCAAGATCTAACAAGCCAGGAGGGGCACGGGTTGAGAGAGCAAGTAGTTGGTCTAGCTGCAGCCAGTAACCTATCGACAGCTGCTGCGTCCAGCAGTTGGAAACGGGTGAAGGTGGGCCCGCCGAGTGGCGGCGGAGTCTCGAGTTCGCTGACTGTATCAAAAGTAGCAGGAATGTCCCGGCGGAGAGTCGAAATCTTGTCAGCGAAAAAGTTCTGAAAAACCTCAGCTGTTGGAGCTAAACCCCTATCGTTTGGGACAGTTGGGATTGTTGTCAAGGACCGAATTATCTTAAATAATTGAGCTGGGCATGAACTAGCTGACTCTATCAAGGAAGAATAATGAGCCTTTTTGCTTCCTTGATAGCTTGCTCATAAACCTCCTTAAATTGTTTATAAGCTGATTTCGACGCTTCGTCACAGAGACTCTAGCTGTCTCTTTCTCCGTTTCATCGCCCGCAACTCCTCGGTGTACCACGACGAGCGATTTCTACGGGGAAGGAGAGGACGCCTAGGGGCGATCTCGTCTAAGGCCGTGGAGAGACTGGTGTTCCAGTGCTCCACCAGCCCATCGACTGAGTCGCTGAGGGGTTCCCAATCCCTTAGAGCATTCAGGAACCTAGTGGGTTCCATAAGTCTCTTTGGGCGAACCAGAATAGGTTCGGCACCCTACCTAGGAGGGGGGGGGCAATCCCAGACGGACTTCCAGGACCTTGTGATCCGACCATGGAACCTCCGTAGTGGAGGTTAGGATCACCTGAATTCCGGCAGCGAAGATCAGATCTAATGTGTGTCCTGCGTGGTGTGTGGGGCCGGTCTTACAGAGTGAGAGTCCTAGTGTCTCCATGGTAGACACCAGGTCCACGGCTGCAGTTGACGGGGAGGTGGTGTCGGCGTGGACATTGAAGTCCCCCAGAACAATAAGTCTAGGGAACCTCAATGCCCACTGCGCAGCCACCTCCAGCAGCTTAGGTAGACTTCCTGCCGGTGCGTCGGGTGCACGGTACACCAGCAGGAAGGCTACACTCTCACCCAAATCCCATACCAGGCCCGCACACTCCATCCCAGGAATGTTCCCTGCCGGGATCGTCCTGGAATTAATAGAGTCTCGGCTGAGGATGGCCACCCCTCCCCCCCCGCCTCTCTGTCCTCGTCTGATAGCTGGCCACAAATCCCGGAGATGTTAGCTCATGCAGGATAACCTCATCGCCTTCCTGGAGCCATGTCTCAGTGAGACAGGCAAGGTCGGCCCTCCTTTCTAGGAGGAGGTCCCTAATGGTCCCAGATTTATTTCGCACGGATCTAGCATTGGCCAGTATCAGAGTTGGAGGAGAGGAAGTTGGGAGCTCCCCATCTGCGTGCCAGGGATAGCACGTAGGTCAGAGGGGGGACGAGCCTTCCGTCGGCTCCTCCACTCTCTCTCATAAGGCCTACGGCTACCGTCCCTGTTACCCCTACCCGAGATCACGCGTATTGCCAGCCCCTGCCCAACCCTCTCAGACGATTGGACTAGGTGTCCGGTTTCCTGCCCACCCTCTGAAAAGGGTGGGAGTGCTGGCATTGTTCATCTAGTCCTTGGTCAGGTTGGTTTAAAGATTGGGGGGGGCATATGAAGGGAGTCTGTAGAGTTCGTACGGCTCCAGTTGTTAAAGCTCGCCCCCCAAAAGGTCCTGGATCTATATCCCCCCTTCTCTAGTTTGGTGGTAGCCATATGGGGGGAGTCAGTCGCGTTTACAATGTCCCTCTTCTGTCTTGATGGAAGCCCCAAGGATAGTCTTTGTCTAGGGGCCGGCTTCACCTCAATTTGAGAGTTTCTGCCTCGAATCTTGGAGGCAATTTTAGCTGTTTCCCCCTGTAATTCCAGGTGGGCAGGGGGAGCAGCTTGAGTCAGCGCTTGATTGGCCTGGGGTTCGATGTTTTCTGCTGTTGTTAATGACAGCAGCGGTCCTCCGGTCCATGGATGGCGCTGTTCATCTTCTCTTTCTCGGCAGCCTCCCTCCTCCAGCAGGAGGGGGGAGGGAGGGGGCCCTGTGGCAGAAGGGTGTGTGTTGGAGGAGGCCAGGAGGGGGCAGCGTGGACGATGTTGGTGGCGCTTCCGGCGACGCCTCTTTTTCGGCCTACCTCCTTCCGGATGGTGGGGGGCCGGGTACTCCGCCTGCGTCACTTCCACAACGCCACTCCTCCTCGTCAGGGACATCGGCTTGGGGGGCGGGTGCTAAGGCTCCTCTCTTCTGGCGCCGGCGCTGATGGCGTGTGCGCTTGCGCCTTGCTGGTTTCTCCTCTGTCTGCGGTGGGGGGGGAGATGCATGGTCCCCCTGGGCGTCTCCAAGGTCGCGCGCCATCTTACCTCTCGCTCTCAGCTCATTTCTGACCGAGAGCGATAGGGAGGCGCGTCGTGGCCGGAAATACGCCGGGCGCTCCAGCACCCGGTCAATATCAAAGGAGTCCTCTCCCTCTGACTCCGGCTGCTGGCTGGTGTCTTCATCCTCAGTCTCTGGCTGTAGGCTGGTGCGGGGACTCACTGGCTTCCGGCAGGCCGACCATGGGCACGACCCGGGGTCTAGGCCTGCCTGGACAATCGGGCAGTCCGGTCCAAAGAAGCAGCCCAACGGTGAGAGAGATCGCCCCTCCTCTGTCTCTCTCAAATCCTCCGGGGCTTCAACCGCTGGCTCATTCAACCATGGTACCTCATCCGTACGAGTCGTCAGTCGGTCCTCCATCTGGCTCTCCGTCTGGACATCCCAAGAGTGGTCCCAAAGAAGGTCGGGGGAGTTCCTGGGGCTGGGGCTGGGGACCCGCATGGGTGCGTCTCCTTCATCTCCTTCCCCTTCCCCCTCTCCTATCTCCACTCCTTCCTTCCCCTCGTAGATTGTACCAGCTGAGGGAAAGCAGTCGTCCTTGACGGGGGGGGGGGCATTTGTAGCGGCCGCTGTAGCAAGCCGCAGGCGCTCCCCGAACTCCCTGAACTGCACCTCCAGCCGGTCAAATTCCTCCCAGAGCTGATATAAGTGCTGCGGCCCCACCATTGAGGTAGTGGGAGCCGTCGCCCTTCGGGGTTCTGGTCGTTGTGGGGACGGCGGTGATAGCAAGAGCGTCTCGGAGGTTCTCTGCGCCTTCAGCTCGGCTTCCAGGATCACACAGTACCGATAAAAGTCCTCGTTGTCCTCCCATTGAGGACCCACGCCGGCCCCTTTTGGGGCACGGGGGTCAACTCTAGCCGGAGGTAGATCTTCCCCTGGGGTTTGGATAACTTTAGGTACCCCAGGGCCGAGTATTGATGGGCGCAGGCGGAGCGCTCCTGCAAGCTGCTCCTGCACCGGCGCCATCTTCTAGCGGTCTGCATAGAGCTCTCTGGCTAAACCTCACTAAACTGCAAACCCCAGGATTCAATAGGACAGAACCATGGTTGTTAAAATGGAATAAGAGTGTTATAATTGTGTAGTGTGACATAGCCTCTGCTTTTCATTAAGGTAAAGGTTTCCCACATATTAAGTCTAGTCGTGCCCAACTCGGGGGTGGTCCTCATCTCCATTTCTAAGCCAAAGAGTCGGTGTTGTCCGTAGACACCTCCAAGGTTATGTGGCCAGCATGACTGCATGGAATGCCGTTACCGTCCTTCAGAAGCAGTATCTATTGATCTCACATTTGCACCTTTTAGAACTGCTAGGTTGGCAGAAGCTGGGCCTAACAGCGAGAGCTCCCCAGATTTGAACCATCAACCTTTCAGTTAGCAAATTCAGCAGCTCAATGGTTTAACCCACTGAGCCACATTACTCTTCATTGATTCATAACATATCTATTTTGTCCTAATTACAGGTAACTTATTGTCATAACTTCAGGGCCTAAGGGAAAATCTTGACACAGGCACAAGTTCAATATTATTCTGTTACCTAGTTATCCCTTTGTGTAAAGAGAAGCCCCTAATCACATTATAGCATCTTGTGATCTGTCAAAACTATGGCTTTTGATGTTCAATAGAATACTCAGTTTTAAATGTCACAATGGTACATTTGTACAAGTGGAAACTCTTCATCATAGTGGTATGTTTGGAACTAAGAATAGTGATTTCCCTCTGTCTCAAACTCACAAAACATCTTGTGTTATCCTGTGTTGCTGTAATAATACAAGGCAATTTACAGGAGGATGCTTGCGTGCACATAAACACACACACATATATATTGTTCTGTAGGTAAGAGAAACAGAAAATACGAATACCAGATTAACACTGAGTAGTCACAAAATAGTAGTTGAGTGTTAAAAATATTCTTGCATACCTAAGCCAATCCTCACCTTTGTAGTGGTAAATTGTGAGATGCAAGCCCACATCATAACAGCCCTTTTAGTGACACCAGGCCATGAATTGACAAGGATAGGCCTGATTCATTCTCTGTTGTCCCACTTTCTCAGTTGCTTTTGAATGTCCTAGTTTGTATTTCATCTTCCTACCCTCCCCCCCTTTTGTCCTAAGCATGCTTCAACTGCTAATGAATTGAATTCAAAGTGCAAAAATAGTTCACATCAATTAACTCAGCAGGTGGGAGAGGACAAAGGCCGGTGGACTCTTGTCCTTCCCATAGGATCAGACAAACACACACTGCTGCAGCCTCTTCCAACTTCTATGTCCTTCCTCACTAATAACGTTTGCCATCTTGACTGCACTCTGATGTTGGTTGGATTCATGTATATTTCATTTCATCGGTAAAGTTTTGGAGGGTATTTCTTTTTTCTGGGTGCACTTATGCTTAAAATCAGAATGTAGTCATGGCAGTTGTAGTTTTACAAAGTCTTTAGCCTTCTCTGTCAAAGGGGACTGGTGCTCCATCAATCTACAATTTCCAAGATTGTATACCATTGAGCCATAGTGCTTAAAGTGCTGTCAAATTGCATTAATTCTATATTTTAGATGCACCTTAAGATTTACTACCTCACGAATAGGACACTTCCACGCCATTTGAGTTATAGAGCCCACCAGCTCCCATCACACTTCCACCCCATCTGAGCCTCATGCCTCAGATGGGGTGGAAGAGTAGGAAGGGACTGTGGTGGCAATGTGGGAGGCTTCCTATGTTGCATTATAGCAGGTTTGGTACTTTTCCGTGTAAAAAGTACAGTCAGAGAGTGATGCTACTTACGTGTTAACTCTGAAAAGTGGGTTTTGGTGCCAAGAAATCAGGCAGGCACTGCAATGAAAGACTAACACTGTGATTTAATGCTCTCTAATACACCCTGTGCCCAATTTCTGATAACATTAGGCTAGATGGGTGAAAGCAGTACAGTTTGAGCTATGGAAAAGTTAATGCAAATGGAAACACCACTGCGATGGCAAAGAGTCCGTCCTTCTCCGCTGCTGGCAGGGAGCCCGAAATAATGTTTCAAGTCAGGAACAGAGAGACTCAGCATTGATAACTGCACTGTGTGAAAGAAATAACTTATAGATGGTTATTGTTCTCATTCTTAGGTATGACAAAGATGTGATGCTAACGAAATAGGCAGTGTTGATTGGATTAATGACATGTCTTGTAAGCAACTGTTCTCACCGGCCTATTATGATTGTTTTATCGATAAAGAAGGTGTGGGCTTGACTGAATGACTCCATTAGGGTATAAATGTCTTTGTATGAGATGTGACGTTCCTTTGCCCCGATTTGCAGCTGTGTTCTGCAGCAAAGGCCACCAGCTGGTGCCATAAATAAATTTCTTTTTGATTTTCACCTACTTCACAGTTGTCGTGTGTTCTCCTCATCCTAGAACCCGCGCCGACAAGCAGCTTTGGTAAGTTAAATTGGTACTTGGAGTTCCATAACTCCTATTCTGCTTCATTTGGTGACCCTTGACGTGATGGTAAAGGTACCTAGACGGGTCTGTGTTGAGGGAAAACTAGCACGGTCCCCATCGTGGGACAGCCAGCCTCCCAGGCTAGTAAGGTGAGACTACCCAGGAGGGCTGGAAGGGGCCCGCCTGTTTTTGACCACTTTTGCACTGAGCCGGCCGCCTGGCTGGTCCCAAACGAACGCCTGTGGACACGGGAGAGACTGCAACTAACGCTGTGGGTGAACTCAAGCCCGAAGGAAAAGGGCTGAGAGAGCAGCCTCTGAGAGCCGGCTAGTATAAAGTCCGGGGACATCCTAACAAGGTGCCCAGCCGTTGGGGCTAGCAAACCGGCATAAGCGCCGCATAGAGTCGGAGGCGACGCCAGGTCCGATCGCCAAGAGCCGACGCAATCTCGATTGGTGACGGGAGGCGAGACGCGAATCCCAGGGTCTGCAGGACATCGGGCAAGTATAGTTTATTTCGTACTTTAACACTGAGGGAACACACATTGGGGAGGGGAAAGCACTGAAGTGGGTTTTGATCTCAGGCCAGAGAAATGGGGAGTGCAGGCTCAAAGCAGAAGAAAGAGACCCTTTGCAATGTGTGTTAGATAACTGGGACAGGTTTTGTTTGCTGGCAGTAGAAGGAAACACCCAGGAGATGAAATCTTTTTGAACTTAGCAATCTGTGCACAGAGGTTTGGCCATCTGTCCGAGAGATCGGATGGCCCAGCGAGGGAACCTGGGATTGGGATAAGTGTCAAAGACTTGAAGATTATTGTCACGCAGTACATCCAAATGATCAGTGGATTTACTCC